>JACEVL010000666.1:710636-1160636 GCA_020284085.1 Aporrectodea caliginosa
CCTCTCCTCTCCTCCTCTCCTCTCCTCCTCTCCCTCTCTCTCTCCTCCTCTCCCTCCTCTCCTCTCCTTCCTCCCTCCTCCTTCCTCTCCTCCCTCCTCCTCTCCCTTTCTCCTCCTCCTCTCCCTCCTCCCTCCTCCTCCTCTCCTCTCCTCCCTCCTCCTCCTCCTCCTCCTCCTCCTCCTCCTCTCCTCCTCCTCTCCTCCTCCTCTCCTCCTCCTCCTCCCTCCTCTCCTCCTCCTCCTCTCCTCTCCTCCTCCTCTCCCTCCTCCTCCTCCTCCTCCTCCTCCCTCCTCTCCTCTCCTCCTCCCTCCTCCTCCTCCTCCTCCTCCCTCTCCTCCTCCCTCCTCCTCCTCCTCCTCCTCTCCCTCCCTCCTCTCCTCCTCCTCCTCCTCCTCCTCCTCCTTCCTCCTCTCCTCCCTCCTCTCCTCTCCTTCCTCCTCCTCTTCTCTCCTCCCCTCCTTCCTCCTCTCCTCCTCCTCCTCCTCTCTCTCCTCCTCCTCCTCCTTCTCCTCCCTCCCTCCTCCTCCTCCTCCTCCCTCCTCCTCCTCTCCCTCCTCCTCCTCTCCTTCCCTTCCTCTCTCCTCCTCCTCCTGTCTCCCTCTTCCTCTGAGCTCACCTCCTCCTCTCCTCCTTCTCTCCTCTCTCCTCTCCTCCTCCTCCTCCTCTCTCTCCTCCTCCTCCTCCTCCTCTCCCTCCTTCCTCCCTCCTCCTCCCCTCCTCTCCCTCCCCTCCTCCTCTCCTCCTTCCCTCCTCCTCCTCCTCCTCCTCCTCCCTACCTCCTCCTTGAGACCTCCTCTCCTCCTCTCCATCCTACCCGACTTCCATCTCTCACCCCCACCTCTACCTACCTCTACCTCTACCTCTACCTCTGCCTCTTCCTCTACCTCCTCCTCTCTTCCTCTCCTTCCTCCTTCCTCCTCCTCTCTTCCTCTTCCTTCCTCTCTCCTCCCTTCCTCCTTCTCCTCTTCCTCTCCTCTCTTCTCCATGATGAGGTTGAGGTTGAGTTTGAGGATGAGGATGAGGATGAGGTTGAGGTTGAGGTTGAGGTTGAGGTTGAGGCTGAGGTTGAGGTTGAGGTTGAGGCTTGAGGTTGAGGTTGAGGTTGAGGTTGAGGTTGAGGTTGAGGTTGAGGTTGAGGGATGAGGAGGCTGAGGTTGAGGCTGAGGCTGAGGATGAGGTTGAGGATGAGGGATGAGGATGAGTGGATGAGGTTGAGGATGAGGTTGAGGTTGAGGTTGAGGCTGAGGTTGAGGTTGAGGATGAGGATGAGGTTGAGGTTGAGGTTGAGGTTGAGGTTGAGGCTGAGGCTGAGGTTGAGGTTGAGGTTGAGGCTGAGGTTGAGGCTGAGGTTGAGGTTGAGGTTGAGGCTGAGGTTGAGGTTGAGGTTGAGGATGAGGATGAGGTTGAGGTTGAGGATGAGGATGAGGCTGAGGTTGAGGATGAGGCTGAGGTTGAGGTTGAGGTTGAGGTTGAGGTTGAGGATGAGGATGAGGATGAGGTTGAGGTTGAGGTTGAGGTTGAGGATGAGGGATGAGGTTGAGGTTGAGGTTGAGGATGAGGTTGAGGTTGAGGATGATGAGGTTGAGGTTGAGGTTGAGGTTGAGGTTGAGGATGAGGTTGAGGCTGAGGCTGAGGTTGAGGCTGAGGATGAGGTTGAGGATGAGGATGAGGTTGAGGTTGAGGTTGAGGTTGAGGTTGAGGTTGAGGATGAGGATGAGGTTGAGGTTGAGGTTGAGGTTGAGGCTGAGGTTGAGGTTGAGGCTGAGGTTGAGGTTGAGGTTGAGGATGAGGATGAGGATGAGGATGAGGATGAGGATGAGGATGAGGATGAGGATGAGGATGAGGATGAGGTTGAGGTTGAGGTTGAGGATGAGGATGAGGATGAGGAGGATGAGGTTGAGGTTGAGGTTGAGGTTGAGGTTGAGGTTGAGGATGAGGTTGAGGATGAGGTTGAGGTTGAGGTTGAGGATGAGGATGAGGATGAGGATGAGGATGAGGATGAGGATGAGGATGAGGATGAGGCTGAGGCTGAGGCTGAGGCTGAGGCAGAGGCTGAGTCTGAGTCTGAGGCGGAGGCGGAGGCGGAGGCGGAGGGAGGCGGAGGCGGAGGCGGAGGCGGAGGCGGAGGAAGAGGCGGATGCGGTGGCGGAGGCGGAGGCTGTGACGGTGGTGGAAGCGGAGGCCTGTCCTTGTCCTTGTTCTTTTCCTTGTCTGTTCCCGACCTTCTCCATGTTCCTGTGCCTTTCCGTGTGCCTCTCCATTTTCTCTCCCCATCCTATCCTTTGCCTCTTCTTCTATCTCTCCCTCTCTCGCTTCGTTTGCTTCTCGCTTTTCCCGTTGTTATTTTCAGTGTATACGTTACTACACGCAAGATTCGAAGGAAAAAGAAACAAAGGCAGACCAAGACAACGCTGGATAGACAGTACAAATGAAGACATAACATAACTTGGACTGACACTAAGGGGAGCAATGGACTTGACAAAAGAACGAGGACAATGGAGGTCATTTATTCGTACCCATCGCCGGCAAATGGCTGGCGTCAGGAACTGATGATGATGATGATGATGACCTGCGAAGAAGGATTCGCACTTTGCCACTCCGGCCAACTGGGTGCTTGAGATTCGCCGAGCCCGAGAGATGGCAGAAGTGGAACTGGCTCAAGATTTCCATTCAGAAAGAGGTAGGGAAGACTCCACTAACCTAACCTATGCAAGCATGTATGTATGTATGTATGTGACTTTACAGCATTAAAATGCTCGCAATAATAATAATATAATAATAATAATAATAATAATAATAATAATAATAATAATAATAATAAGAGGGTGGTGGTGGTGGTGGTGGTGGTGGTGGTGGTGGTGGTGGTGGTGGTGGTGGTGGTGGTGGTGGTGGTGGTGGTGGTGGTGGTGGTGGTGGTGGTGGTGGTGGTGGTGGTGGTGGTGGTGGTGGTGGTGGTGGTGGTGGTGGTGGTGGTAGTAGTAGTACTATTACTAGTATTAACAGTGTATGTATGTGTGTGTGTGTAAGAATAGTTCATGTATAAGTATTTATGTATGCATGTGTGAGAGTAACCAAAATTAACTAAAATAAAAATCCATTAACTATAATTATAACTATAACTAAAAAATACTAACTATAACTAAAACTATAACTAAAATAAAAATCATTAACTATAACCATAACTATAACTAAAATAAAAACCCTTTGCTGCTTTATATAGCGCCTGTAGTTAGCGTTGCGTGTATAGGCCAACGTGGCCGACCATCAGTTGTTTTGTTGTGTCAGACGTGTATTGTCTTGATGTTTTGCCCACAGGTCAAAGAGTTCATTCTCGATCTGATTGACAGTCGACCGCCACACCTCAATGCGCTGGACGTTGTACCTGAGGGGTCATCGGGTGCATGTATGGAGCACGTGGCGCCATCCAGCGAACGGAGCTTTCTGCGTCTGAAATAAACGGCTGATGGATTCTCTTGTGAACTGAAATGGTCTCACAAAATCAAACGTTGATTCGAGTCTGTTTACAAAATGCAAAATAATTTTGTGGATATTTGTATGCATATGTTATATTATGAACTTCTGCTTATGTTTCATGTAGTATCAAGTATGTATCTTTTGCATACAGTTTGTTCAGCAATTACATTTCAAGTATCCATTTCACAGGCTTTTTGTCTGCTCCTTTCAATGGGGCAGTATTAGTCGCACTAAAACGCCGAAATATAGGCATAACTGGAATCGAATCCATCGCCTATGGTTTGTTGGTTAAACGCGCTGCCTCCCAGCCCAAAATGTCGCTGCAGCTCTAAATAGTATTTTCGCAGTTTCTCTGTGAGACAATCTCGATCTATCTCTCTGTTTGTCTGTCTGTCTGTCAGTCTATACAATAATACAATACAACTGTACTTTGATATTGCCCTCCTTCCAAAGCCCAGAGTTCGCACACACGACGATATCGCAGGTACATATTGCAGGGCAATTGCGAGCGAAGGTCTTGCATGGTCACGGAGTCACGGTGATATACAGTAACTGCATCGGGCGTGGCTCCAACCTGCAGTCCTTCTCTATCTATCTAAGAGAGAGACAGACAGACAGACAGACAGACAGAAACACAGACACACAGACAAATAGAAAGACAGACAGAGACACAGACACAGACAGAGAGGCAGAGAGGAAAAGACAGAGAGGGAGGGAGGAGGGAGTGAAGGAGGGAGGGAGGGACGGAGGAGGGACGGAGGGAGGGAGGGAGGGGAGGGAGGGAGGGAGGGAGGGAGGGAGGGAGGGAGGAGGAGGGAGGGAGGGAGGGAGGAGGGAGGGAGGGAGGGAGAGGAGGAGGAGGGAGGAGGAGGGAGGGCAGAGGCAGAGGCAGAGGCAGAGGCAGAGGCAGAGGCAGAGGCAGAGGCAGAGGCAGAGGCAGAGGCAGAGGCAGAGGCAGAGGCAGAGGCAGAGGCAGAGGCAGAGGCAGAGGCAGGCAGAGGCAGAGGCAGAGGCAGAGGCAGAGGCAGAGGCAGAGGCAGAGGCAGAGGCAGAGGTAGAGGAGAGAGAGAGAAAAGGAGAGGGAGAGGGGAGAGAGAGAAAGAGAGACAGACAGACAGAGACAGAGACAGACAGACAGACATACAGAGACATACTACAGAGACATACCACAGACAGAGACAGAGACGAACGGAGACAGAGACCAATACAGACTCAGACGGAAGCCATATAATTATCTGATTTCGATTTGTTACGCGCTTATGTTTAATTACAGTCACTCATGTGTCACCAACAGACAAGGGGTAAGGTTAATTAATGAGAGTGAGGTGAAATCCCCGAGAGTTGAAAATCTCTATAGGCGAGAGCCCTTAGAGGTGATTTGACCGAAGATGAAAACCCCTAAAGGTGATTCGTCTGGAGGTGAAAGGTTCACAGGTGAAACCTCTGATACCACGGGTTCCATTACCTGGCTATCTGGGTGCTGAAGATATTCAAAATTTGCGACTAAGAATATTGGCTGAAGTAATAAATTTAACATTTACAAACTCCCTTTATCATCGTAAGCGAGCCTTTTGCTACTAGAAATATAAGTTTTTGTGTGTGTTCCTATGAAATATTTTTCCATCTGTCTGGTGTAGATTGTAAACTGACGCGAGTATGCCGGAACTCTAAGCGTAACGCGATCTGGTCTTGCATGTCAGCGTTGGAATTCAGACAAACCTCACTACAGCAGCTTCAAAAATTCGACATTCTTCCCTGAAGGCAATGCTGAGGCTGCTGGCAACAACTGTCGAAATCCGGATAGCAACTACATCCATGGAGTCTGGTGTTACACCACTGACCCAAAGCGAAGATGGGAACGATGCGATGTGGAATTTTGCAGTAGGTAAACTCGATCAATTAAGTAATAAACACATAGATATAATCCATCAATAATCGATTAAATCAATCAATCAATCTCATGTCTGACAAATACGTAATCAGTAAATCCACTGCCCAACTAAAAATCACCAATCAAGATGTAAGACAAAGATATCGATCAGTCAGTTAGTCTGAGAATTAACCGGTTTCCATTTGTGTGTTTTTGGGCGCTATGAAATACAAAATTTACAGTTTTAGATTACTAACTAAAATAAAAAGTGTTACCGTTCAAAAGTGAATTTGGACTCGTAGCCAGGTCATTTTGGTGCAGCGAATCAAAGCTATTGTTGGTCAACGTATGAAACTTGTCCATATAACTAGGTGTAGGCTGGGAGTGAATGATGAACTTCAGTGTCCTGATGACAGCTCAGGCGAGTGAATTTTGGATGAGTTATAGACGCTTAATTTGGTAGGATTCGAGGTTGAGGAAAAGAGGGAACTGCAGTAATCAAGCTCGGAGTGGACAATGCAGTTTTAAAGTGAAGCATGGGTCGAGTGCAGCGTATAATCACGATGCATGAAGCAAATGCGCGAGGGGTTGAAGATGCAATTATAGAAGGATAGATGTAGATCAAAGGTTATGCCAAGATTGCGCACAGGTGATTTGGCGGTGAAAGTGAGAGATGAAAAGTTGGTGAGTAGGTATTGTATTGTATTGTATTGTATTTATTAATTTATATAGCGCCGCTCACAGGCGTGGCCATTCAGTAGCGCTCCCAGTGCGAGAACCCCTAGAGAAGAGGAAGGTTTTGAGCAGAGAGACGGGTGTAGGAAGAGACCTAGAAAGAATGATAACACGTAGAGAGGAGGGAGGGGCATTCCATAGGGAGGGCCCAATAGTGGCAAAAGATCTAGTTTGGGTCATAGTGGTCCTAACTCGTGGAACAAAAAGAGTATGCCTGACCAAGGAGCGGAGAGGTCGATGAGAAACCGAAGAGAGAGGGGAGCGGATGAGATCTCCAAGATATTTAGAAGCAATGCCCAATTTGGACTCAAGGATTAGGACAAGAACTTTGAACTGAATTCTGGCTGTAAGAGGAAGCCAGTGCAAGTGGTTGATCATAAGCGAGGAGAAATTGAAGAATTTAGAGTAGGTGTATGGTAGAGTTGGGGATTTTCTTGACCTGATCTGGCAGGCCATGGATAATAATTATGCTGTGCATGGGCAGGGCCGGATTAGCACTTTGTAGGCCTGGTTCCGAAATTGTATAGTAGGCCCCAAATATATTTTTAACGAAAAAGTGTTGACGAAATTTAAATTATAAAACAGATAGACCTATTTGTGAATTTAAAACTGCTTACGACATGCTTTCATAATTATAATAGAAAAACTGTCAACAATATCCTGAAAATCTAGCCGTTGTACAATTTCACACTCAATGTTCATAAGTTTTTAATTTGTCAGCCAATCTTGTCCCATCATTGACCTTAAAGCATTTGCGATGCGCTTTAGGTGACTAAGTAATCTTTCACCGCTGCAGTTAGACACAGGAAGTGTAAGATATATACCCAGAGCAATGCAAACATTCGGAAATCCTGATAGCAAATTGTATTCCTTCATAATTATTTGCAACATTTGGAGAGGCGATGGTGATGGGCGGAAGAAGCTTAGGTGACTAAGTGATCTTTCACCGCTGCAGTTAGACACAGGAAGTGTAAGATATATACCCAGAGCAATGCAAACATTCGGAAATCCTGATAGCAAATTGTATTCCTTCATAATTATTTGCAACATTTGGAGAGGCGATGGTGATGGCGGAAGAAGCTATCAACAGCCTCAGCAGAGTAAACTGCCGTTAGAACCCTATCGGCCTAACGGAACTAACGGTCACAAATCTCATAATTGTCTTGGCTGTCGAGTTGCTAAGTGACTGTCGTTGTTTGTCTGCAGTAAACTAGCTTGTTTAAACATATTCCAGTTGTTACATGTCAACGATGTAACATTTGAAAACTAAAATAATTATAGTCAAGGACAGTATTAGAATGTATAAATTTTCTTAAGGTAGAATGCTAATGGCAGGCCCCTTATTTGTGACATTTTTAGTAGGCCTGGGTCTGTGGACCCAGTGGACCCGTGGTTAATCCAGTCCTGTGCATGGGTTGAGGCAGAGGAGATTGGACTTCCATTTAGAGATTAGATTTACTACATCAAGTAGTTGAGGAGCATGAAAGAGAAGTAGCCCTAGGATGGAGCCTTGAGGAATGCCACAGGAGAATGAGAGCAGTTGTGACTAGTTACCAGCGGCTTTGACAGAGAAGGAGCGAAAAGACCAGTAAGACTTGAACCAGAGTTGAGCAGTGTCAGAGACCCTAAACCAGGAGGACAGCCGAAGAAGAAGTAGGTCATGATCGATGGTGTCAAAATCGGAAGAGATGTCAAGGATACAGATACATAAAACACTTTACTTGTTGATGATTTGAATCTGATACCAGTTTATTGTGCAGAGTGACAAGCAGAGTTTCTGCGAGGTGGTTTTTACTGAAGACAGATTGGTGGGGGTTGAGGAATGAGTTGCAAGGTATTCGTTCAGACGGGCAAGGACAATGCTTTCGGGTTAGTGTAGACAAAAAGGAAAAAATGGAGATGGAACAATAGTTGGAGAGGTTCTCTCCTGGTCGAGATTATTTATGTGGTGGGAGTGACAAGAGTTTGCTTTAATGCGGTGGCGAAGGGAGAGAGAGAGAGAGAGAGAGAGAGAGAGAGAGAGAGAGACAGACAGACAGACAGACAGACAGACAGACAGACAGAGACAGAGACAGAGACAGAGACAGAGACAGAGACAGAGACAGAGGAATGGGATCTTGTTCACATTGTCTGTTGGAGACTGAGTTTAGGAAGCGTGAAACTTCTGACTCCGAGTCTTGAAGAAAGTTTAGGAGAGATGACTGACAGGAGGTAGGAGTTGGAGTGATTTGAGGCACTGGTTCCATGCTAGAGGAAGACACAGAGGGGAGTGTGAATCGAGTACGTAGTAGAGATTGCAAGATAGAACATTACATTGCCAACAATTAGCTCGTTACTTGGAGAGACAATGATTATCAAAGTATAATAGCATGCATATTGTATCCATTGTATCCGTCACAGACGACCAGACTTATACATTGGCTGGTCGACACATAGGCCATTAACTTTAATCAAAGGTCGTGGAGACAGTCACGCCCGACGTGATCCTAAAACCTGGGACTAGAATCACGCCCGCTACGCTATTGGTCAATGCACGTCACATGATTCTGTGCACCTGAAAGGAGCCAGCCGATAAACTCTCCCGAATGCGGTGGAAGATTATTCACCATATTTTCTAAAGACGAAACTAACCCTAACCCTGACCCTAACTGACCCTCACAACGCATAATCTGACCCTAACCGACCCTCAAGGTGTCAGCCATATCAAATTCCAAGGGAAGTAAGCAAGTTCACGTGACATGTTTTGGCCAATAACGCGACGGGCGTGAATGTAGTACTGGCCCGGGGCGTGAACGGATCCACTACGTTAATGAAATAGCATGGCAATCAGTAATTTGTTTCTTAATTTGATCTTACAGATCATGGAAGAATGGACACAGGATCTGTTACAGAGTCAATTGGGACCACATCATCGTCAGAATGGCAGACAATTCTACTGATCATTTTCGCTGGTCTGCTAATTTTGACCACTGGAATTATCTTGTACATGTGCAGAAAACGATGCACTGGTAAGCAGATCATGTTAGTTCCTTCTAATCTAAGCACTAAAGGTTTAACACTTAGCATGTCGTATCGTACACGCCAGAAATTATTCACATGCAACTATAAGCTCTGTAGCTAATGTTGATCAACGTTAAAGTTGACAGCTTGGCCATCATCTTAGATAAGGCACTTCCTTTCTCTAAAGTCACTAAAAGGATGTGGTCTTGTTAAGGCCAGATATCGTGTGCAAGGCTCGAAGTTGCATACCTACATTGCTCTTTCCAGCAGCTTATCCTCTGAACTAAATAAGTGCCACGCTGCTTGGGGAACTTGTTCGCATGTACGCACGATATATGTAATGCCAATTACTAGTAAACTTCTATTGCGCCGGTGTTTAAAGCACCAGCATCAAACAGTGGCGTCCCTAAGCAGTAATCAGGTCAATATCCAAAATATCAAACCAGTACGACACAACGGCAGCATATAGTATAGGCAATTTGAAAAGGTAGGTCTTAAGTTGAGAATGAAATGACATAGGGGGTGAGCAGAACGAACAGATACAGGGAGATAGTTACGAAATCGACGTTCAGCAACAGAAAAAAACTTCACTTCACCTTTGCATCGCGGTAGTCTTGTTGACCGTCACCGGGATGATCTCGCTGACTTCTGCTCTATTAACCGTTCGGTGTCGGCAGATAAAGAGCTTCACCGTTGCACCGAGATAGTCAAGCAGGAAGCTTTGTTTTCCTTGTATTAAGTCCAACTCAAAAAGTGAGTCACCATGTTTCCAAGATTTGGGCCATTCAAATAGGCCTATCTAAAGTTACCGTGGAGTGCTCAGTAGTAAAAATTCAGCCTTGTCAATCGTCTCTACTGCTGTTGTTCACGGCATTTAAGAAGATGCAGTCTTAAATAAGTAAGTTAGTAAGCATGGTCTTTAATACGCCATTTGCAAACGCACAATGGAACAACAGTTATATAATGATAATGATAAAAACATCGAAGTAATAATTTTAATTTTTAAAAATTGGAAAAAGTTAAACACTAGTGAAAGAGGATTGGTAATTGTACAGCATTCTAATGACTGTCCATCAGTGTTTCCAGTAGTGTGTACCCATGTAGGTATGTAGGCCTACTATGTATTTGAATCTCTAATTTAGCGTCATTTTAATTCCTCACAAGAAGTGCATAGTGTAACAAAAGAGGACCATTGCAAGCACTGAAATTTGCGGAACTTCACATGTCAACAAGGAGTGAACGAATAATTTTCATTTAAATGCAATGATTAAAAGCGTGAACTATGCTAACTAGCAAACCAATTGAGTTCAGGACTAGAAACCCAAAGCCAGTGTCGGAGACGGTGCAAAAGAAGAGAGTGGTCCATAGTATTAACAAGACCACATTTAAGAACAAGTCATAACCTTTCTCTTACCCAAGTAGCACATGATATCGTCATTAACAACAAAAAGTGCAGATTAATACATACCCGTTTGCAAACGACGATTGCGTCATCGTGATAAAGGTGACAGAAAACCATGCAAAGCAAAAGATCTGTTTCGAACTCCAAGAATAACTTCCGAATTTTGTTTTGGACATAGTAAGTATCGTAAATGCGTAACCAAGTTTCGTACAAATTAACTGTGACACCTAAATTGAACAGTGAAACCTTAGCAAACTTACAGATCTTAATCTGTAAGTTTGCCAAGGTAAACCTGTGATCGACATTTGCTGGCGTTTAACTGAAACGTCGCATTTTTGTTTTTTCCTATATTACTTTGCATTTCAGCTGGCAACAATGGAACAACTATCACCAAAAACACTGCGAATCCCCATCCTAACAGCTTTTACGAAGACACAGGCTATGACACCTTAGATTTGCCATTGGGGAGCGTCGTAAACAGGGAAAGGCCAACGCTCCGTGGAAATAATATGCACGAATACGTGGGATCTCGCTCAATGGATCTGCAAACGGAAGAAGCCAGAATTCCAGATAAGTCTACTGAGCAATCGAGAAAAGTGAATCCGTACCTGGACCTGGCTCCAGATCGAGCTCTTCCACCAGTTTATACGACTTCGCTTGAAGAGGACTACCTCTCACTCCAGAACTAAGAAGTCGCTGGCATTTTGTTGACATACTAATACGCTATGTTATTCTATTTAAGTCAACGTCACAAGAGAGAAATGATAATAATTTGGCCTATGTAAATCTACCAACCATCTACCATCTTCTGTCGCCTGTCAATCTCAGCACCCTCTGGTCCCCTTCTCCTGCATAATTTCCTTGAAAACTGTTAACGAACCTTTCCATGCAATTCCGTCTTTGTTCCGCTTCTGCACCTTTACAAGACCACCATCGACAACAAGTTCTACTGTAGCACATGCTATGACCTGGGGCAACCCACTGATTGTGACGTGGCACCGAAATCGACCAAATAACCTGAAGGCTTTTGATCTGATATAGCGCCTATGTTTAAGGAGACACAGACTTTGTGTGAGGGCCGAGAAATTTCAGAGATTTACTTTACATTGCAGAAGACATGTCTCCAGTAGTTATTCAATTGATTAATTACATGTTGATTCTAATATGCATTAACTTTCTGTAGACGTTATTCATGACACGTAAACGATTTCACTTTGTCTATTATGTCTAATCTATCAAGAAATTATTTGTTGCACCATTTGCTAATTATTTATCTACGCGAAATTCTTTCTATAGGATTCACAGTAACTGACTAATTGCATATTAATCAGAACTTCCAGTGACTTTGTTCAAATGTGTTTAATCTTCGGTTATGTTGCTTTGAACTGCTGTCAATGAACAACATTGGGAACACTGTGCTATAGTACAATATTACGAAGATTTACAAGAGCTCAGGATGAGTCGCTACAGAGGAGCTATGGACCAACTGTGGAAGTACTTTTGAACAAGAAAAGTATCGATGAATGGTTCAATTTCAGTAATTCATGTTAGTTTAATATTATTAATAATAATAATAATAATAATATAATATCTTTTCTTTAATGAAGCGCCTGACAAATGCACTGCGCTGTACATTTACATGTTATGCAATTGAAACAATCTTAACTAGTTAACTACTAACAGAACAGACAGCTTGTAATACACGGCGCTAATAGCAGCCTACGAAGCAAATCCGCCCTAACGGGGCTCGAACTCGGTACCTCTCGCACTCTTCGCCAGATGTTATCCAACGCGCCACCGGACCCCCAATTAACAATTCATTTATTAATTTAAACAGGAATATTTGTTTGCAACTATTGAAAACAAAAACGAAAAAAATTGTATTCAAAGTTGGATTGAAGCTCAGATCGGTTCTAGGGCAATTCGGACCCGGACAATTCGGAGCGGACAATTGGGAGCCGGGCAATTCGGAGCCGGACAATTCGGAGCGGAATTCGGAGCGGCCAAGAATTATCTTCATCAATTCAACTTCTGTTTAAGCAAGAATTATTTCCATCAATCCAACTTCTATTTAAGGAAGAATTATTTTCATCGATCCAACTTCTATTTAAGCAATAAATTTTCATCGATCCAGCTTCTGTTTAAAGAAGAATTACAGTGGGTGAATAATTTTGAGCGCCAAAAACGATAAATTGTCGACACTTCTATTCTATTTAAATTTTAAGTTCACACTCACAGGATCTTCAATTCAATTCGCTCCGACTTATCCGCTCCGAATTACCCGGCTCCGAACTGTTCAGCTCCGAATTGTCCGCTCCGAATTATCCGCTCCGAAATGTTCGCTCCGAATTGTCCGGCTCCGAATTGTCCGGACACCCTCAGATCGCTTCAATTTCATTTAAAGACCGCTTTTAACATACGTAACATCAGACGTGATTTTTGTGTCTTGTACAAGGAATTCCGGTCAAAAACTAAAAGGAGCTACTTCTAACAATCAATCAGTTTATTGCTCCCAAATGAATTGTACTTGAGATACATTACAATCAATTCATAACAACAAAATATAATAGGCAACAAAATAAGACGACAGTGAGGCAATTCTTGGTAACAATGGGCGCCCCTGAAGGGAAAGAAAAAATCCCTTTAGGCAGGGACCCCAGGTGCAAGATAGTTTATGAAGATGTTGGGAGATCGAGAGAGTTGTTTGTTGAGAAGACAGAATGACATGTATAATAGGAAATAAAAGTAAACAGCCCTTATTTATTGTAGGACCATCGAATGGTCTTCATTCTCAAATATTAATTTCTCAGTATATGAGTGGCACAGACAGAAACTATCGGTCGAACATAGTTTCGCCAGGGCTGTGGAAATACAACGGAGTTATAATGAACATCATGTGACCATCGCATGACCTTGTTAACTTTTGGTTTCACAGGAACTACAAGTACCGTATTAGAATGATGTTCTTGGTGTCCATTTAAAAATGTTAAGGGTCATGGAATTCCAAAAATTTGCACGCCACATAAATACGACCTTCAGATGACCTGGTAGTTCAAGGTCACTTGACTTTTTATGGTAAAGCAATCGAGCAGCGGATTCAGTTTAAGATCCTGACACTTATACGCAATAGTTATGCTGTCTCTGCTCCACCATACCCAATAAGCTTCTACATTCTACATAAGCTTCTAGGTACTTTTATGTTTGGCTTTACTCATAAACTCCTGCCCTCTAACTTCAATGATTACTTTCAGCGTGGGTCAGATATTCACACCCACTACACCAGGAGCTCGAGCAACTATCGCCCAGCGCTTGCACTCTCAAACTCACGTAAATTCTCAGCCAAGCATATAGGTCCCTCCGTATGGAATAAGATTCCCACTGAAATATGCCAAGCAACCAATCTGTACATGTTTAAAAAGATGCTACGCACCCACCTAATAAGTAACCAAACTGATCTTATTTAGTTAAGTTGTTAGTTAAGTTATTAGTTAAGCTCCTATGGATAATGCTAACTACGATAAACAAAATAATTATCTATTTTCCTAAACTGTTCTCTAACCAATCACCGGTATAGGGCGGTTAGCCCACGAGATATCTTGAACTAGATAACAATCACAACTGCCTCTAGATGTATATATCTGGTACATAGGTGACCCTAACTTAGCGGGATACTCATCCCTTCAGGGCCTCCTTGTTACCCTTCCAATGAAAACTGTATAACTGTAAATGCACTGTTCAAAGGTTAACAATAAATGATGATTGATTGATTGATTGATTGATTGATTGATTTCAGTCTTCTTGGACTCGGATCGTGGCATCCTTCGGTCGGCTGCCCATGGACTCTTGAAGCGTCCTCGTATGCATACTCCTATGGCTCAGTCCAGAGGCTTTCTGCCATGTTTGTTTAGATGTGAGTGGCGCCGCTCGCGTGTGAACTCTAGTCAACCACGGCTTGTGTATAATCGATGTTTCGTCGGTTCATGTTTATCTTTTATAATGGTGCGTGACTGGATTACTGATACTAGTTAGACCTTTGGACGCCGAGATAGTTCTACAAACCGAACTTACGATTCATTTCCGGTGGATTCCTTATCGTTTTTCTGAGACATTTCTATGCCCCCTGCGTTGGTTTGCATCGCTGACCTAATTGGGTCTCTTAACACGTGCCAGTTCACACTTCATTCATTCATTCGGGAGCTTTCAGTTGATGTTCAATAGTTGATGTTCGCTCAATAGGGCCTACGCTCATTGACGAACAAGTAATTATGTTTTTGTTGCCGACCTCATCTCGGCCCAGGATATGGAAGTTCTTGGGGTCACGGAGTCGTGGCATCTCTCCTCTGTGGACGTCGTTGTCCGTCGCACTGCTCCATGGTTTCTCGTTTCTCGACCGACCAAGATCCGAAGCGCAGGATCCGGCGTCATGGGGTGGTGGGTCTGATCATCTACGACGGTGCCAACTTCGGAGCTCGGAGGATCGATCTGCTCCGAGCTCTGACGATCTTCGAAATTCTCGTGGCCTCGATTTCGTCTAAACGTGGACCTGCCATCCTCCTGGCCATATACCGTCCAGGCGCATTTCCTCCATCTTCCTTGTTCTTCAGCGAATTTTCGGCCCTACTGGAGCAATTCGCCTTATTCAATGCACAGCTGTTCCTCCATCTTGGAGATCTTAATCTCCACCTGGAACTTGCAGAGCCGGATTAACAAATGTGGTGGCCCTGTTCAGTGAAACTGTGGGGGCCCAGCCCCAAAGAATCACAAGAAAAGGACACACAAAACGTGTTATGTTAAAAGAATCAACATTCGTCTATTATTCATTCGTGCCTTCTGTCTTTTTTACAATATCAGTAGGTCTTATAATTACCCTGTCTAGAGTTAAAGTATAGGCCTACATCTTTACGGTTTAACAATATTACTACTATACTAAAAAGAAGGAGGAGGAGGAGGATAATAGTAGCAGGAGAAGGAGGAGCAGGAGGAAGAGGAAACGAAAAGCAGTCCTTCAAGCCAACCCTGAGGCAGCCCTGAGTATGAAGTGTTAGCGACTTCATTTTCTTAGCCTCGGCATATGAGGGCGGGTGGCCACTGGCCAGGTCTCTCCCTCGCCGTATCATATAGATTATAGATACTCTATAACCACGATTAAGAAGCTACAGTATGGATTCGATGACAGTGAACCTGTCTAATATGGATCATCATGCTGCCGAACTCAATTCGTTGCTGTTGAGTTGTCTCTTTTCTAGATGTAGAGCTCACAATCAAACGATTAACCAATATAACGTAATGTAATGTAGCAAGACATTTATAAAGCGCCACTTTAAGAGTCTCTCAGAAGCGCTAAACACGTGGCCATAAGACAGCTGAAAAAGTTCGTCTTTTAGAGTCTTGAGAAAACCATATAGGCCTAGTCACATACAGCATGTATGCATGTATGTACCTATGTAGGCCTATGCATTAAAACACTTAATATAGCGCATTTTTAGTATCTCACAAAAGCGCTTTCTCTGAGCTAGTCTAAATGGTGCATGTTAAATGTAACTTAAATCTAGACTATTACATCAGGTAGCAAAACAATGCGCAGTAAATAAGAAAGTCACCAATGGCGTTCCCATATACACACATGTGCACGGTAATAATACTAATAATTATTAATGCAATGTTAGTATACTTTACTACTTACATCAGACGTAGATTTGTCATCCGCCATAATTTTATGTGAGAAAACTCAGAGTTAATTATCGTCCAAACGGTCCAACTTAAAATATTAAGACGGCCTATATAAACAACGCGGTGTAAACGTGGCGTTTTGTGCGAAGGCAAAAATTGTTGACGTATCACTAGAACTCTTAGAAAGCAACCATATTTACTGGCAAGCATTCCCGTAGAAAGATATGCATGTATGTGTGCGTGTGTGTGTGCGTGTGTGTGTATATTAATGACTATGACTATACGCCTGTCCTGACATCGATCGTCTTATCTCGAAGACTTTTCAGAACTTCATAAATTGATCATTTCAACCTGGCAGATGTGATCCTATCAAGTCAAGCGTAACACGGGTATAGTGCCGCTAATGTAAACATTTCTCATAGGTTAATGGATGACAAACTTTGAAATATGTCTACTTTGACTGCACCAACCGATTGTAAGGATAAACAAGACTGTTAATCATGGGCATCCAGCGTTAGCGACCTCTGAAGTCTAAACCTCTTCTCCCCACGCTGGAAACCAGATCGGACATGTGTGGAATAGCTTTTCGACTTTGCTAATGTAACTGTGATTTGAGAACTATTAATAAATGTCAAGTTCAAAACTAGACAGAATATGTGTATAGGCCTATGTATACATGCACATATAAATACATGTGCATGTGTATATAATCATGTGCATAAAGTATATATATGTGTATATGTATATATGTGTTTAAGTTAATTGTATAGGCCTATATATATATATATATATATATATATATATATATATATATATATATATATATATATATATATATGTTTGTTTATAATGCCCACACATTTGCGAAAGTTGTGTATTTGTATATATTAAAATGGGTAGTTTCGAATAATTTGTTCTGATTTTTGCTCAATTTTACTATTAGCCTTAACAAATAACAATAATGATATTGAAAAAATTTCTTTTTATTTGTGGGGGCCCCTCAAGTGTGGGGGCCCCTGTTCGGCCGAACATGTTGAACATGCCTTAATCCGCCTCTGCCTGGAAGATCCGGCGCGTCCAGAATCCTCCGAATTAGCCGTAATCTTGGAGCAGTTTGGATTGGCTCAACACGTCGCTGAGCCTACCCACAGCCTCTGTGGATGGCTTTATGTCATGGTCACCAACACTGACTCGCTGCCTCGCAGCGCATCTCTTACAGGATAGCAGCGTTAGTTTGGAGGTGTCCCGCTAGTTGTGCTCCGTCACACCTTTCTTACCTCTGTCTCCGACTACTCCTCTGTCGGGCTGTGCGCAATTCGGTCAAGGGAGAGCTTCTTGTCGTTCGGGCCTGTTCATCTCTCAGACAGCGCCGAGCCTTCTCGAAAGTTGGACCCTCCACCTGGAATTGGTTCCTTCTCAATCTGCTCTTGCTGCCCTGCTATCAAGACCGAAATTGTATTTGCTGATAGCACTGGAGTCAAATTAAATACAGAAATCTTAACGATAAGCTTAGTCTAAAATTACAGTGTTTGCAGAATGTCGCTATTTGAACGAAAACATCTCTTAACTATTCATCATGTTGAAATTTTGACAATCCTTGGATCCCGTTTAAAACAAGATATTTATTAAATCAAAGAAAGTTATAGGCCTGCACAAATCAGTAAGAAATTCGTTTTCCTCTTGGCTGATAATTGCACAATTGGAGAACGGAAATTAACGATTTGACGATTCAATAACTTTCGTTTTCAGCTTGATGCAAATATTTAGCAGTAATCTGTTTGGTACAACATACGGCGTAGCTATAATGGCGATGTTACAAAGAAAATGCGAACCTAAATAGATGTACTTTTGTTGAGTAATTGTATACTTGACACGTCATTTACGAGCTGAGCTTAATACACAATATAGTGTTATTACTAGGATACACGTTACACAAACACACGCGTCGCGTGATCGCGCACCAACATCTAATTGCAAGAATACTTATACTTCAACCCGCGGGTACCCGCGTTTTGACTATTGCCAAACCCGGAGATACGGGTTTTAAAGCCCTCTGTTTGTATTCCTATTTGGAGGAATCGTGCCCGTATTTAGAGCTGCTGATATCGTTAGTGTCACGCAGACACACACAGAAATATATATATATATTGTTACTCTTGACTGCAGAAGTCAAGTCTTAGTAAATGGGCAGTGATTAACCGAAGTTTGAAGTTCGAAAACTATTGATCCTTTGATTTTCGAAAACTATTGATCCTTTGATTTTCGAAAACTATTGATCCTTTGAATTTCGAAAACTATTGATCCTTTGATTTTCGAAAACTATTGATCCTTTGATTTTCAACTGCATGGTGGAGGTCCAGAAGGCTTACATCTTTCACAGCTATATAAACAGAAGACTCTCATCGTTCGCTGTTAGTTAGAAGCTAAACAATGAAAATTGTTCTCTTCTTCTATTTTAATTCGTTGGGTGAGTTTTGTGCAATAATTACAATTTTCGAGCGACATTTACTCTTTAATGATTATTAAAATATAGGCCTAATTCTCTTAAGGTTAATTATCTTACAGTTGAAGTCGAATTAAAATCTAAACGTAAACACTATAGCACTGCTGCAACAAAGAGAGCACTTCCTTACAGTTTACTTGGTTAGATAATTAATAATCTACTTAATCTACGAGAAGCACTCCGAATTAAAACGCCGGCGGTTGACCTGAAGTACAAGTGCATTATCAGTCTGCCATCTTAAAATCTAAAGCTTGATTGATGTGACAATTGTGATTATCTTGATTCTCTGTTTACTTAGGGGCCGTTCTAAGTACGTCAAACGCAGAGGGGGAGGGTTTAAGAGAAAGTGTGACAGTTTGTGACAGGGGAGGGGTCAGGCCATGTGTGACGTCACACATTTATTTTTAAATTTTATTTATAATTTATTTTTTATTTTTTAGTAGAATTTCATAGCTTTGAAAATAATTTTCAAAAGTTTTCTGAAACATTTTAATTAGTTTTATGTCAAAATAGCATGAAATGCATATCTCCTGAATGTGTTTTCACGATTCCTCTCGCTAGGAGCGCTAGTAATAATGCTGTTGCGAAGCCTTGTTTATGTATTAGCCTTGCTTTCGGAAAGTGTGACGTACTTTAGGGGGGTCCGAGTTTTGTGACAGTTTGTGACAGGGGGAGGGGGGTAAAAATGGTCAAAAATAGCGTGACGTACTTTATGGACGGCCCCTTAAGCGTCTTGTCTCTGTTTCCAGGATGTGTTTTAGTTCTAACGCAGACGCGACAACCCTATATCACAACATTGAACACAGGTAGGCCTACAATTCCACGCGTCTAAAAATTTACAAACAGTAATTTTTAAATATGCTACATTTTTTCAGCTACACTTGGTATACGCCTGTGCTAAAACAGCTTCAGTCTTTAATCTAGGCCTATTTGCGACAATATTTTTTGATTTGCCCCGTGACGTGCTTATAGTATAAGTCCAGATTTGACTAAAGGAGTTCAGAGCTAGAAAGACAGAAGTAGGTAGAAATATAGAAAATAGTACATACACTAAAGGGTGAGAAACCAAAAAGATGGCGTGAAACAATGGCTTAACCCTCGTTACCTAAATTCGGACGACGTATTCCATAACCTGGAAGGTAATTACACTCCCAGAGCATCTATAGAACTACAAGTAATGGTAACGTTATTCGCGTCACAATCGCGTGTCTACTATAGCGTTTTCCGGGTCGAAAAAGTTAAAGAAACATTGATAGATAATGGAATGACCTTCATTTTCAAGGTCGTTTGAAGTTAATTGTCAAATATTAATATCTTATGTATCTGTGAGGCACAAATAAAATTCAGGTCAGCTGGCCTGTTACTTGACGTTATAACTCATTAAATGTAATTACGGCAGAATAGCAGGCACGCTTCTTTCGGAATCACTGTTGTCTGGAGTCTCTGGACACCGAAATAGCCTTTCTAAGATTCATGTTGTGAAGACATTATTTTGTATCTTCACAGACATGAATCTCAGATAAGGTTATCTCGCTGTCCAGACTACTGTAAATCCAAAAGTCTCTTTGGAGCGGCACAAACCGTGACGTCACGTGTTTTGCAAGAAATAATTGTTAAACACTGTTAGAACTGTGTTTTTAAATTCCTCCCTTCCAAAACCATAACTTGACACCTGGATCATCCGTCTAATGACAATACTTTAAGACAGTGCATCCCAATATTTTTGGACAACGGAACCCTTTTGATTTGAAACGTTCTTAACGGAACCCCGACCTAAACAAAGCATAATCTGGAATACGAAGTAGAGTAGAACAATTATAGACCCCTATAGTTTTGACACAGAAATGAATAATTGAATTAGGCTATCTGTTATAGATTACGGTAGAAATTATTTTAAATGAAATTTTCGTACGGAATTCTTGTCTTCACCTCATATATATATATATATATATATATATATATATATATATATATATATAATATATATATATTCGTTTTATTGTAAATTCAACTCAAGGATGACACACCGCACCCAAGCTCACAGTTACAGAAAGGTTACAAACGCAAAAGGTAATAAAAATGAAGTAAACAGAGTTGGCTTATGGCGTCACCTCAGAGTCAGATTTATAAAGTAACGGCACATTCAAAGAACACTCTTATCCAGTTTCCTCACGGAACCCTTTGTCCTGCCCTCACGGAACCCTAGGGTTCCGCGGAACACACTTTAGGTAACGTTGCTTTAAGAGAAATCATTGAGAAAGCATCGGTCCAATGTAATTTCAACGATGATGACAAAGTTTGACGTCATGTTACACGGAGTCACACAGGAGTAACTTTGTGAAAACAAAACCATTTTGAAGAAAAACATATTATGGAAAATTTTCCGAATATGTTAATATTATTTTTCCGTTTACAAGTTATGCATGACTGGGAGGGGGTAAAGTTACATCCTAGGTCGCGACACGGGCGCCGGCCCGCTATTCCGGGGTCCGCTATTCCGGGGTCCGCTATTCCGGGGTCCGCTATTCCGGGGTCCGCTATTCCGGGGGTCCGCTATTCCAGGGGTCCGCTATTCCGGGGTCCGCTATTCCGGGGTCCGCTATTCCGGGGGTCCGCTATTCCGGGGGTCCGCTATTCCGGGGATCCGCTAATCCGGGGTCCGCTAATCCGGGGGTCCGCTAATCCGGGGTCCGCTAATCCGGGGGTCCGCTATTCCGGGGTCCGCTATTACGGGGATCCACTATTCCGGGGTCCGCTATTCCGGGGTCCACTAATCCGGGGGTCCGCCTGACTCCGCCATTCTGGTTCTGGGCTCCACTGATAATCATGAGCAATGCACGCGTCGTGAGGACCGGTTAGAGTCAGGGTTAGGATTAGTGTCGTCATTAGAAACATCGTACCTTTCGTTCAGCATGCCAGCCACAATTATTAAAATCAGGTCTTATTCTCCAGACTTATCGTTATTCATCTGATTATCTTTCTCTGTTCATCAGTTATTAGTCCGGAATAGCGAAGCCCGAAATAGCGGATCCCAGAATAGAAATACCAATATTCTGTACCTACTTTAATCAATTACCGGTACAATCACTCTTTCAACCCGCAATTCTTCCAATTTAACACGCCTCCAATTTTCTATTACATCGAATTTTAAAGTCCACAACCGATCATTAGCTCAGTAGTTATGCTGTTGCACCTCTTTCGAACGAACTCCAGCAACGGAAGTTCACAAAAATTATAAACTTTGATCTGCACTGACTTTTTAATTAAAAAGAAAACCGCACTGAAATCGTGTCTTTATCCATTTTCCTTAATGTTTCTAGAAGGACTATTTTTAAACAACTGCGACATCGCCTGCTTGCAGTGCATTTATCAAATTCAGTAGTTTTAGGATTGTCCCCGTAGTTCGGACGATTTGTCCCAGGTAGGCCTAATACTCTTGTGAACTAATGTTTTGCATATATAATGAGCACAGGTGTTCCTTAGGTTGATATATATATATATATATAATGTGTATCGATTGTTAAGCGTTTTAGTCTTAGGCCTTAGTTGCGCTGTCGGCTCGTGGGCGCTTGGCCTAAAGTAGCCTAAACTTTGGCTGACGATAGATTCTCTACACGTGCAGTTAGCGCGCCAAACTTAGAAACTGCTGATGACAGTGAATTTGAACAATACAGTGTAGTAGTTGGTTTAATGCAGTAGAGAGCTGTATGTTAGAAGTTACCGTTGAGTGGTAATTGATAAGAACTTTGATATTAAGTGTACGTTTGAAATAACTGTGTTTGAAGAAAGGAGAAACATTCAAAGAACTGTGTCAATTTAATTCTTAAACAGTTAGAAGACGTTGAGCAATTTATATGTAGAGATAAGGAAAGTTCTTGAGGTAGGTCACAACTAAGAAAGAAAAGAGTTGGTGACATATTTGGTGGCAGCGGTGGGATTCGAAACAACGTCTGGGATTCGAAACAACGTCTGGGATTCGAAACAACGTCTGGGATTCGAAACAACGTCTGGGATTCGAAACAACGTCTGGGATTCGAAACAACGTCGACTGGTGAATACGCATTCAAATCATTGGTAAATCTACGACAACGAAAGCCTCAACGACAAAGGTATAAAAGTTGGTTGTTATCAAACAAAGAACAATTCCCAATACTTCAAACACAAAAGAAAACTGGTGTTTTCCAGAAAGGACAGCACTGAAGTAAAGAAGTAAGATGGAGAAATTAAGTGTCAAAAAACAAGCAGAACTGAAGAAGATGTCTTCTGAAAGATTAAAACAGCGCTTGTTGAAGGCTGGTTTTGAAGAAGAGAAACTGAAAGATATGTCACGTGAGGACATGTTAGAAGCGCTAGCTGAAGTCTGGCTTAAGGAAGAAGCAGAAGAAGAAGGTGCTGTCGGCGGTGTTGTGGAAAAGGTTATTGAAAAACCGCCTGGACTTATGTCTATGGAGATGATGATGCAGTGGATGATGATGAAAGAAGAAAGAGAGGAGAAACGAAGACAAGAAGAGAAAGAAAGAGAGGAGATACGAAGACAAGAAGAACTGAAATTAATCATTGAAAGCATGGTGGAATTTAGCGCCAGATAAAGAATCTGAATTCTGCGTGGTAAATGGCTTACTGTACAAGAGATATCGAATATTAGAGCAAACGATATATCAATTGGTGTTACCAAAAGAGCGACGAATGAAAGTGATGGAGTTGGCTCACGAATCAGTATTTGGAGGACATCTTGGAGAAGAGAAAACTAGAGAACGAATAAAGTTGTCTTTTACGTGGCCAAAGATGAGAAGAGATATAGTGAAATTTTGCAAATCATGTGAGAAATGTCAGTTAAAGGCAAGAAGTTTGGTGATGGACAGGGTTCCTATCACTCCAATTCCAAGAGAAGATGTGGCGTTTAGAAGAATTACGGTGGATTGTGTAGGACCAATCGAGCCAGCATCTGCTGCAGGTCACAAGTACTGTTTATGTATTGTCGATTCTTGCACAAGATGGCCTACAGTGTTTCTGTTGAAATCATTAACTGCGAAGGCTGTATGTGATGCTTTGATGGAGTTGTTCATGAACGTTGGTGTACCTTCTGTGATCACAAGTGACCAAGGAACAAATTTTACTGCGAGTCTGACAAGAGAATTTCTGAATTTAATGGGGTGTAGTCCAAGATTTGATACGCCAGGTCATCCAGAGGCAGCTGGATTAGTAGAAAGATGGAATCAAACATTCAAGAAAATGATCCATCATGTAATTGTTGACAATCCAAGGCAATGGCATAAAGTAATTCCGTTTACAGTGTGGGCATTACGAGAAGTACCGAATGCAACTACTGGAATTGCTCCTTATATGTTGGTGTATGGAAAGATTCCGCGTGGACCACTGGCAATTCTAAAAGAAAGTTGGACAAGAGAAATTAATTTACCACCTCATATTGGAATCCAACCAGAAAAGTACTTGAAAGACATGAAAGCAAATATGGAAAAAGCATTACTGTTTGCAGAATCATATACACGAGAGAAGCAATTACAGTATACGAATCAATACAACAAAAGAGCGAAACATAAAGAATTTGAACCGGGTGAAAAAGTTATTGTGTTGTATCCGACGTCAACAAATAAACTGATTTCACGATGGCATGGTCCATGTACTGTCATACAACGAAGGTCCAAGTACTCTTATTTGATTGATATGGGTGACGATTGTCGAAAGATAATTCACGCAAATAAAATCAGAAAGTACATTACAAGAGCAATGAGTTGTGGATTAATCGTTGAAGAAGATGAAGACTTTGGTTCAGTGGTTGAGTTGTTGACGAAGAATGACTTGCAAGATGAAAAGAATTCACTGAATCTTGATCCTGAACAGATTAGCCATTTAACATTATCTCAACAAAAACAATTGCTGGAAGTACTGAACAGATATTCTGATCGATTTTCTGAAAAGCCTGGACTATGTACATTGGTTGAGCATGAAATTGAACTGAAACCGGAATTTCGTGAAAAAGAATTTATGGCTTACCGAATTCCACTCATCTATCGAGCAGAAGTTGAACGACAAATTAAAGAAATGCTTCAAGCCAACATTATAAAACCATCTTCGAGCAGAATGGCAAGTCCGCTGGTAATTGTTAAAAAGAAAGACGGTTCTCTGAGACTTGCCTGCGACTACAGATACATTAACTCGTTCACTGTGGATTGTAAATATCCAATGCCGATTGTAAAAGATGTTTTGCACAAAGTTGGAAAATCAAATGTGATCTCGATTTTTGATTGTCGAAGTGCTTACTGGACTTGTCCTGTTAAGCAAACTGATCAATGGAAAACTGCTTTTGTTACTCACAATGGACTGTACGAGTTTACTCGTGTTCCTTTCGGAATGATCAACTCAGGAAGAACATTTGTTAAAGCAATTAACATGGTTTTACAGCCTATAAATGAATTTGCTGAGCCCTATGTAGATGACATTGCTGTGCATTCAGATGACTGGAAGATTCATTTACAGCATTTAGATGCATATTTAATGCAAATGAGACTGCATAACATTACTCTGAACTTAAAGAAATGTATCTTTGGTAAGAGTGAGGTAAAGTTCATCGGTCATGTGGTTGGTTCTGGAACGATTCAAATGAATCCAGATAGAATTGAAAGTTTAATTAATTTGAAAACCCCAGAAACGAAGAAACAAATTAAGCAATTGCTGGGATTTTTTGGTTACTATAGACAGTTTATCAAAGATTTTGCACAGATTGCGAAGCCTCTATCTGATTTGACAAGCAAACATGTTCCAGATAAGATTGATTGGACTGATAGACATCAACAGGCATTTAATTTACTTAAAGATGCTGTACGCTCTAAAGTTGTTTTATATGTTTTTGATGTTGGAAAACCTTTTAATTTGTACTGTGATAGTAGTGATTTTGCAGTAGGAGCTGTTTTAACACAGATGGATGATAAGGGAATAGAACGCCCTGTATCATTTATAAGTCAGAAATTGACTGACACTCAGAAGAGATGGGCAACTGTAGAGAAAGAAGCCTATGCTATTGTTTGGGCTCTAAATAAGTTGAAAGAGATAATAATTGGATCTAAAGTTCACATCTTTACCGATCACAATCCTTTAACTTATCTGACTGAATCTATGTCTAAGTCTGCTAAACTGGTGCGTTGGGCTTTAGCACTGCAAACTTTTGATGTAGAAGTTAATTATAAGAAAGGACGATTAAATGTTGTAGCAGATTGTTTATCTAGATTATAAGATTGTTTATTTTACTGTATTATATAGTATTAAGTTTATTGCATAATTTAGTACCTGATGATTTCGCAAATTTTTAAGTTTAATTTGCTCAATCCAAAGAAAGGGAAGGAGGTAATGTGAACTAATGTTTTGCATATATAATGAGCACAGGTGTTCCTTAGGTTGATATATATATATATATATAATGTGTATCGATTGTTAAGCGTTTTAGTCTTAGGCCTTAGTTGCGCTGTCGGCTCGTGGGCGCTTGGCCTAAAGTAGCCTAAACTTTGGCTGACGATAGATTCTCTACACGTGCAGTTAGCGCGCCAAACTTAGAAACTGCTGATGACAGTGAATTTGAACAATACAGTGTAGTAGTTGGTTTAATGCAGTAGAGAGCTGTATGTTAGAAGTTACCGTTGAGTGGTAATTGATAAGAACTTTGATATTAAGTGTACGTTTGAAATAACTGTGTTTGAAGAAAGGAGAAACATTCAAAGAACTGTGTCAATTTAATTCTTAAACAGTTAGAAGACGTTGAGCAATTTATATGTAGAGATAAGGAAAGTTCTTGAGGTAGGTCACAACTAAGAAAGAAAAGAGTTGGTGACAACTCTACTTTAATGTTAGTTTACACTATTAAATTATTAACCTTCTAAATTCTCCCCTAGTAGTAGCCAGGTAGGTTTGAAATTGAACTTAATGAAGACATCCACTGCTATTATACCTGGTCAATATGGGACGCCTTCCAGTCACAGATGTTAGATTAATAGAATCTTGTAAGATAATGTAACATGTATAGATTGACAGGCAATGTAGGCTAATGACTTGGATTTCTAATATAGACCTATAGTTATTCTGTACTTACATTGTAACTGATTCTGTTAAATCAATATCAAATTCAGATTCATTAGCCTACGCTAAGCAATGCATGTGACATTATTTTTACAATTTTTATTCAGTTGCCAAGATCATGACTAGAGGACCGCCAAATAAACGGCTACATGAATCGTTGTTTGATTTTTGATTTGGCTTATCAAAATCTCGGCCATTCACATTGGAAAATTAAGTTGGTCGTGTTAGTTGAAGTCAAAGCTATCGTTGTTTCTAGTAGCTGCAGCTTCTCCACTGCGTGAGAGTCACTGACTCACTCAGCCTGTCACTCACTTATTTTTCTCCGAAAATAGGTCGGTTGACGTCATAAAATGAGTTTATATTTATATGAATTATTTTGGTTTGTTGTTGAATTAATTATGTCATATTTTCAAACTTCTGTGCACGACTTAAATAAGGACATGTATAATACTAAAAAGCAAAATTTGTAAAATAAGTGGCTAAAACTGGCTCCTTTGGCAGCAAATGCTCTAAAATGCGTTGCCGACTGGGGCTCTGCCCTAGACCCCACTGGGGTAGCTTACGACGCTCCCCAGGCCTCCTAGTCGGTGCACACTTTGTCCCAGTAGTCCACAATCCACATCCGTTAAAATATGTACTGCCTGCTTGTCTACCTTTTTGACCTTTGAACGGACTCCATCCTCCCCTAACCATGGACATTTTGTTCTAATCTGGCCAAGCGTCCATAACTTTAAGTTTGGGTGATAAGTCTTAAAGATATATAAAAATATACGATTTAGATTACTCAGTAAAAATAAAATAAAATAACAATTGGAAAACTGTCCAATACTCGTAAGGAGTTCATTTTGGTAAACGAATATTGGTTTTCATTCATCAAACTAGGCGCTTGTCCATATGTAGACTGTAAACTGACAAAGGCTGGACACGAGTATGCGGGACCTGTGAGCGTAACGAAATCTGGTCGGACATGTCAGCGTTGGGATTCAGACAAACCTCACGACAACCACTTCAAAGGTTCGACCCTCTACCCTGAAGGAAGTGCTTCAGCAGCTGGCAACAAATGCCGAAATCCGGATAGCGACTACAAGGATGGAGTCTGGTGTTACACCACTAACCCACAAATGAGATGGGAACAATGCGATGTGCCATTTTGCGGTAGGTTAACTCGATTCATCAATCGATAAGCATACAATCCATGAATAATAAAATCAACCAACTAATCGGTTGTCCAACAACAAGTCAATCAATGAACCAATAGCCAACGACCACTCAGTCAAGAATTAAGTCATTCAATCAGTTAGTCAAACTCACTTTAAAGTCGCCAGCACGTCATATTGATCTTACACACTGAATAAAACATGACCATCATTATTGCCGTTGATTAGGATATCAATTCTTTACTGTTCCTGCGAAGTCAACAATTGACAGGTCAACAGTAAATATCATTTGATTAACGGGAAACATCATCTATCGACATATGATGTAGGCTACAAGGCGCTCAAACACTTATAATGATTCGACTGAGATCAAGATGCGCAAGTTTTATATAAAGAATATGATTGATAGATTGATTGATTGATTGACTGATTGACAGACAGACATTTTGATTTATAGGCTGCCATTTGCATCGTTATGCTCTATGACGTCAGTTGACAAACGAGGTCAGAGGTCAACTGCTGACATTTCATATGGCCATCACAAGACACACACGGGCACAGTATCACTATACACAGAGTCTGCAAGATACCAATTAAACAGTTAGGTTCCTATTGAAAAGCAGTAAACTTAGATAGTCTATATTGTTAATTACATCAACCCAACAGCAACGTCAGAATGTTGAAGATACAGTGACAGTATAGCAATATAATTTATATAATTATTAGCCTGACATATGTATTACATAGGGGTCTATGTGCAACACTACATGTAATTAAGGTCTCCGCATGTCCTACATGTTGGTCTTAATATAGGGCTTACGAAGCCCATATTGGGATCCTGTAAAGCCATATTATCACCATAATCTTCAACATAGAACGCTGTAATGTACCGGTAATGTAATGTAATGTAAATTCACGCACTTCTGTGCGCCACAAAAAGTCAGGTCGGGGAGGCCAGATTAAGCTCATGTCCCGTGATAATCTGTCCGTCCTAAGACTATCCGGGAGATCAATAAATTTATCCTCTCGGATGGTATATAGGCCTACCGGTATAGAATATCAGAGGAATAAACAATTTCTATCCCCTCATCGTGTGAAATTATCCTCCGGGATACAAATTCACAAGTATAAGGTATTACTTTTGCGTATAATATATAAATCTATGCTTTAATCAAAATCCAAAACACGAAATAGGTAAAGCAAGTGACTAAGTGTTCTAGGTGTTTTAAGCAATCAATCAAATTCATTTATTTGTGAAAATTATGCTGATGAAGACGCAGTCGTAAACAGGCATTCTAGAAAGGTCACATAGATACTTGGGAGCTCGGCCAGTATGCGACCGGTAGATGAATGAAAGTACCTTGAGCTGAGCCCGAGCAATGAGAAGAAGCCAATGAAGGTGGTCAAACATGAAAGCAGAAATGTGGGATGAGCGAGGAAGTCGGGCTACTAGTCTGGCCGCAGCATTTAGAACAGACTGGAGAGGAGAGAGACGAACCTTTGGGAGACCAACCAAGAGAGAATTACAGTAATCAATCCGAGAGCAGATGAAGGCGTGTACAATAGAGGTAAAGACAGAGGAGGAGACCGAGCGTCGGATTGCTCTAAGACGCCTCAGGTATTTATACCGCCTGTTATTATTTATTTTATTTTATTTTTGTCTGATGTCCCTTACGGTTGTCTCCGTACTTTCAAGGATTCAGTTAATTTACGTCACCATTATTTTAATGTCATCATTTCAGAAATAAATAGCACAGTACAAGAAATACAATTTATATAAGTTATTTGAATTTTTAAGTTATACAAAATGCGAAATGTTGGCTTTGCAGACAGTAATCTCTGACTGACTGATATTACTCCATATCAGAGCCAAATCGTTCAATAAAGAATATTATTATTATTAGGGCCTATATAAATAAAAATTGTATGTAGCCTACAATTTTTAATTAAGTACACTTCACTTACAAAGTTTAGTTTTTAATTATGTTAGCCTAACTAATGTCAACACGGACTTATGTGTACTCACTACTCATAGGCCTATCTATAATTTAAATTTGACAGGATTTCAATATTTTTATTTCACAATTTCTTATAAAAGCAAACTTTAAAAAAATAATTGTAGTAGAGTAAAGCTACTTAGTGTTTACTAATAAAGTTGTGTTATTTGCTGATTAAAATTAAATTGTGTGAACAAAGTTTTTAATTTAACATGCAGTACAAGATGTAACAAAGTCAAAATAGGGCCTATTATCTTTTTCCGTTTTTGTCTCTTTTTTAAAGAAACGACTTTTTCGCGTTTTTTATTCAGTTTTACCGTTTTTAACAACTACGGCGTCGAAGGCTTTGCTGGTGTACCTATAGCGTAGAAGTGAACGACATTAATTTTTTTTACAAGACTTAAGTTAAGACCTAAACGACATTAGCAATACTCAACTATAATAGACCTAAATGACACCAATAAGTCTTAACTTTAGATCTAAATGACAAAAAGAAGTCTTTCATCTATGCATTACCGACATTAACAAGCTGACACAACAAACAAAAACTGGGGAATTAAGGATTATCAATCAAATGCACAAATATGCTAAAGGCACAGAGGCATTGTTTAATTGCATGAGATTGCAACACCACACAGAACACATGAGCCCTTAAATTTTACTCGTTGCCTTAAATGGCTTCAATGACTTTGCTGGTGTACCTATAGATACGAAACGACCGATATCAAGCGCGAGCCACCAAGTTACCCAATTAGCGCCTTAGTCTCTTTAACTCTTTTCATAACACTTTGTCTTAATTGCATCGAAGACGACGCACATACATTACGCAAGTCTGGGAATAGCCTAACTTTTAAACAATGTCACAACTTGCCTTAGAGTAGAGAACTAGTAGAGAGAGTATAGAGTAGAGAGAGAGAGAGAGAGAGAGAGAGAGAGAGAGAGAGAGAGAGAGAGAGAGAGAGAGAGAGAGAGAGAGAGAGAGAGAGAGAGAGAGAGAGAGAGAGAGAGAGAGAGAGAGAGAGAGAGAGAGAGAGAGAGAGAGAGAGTAATGAGTCGCTCATTGGCTTCACTGGATTCTTTGCCCACGTATGTCAACAATAAGTAGCATTAGGTTTTACCCATGACCACCAATGACATGACTTAAATTGCAAAATTTATAATTAAGTTGCAGGGGGTTACTTTTTGAATGGGGGATGATATCGTACGACTCATGGGGATCCTTTTGCACGAGGGGATAGTCCCTCACGTTCTGATTCATCGGGCCAGATACTTCATTTCGCTAAGCGGATATACAATACAACTTGTACTTGTAACGCGCCTTAATAAAACAGAGTCTTACTCAAAGGACGCGTTACAACATAATTTTAGGGGATACTCTATTTCGTGAGACCGGCGTTGTATAAACTCAGGTTCGCAATAGTCAGGTTTCTTGTTCCACTGCAACTGACGTTGCTGTTGGAAATTATGTATTGTTGTATCTTCCGATAAACATTTGGTCGAAATTTCTATAATTAATAGTACCATGGATTTAACACATCACCAATTTTTCCAGCGAGGCCACAGGATTCAAGAACTTCGAGTCAACCGCCACCAACGCGGACTCGTCCTCCACACGACTTCACCAGTTCAATACGTAAGCATGGTCTCGAGACGCTTTCAGGTTCACGACAACTTATTATAATTTCTTCTATCCGCATCTGCAGGTCTGTGTGACTTGGCCTAAATCAATTATCAACATGGGCGTAGCCAGGAAAAAATTTCGGAGGGGTTTTAAAATTCGGGTGGGGTTTCCATTGAAGATTGTCGCAAAAGTTCAGGTTTTTTGTATTTCGCATGTAAAAACATATAAAAAATTTCCGAAAACTTATATCGGGGGGTTTGAACCCGTAAAGAAGAAGAAGAAGAGCAGTCCTTTGAGCTATCCCTGAGGCAGGTATGTTAGCGACTTCATTTTTTAGCCTCGGCATATGAAGGCGGGTTACGAGCCCTCTCCCTGACCGTCTCATTTTCCCCACCGACAGTGTACGGTCAGTGTACTCATCATAGCTGAGTTGAATAGAGGGTGCTGTTGGAACAGAAATCTCAAACCAAATTGCTGTCCTGGCGGGGATTTGAACCCCCGACCTCTCGATTGGCAATCCAGCGCGCTAACCACTACACTATCGAGCACCCCCGTAAAACCACCTTAAAAATACGCTCATGATCATCGACGAATATTTAGATTAACTTGTTTTTCAAACATGTTGGAAAGAGCCATACATGACAGACTATCTGATTTCCTTGAACCTAGCAATATCCTCTATCAGTCTATCATAAACAATTCGGGTTCAAAAAGAGCCACTCTAACCACCTACGCTATCACGGAAGTAGTGGATAAATTAACTGAAGCCTTTGTCTATCGTAAATTTACCATTGGTGTCTTCTTGGATCTTTCCAAAGCTCTTGACACGATCAAACATGATATCCTATCCTATTTGATAAATTGGTATAAGACGACTGGTTTTGAACTGGCTTAAAACCTATCCTACTGACAGGTATATCAAAAATATTATCTCAACATGTATATTATACTAAAACAGGATCTCTTACACATCATGAGACCATGGATACAGGATCTGCTGCAGATCAAGTGACCATGGAAACAGGATCTGTTACAGATCATGGAATCATGAATACAGGATCTGTTACAGAGCCAATCTGGACCACGGATGGGACATCATCGTCAGAATGGCAGCCAATTCTACTGTACGTTTTTGGTGGTCTTCAAATTCTGAACACTGGAATTATCTTGTGCTTGTGCAGAAAACTATACAATGGTAAGCAGGCCATTTCAATTAGTATCTCGTATCGTACACACCAGAAATTTGTAACATGCAACTAAAAGCTGTGTAGTTAATATTTGATCAACCTTAAAGTAGGCATATTAGAACATATAATTATTTTTATGAGATCACTGAAAGGATGTAAGCTTGTTAAGTCAAAATATTATGTGCAAGGCTCGATGTAACAAACTTACAGTGGACTTTCCGGCATCACTGAGCTAAGTACCACGCTGCTTGGGGAACATGTTTGTATGTACGTATGATATATGCACTGCTAAGTAGGCCTACTAACTTCTGTTGCGCCGGTGTTTAAATCACCAGCACACAAAAATGGCGTCCCTAAACTGTAATCTGTTCAATATTCAAAATTATCAATCTACTACGACAAAGAGGCAGCATATCATGGTAGATAGGCGATTTGAAAGAAGTTAAGTCTTAAGTTGAGAACGAAATGACATAAGTGATTGAGCAGAACGAACAGAAACAGGGAGAGAGTTTCAAAATCTACCTTCAGCAACAGAAAGAATTCGTTCACCAAGAACAGTTCTAGTTCTAAATATAACCAGAGAAAGATAACACTGGTCAACACTGATTTTATTGCCAATGATATTTGAGCGATTTTAGGGTAAATTTGTGGTGCTGATTCCGAATATGGAGTCGGTTTTGCCAATGATAGAGATTTGCTCTAGTTTTTCAGTTTTTCTCATAATTATGAGAATGTAATAGTAAGCGGAGCCCATTCACAAATCCGAATGAAATGAGGTGAAACTTTGTACAAGTGAGCACACATAAAATACATAATGGCATTTTATTCGGTCTAATAACTTATAAACTTGGTAAGCTAATTCAAATAATTACTATTAATCTTTACCACCATAGTTCATGCCTTTATCTGTTCCCGACTTGACTACTGCAACTCACTTCTTATGGGCCTCCCGAAACAGCGTCTTTCTCCCCTTCAATCAGTCTTAAATGCTTCAGCTAGGCTCATAGCCCGACTCCCTCGCTTTTCGCATATCTCTACATATTACATATATGCTTGATGTCTTGCACTGGCTTCCCTATCACTGCGCGCATCCATTATAAGATCCTCTTTCTAGTCTCAAAGGCGCAGCAGTGCCAAAAGTATCTATCTGACTATATGCGAAAGCCGTTATCTGCGACCTCATCTCGTTTCTTGCGCTCTGTTGATTGGCTAGATCTTTTTGTTCCTAGGACTAGGACTGCCTTGGCTCAACGCCGGGCACTTGCTGTGGTTGGTCCCTCTACTTGGAATGACCTTCCCGCCTCATTAAGGGCTAAACTAATTACTAGTTTTTCCTCTTTGGTCTCTCGTTCTTTAAAGACGTTTCTTTCCCCAGGGGTTTTCGTGCTGAGAGCGCTTCTGAATAGTTATTCTGAGAGAGGCGCTATATAAATCTTTAGATACAATACAATACAATGCAATAGTAAAACGCTGTTTTTACCATTTTTTTTATTGTACGTTATCATTACAATCATGTTGTAGGCTCCAGCAATAGTCTTGTAAGAACTCTGGGACGTCGGGGTTCTTCTCCTTCACTGGCTTCCACGTGGAGTGGGCTTCCACGCGTCGCCCTAGCCCCATACGTCCCTTGCCGCCTGGACAAACTAGAGGTTGGGCCGGTCGCTATGCCTATGGGGTTGCTAGGCCCACCCCTGGGGTCGTAATGCCCTAGGGAGCCCTCCCTTTCGCCGTCCAGGTATTCCTCGCCGCCAGCCGCGTGGAATTGGCTTCCACGCGGCAATACATACTCACTACTTCCTTCTACGGGCCGGGGTGCTAAACCCGGGGACCCTGGGAGTTCAAGCCAGGATTGTCCTCTCAGGCCGCAAGAAACCCCCGATTGAGGAAAAGTAATATCGGTCTCGTCTAGGTCGCTGTATGGATCGGTGTGGTAATCATCACCATGCCGGCCGGAGTCTAGTTCTTTCCGGCGCCTAATTCGTTCACTTCTCCGAGGGGCTGGAGAGTTACAGGGGAATTCGAACTCTAACGGGGTGTTTGACGCAGGTGGGTTGGGATCGAGTGGAAAGCCGGGTCCCGGTCGGGGACCACTCCATCGGTGAGATGAAGCTGGGTTATCGACGGCGGCCTCATTCTGCACATAGTCTAACTCATCTTCCAATTCCCTCTGTCGATCAAAAACTGTCCTCAAAACTTCCATGGTCCTCCTCTCACTTTCTCTGGACACCGCTATCACTTCTTCTAAAGCCTGGTCTGTCCATTCTTGTCGTCTACGCTCTTCTTCCTGCCTCCGTCGGTCTGCGTCGGTCTGTCTACTTTCTAGGGACTGCAACTTACTAGCCATGGTGGTTGCCAGAGACTCTATAGATCCTAAGATCTGGTCCATAGCTCTGGAAGTTACATTCGCGCTAACTATGCCTCGCGCAGACCTCGAACTGCACCAGGAACGACTCCAGCGATCCCGTCCCATCGAACTTGCCTGGTTTCATCGGCGTCGGCCGATTACGCAGCAAACCACCGACATCTTCCAGTAGATTCGTCGTCGAATTCCTCGGTTGGCCCGTCTTTTCAGTCTCTTCGGTCTTTACGCGGCCATCCGATTTCAATTTCATCTTTTCTGTCGCCGATTCGCCCGTCTTTCCTCGGATGCTCGATCTCTCCGGTTTCACGGTCATCTCTTCTTCCCTGTCTTCGCGGAAGCTCGGTCTCAAATTCATCTTTTCGTCTCTCGGTTCGCCCATCTTTTCTCGGAGGCTCGATCTCACCGGCTCTGGGTCGTCGAAGTTGACTTCGGACAGCACACGGATTCGGTCCGACGGCATCTCCATCGTTGCTCTCCTCGCGGTTGGCGTCGACGTCTCGGCAGGCGTTCGGACTTGACTCGGCGTCGGGAAGGAGAGATCTTCCAGGAAACGGCTGCTGTCCGGTTTCGTCCCGATCGCGGCCATTCGTCTCGCAGCTGGCGTAGAAATATCGGCAGGCGTTCGGACTTGACTCGGCATCCGGAAGGCAATCTCACCGTCGTCGTAGTCGTCGTCTTCTTCACGGAGCATCATCGGTTGATTCTAGCGTCGTCGGCTGGCGGAAGACTCGAACTCCACTTCTTCTGGTACCAGTGTCGCGGAACTCGCCTCTCACCCGGTCGGGCAATTCGCACGCTTCTCGTGTTGCGAAGACGGCGGTGTTCTGCGCAGGAGGACTACAGTCTCGCGTGTCGCTCGAAAGAGCGCAAGTCCGGCGTCTGGAGTATTGCAGACGACTTATGGCAATCGCCGCTGACGACGCGCTCCAATCAACCAAGACAAGTCAAAGTCACTAGGTTTTGAACCCGTATATTCTGCCAAATCGTCGGCCCACTCTACCACTGTCACACAGACACGCAACGGTAGACAGGAATCAATCACCACGGCCAGAGCACACGTCAGTCGCAAAGTCAGATGCATCGTAATCTCTACACAAAAGCGTCCTCTATATATAGTACAATTGCGGGGGGTGTCCCGGGCGCGAGGTGAGCAGAAGCCGACTGAGCAAGGCCCAGAGGGGAAGGGGAGGGCTGAGCAGAAGCCGGAGACCTGAGCAGCGCCCGGACTGAGCAGCGCCCGGAGGGGAAGGGGAGGGCTGAGCAGAAGCCGGAGACCTGAGCAGCGCCCGGACTGAGCAGCGCCCGGAGGGGAAGGGGAGGGCTGAGCAGAAGCCGGAGACCTGAGCAGCGCCCGGACTGAGCAGCGCCCGGAGGAAGGGGAGGGCTGAGCAGAAGCCGGAGACCTGAGCAGCGCCCGGACTGAGCAGCGCCCGGAGGGGAAGGGAAGGGCTGAGCAGAAGCCAAGAAGGACGCACCCAGACAACCACAGTGACAAGGCAGGAAGAACACACATACAAAGACAGGCACAGGGTCAAAGCACCAACAGAGAGCAATATCACCTTGTCCGAAAACCAAGGGGGGCCAGTCCAACTCCTGGGGAGGGCAACCCTAAAAATCCGCCACAGTACAATAACAGTTTGAATGTATTAAGCTTATATAGTGCTGTGCGTTTGCTAGTGTTCTCAATAAAGAATATTCTTACTACTTACTTACTTATTTACTTACTTGCTTGCTTGCTTACTTGCTTACTTACTTACTTACTCTCTTACTTACTTACTTACTTACTTACTTACTTTCTACATAAAATGTAAATTTGTGAGCGAGCTGCAAAGTTCAAAGGCAGTTCTTGGAAACCGGTTTCCGTTCTGTTTATGGTGCCAGTACTGCATCACCGCTCTTGGATTACACAGTGTCTTTTGGACGATGAAGCAGATGATGATGAATCGTGCGTCAATATATTCAGCAAATTAATATGGAACGTATACAATATCCTTCATAAACCACCAATGCAAGTATAATATCAGCGCATATGATTCCTGGCTCAATTACACTGTGCGCCAGGTATCCTATATTAATATTGATGCTGTCGTATGGGCTTTCTTTCATAATACACAGCCATGTACAAAGGCTCACAGTACCAGCAGTGAGCTGGTCTCTGTCTCCTTTCCTCTCTAGTCTTCTGGTAACTAGATCTTGTAGGCTACTTCCTATGGTATATCTCTTTACAATTAGCCTTTAAGTTAAGAAGCACTTTAAAAATTGTCGAATCGTATACGGTTACGATTTCTCTATGTGTATCATGGCTTCAAGTTTCCCGAAGTCTATGTCTTCCTTGGTTTTTCTTAAAATGTTAAAATCACGAGCAAAATTAGTAGCATTACTGCAGGTACATAATTATGCAGTTCGTGAAAGAGTAGAAAGACGCGTCAGTAAAACTAGGACACTAATCGACGCATAGTCTACATAAGAAATATTTCGCTGCAAGTCTCTTCATGGGGCCCAACGCAAATACTCGCCAAGGACTCGGAGTTAACACATGCAATTGCAGCATAACCTACAATGTGCTTAATACTTCATTACCAAACAAACTGTGTGTTTGAGCGTTTCGGCGTCATTTAGTTGCTGCTATTGTTTAGCTGAAATTGATGTCTAACACATACTTTATCCGGTAATGAAGTAAATCATTGTATATGCTATATTAATATTGTCATTATGTATCACGGCTATAAAGTTTATTATTATGGATGGTTGTTATTTTTTATTATTATTATCATTGCCATTAGTATTGTTGTTGTTGTCGTCGTCGTCGTCGTTGTCGTCTACGTCATCTGTATTGCCACTGTTATTGTTGTTGGTATTAATGCTCTTGTTGTTGTCGATATTATTGCTGTTGTCTGTATTTAAATATGGAGCACAGGGCGCGAATGGTGGCCCTTTGTGGCGAGTATACTTATAAATCCCATAACAGTTCTTACAGAGGTCATCGAGCTGTCCCATGATGTGCTTATTTTAACGGACTCTCCTTTGAGATGTTCCTCAAAAGAAGTAATAGGCTTCATGGCCACAAGAGTTTCTAGAACTAGACATTATAATACCAGGTCACGCTATCTGTACGGTTTTGCGTCTATTTCTTGGCATTTTCGACGTACTTCATATGACTACATATGGACATACATACATATATACATCTGTCTGCATACATGCATATATGTATCATAAGTTTAGCAAACATCTGCTCAGATTTTTTTTAAAAATTCTTCGTATATAAGGCGCGTGTTATATAGTGCGACGAAGAAAAATCAATGAGGTCGTGGTTATGTTTCAGCAAATTGCGTCGGATAAGGAAGGGTAGATGAACAAACACCATCTACCTCAGAAGACAATACGTGTATCCAGCAGGCTGGAATTTTAAGCTTAAGGAGGAATACGGGAAGGAAGAGCCAGAGTGAGCAAACAAGAAGCAAGAATGAAGAAAGGCCAACAACCATTAAGGTATGACGTGAGTGTATGTGCGTGTGTGTGTGTGTGTGTGTGTGTGTGTGTTGTGTGTGTACATGTGTGTGTGTGTGTTTGTGTGTGTGTTTGTGTGTGTGTGTGTGTTTGTGTGTGTGTGTGTGTGTGTGTGTGTGTGTGTGTGTGTGTGTGTGTGTGTGTGTACATGTGTGTGTGTGTGCGCGTGCAATTGCACACACAATACCCAATCTATGAATCCCATGCTGTATCGCTTAAGCAGAAATATCCATGGAACCTGGAGCCGGAATTTCTCGAGGCTATCTACGACGTTCTACGTGTACACGGAAACACGAATATCCGTCTTCAAGTCGCATATCCTTCGTAGGCCACCGTACCAGATAACGTTTTCTTAAGAAAAATAGAACTGAAATTGGTCTGAATTACATTTGATTGCAATATTCCGATGCAGGTAATTATTTTTCCTGGTTGATCGCGTAATTGGTTCAGGAAACGAGACGGAAGGAATGAAGGGCAGAGATGACGACTCCAGAAAGATATATGATTCCAATTAAAGTAGACTTGGCATGCGCTATATAAATTCGCCTGAAGATATCACATGGCCACTGAGAATGATTCACCTGTACAGGTGCATCAGCTGAGCTGACCGAGTCTCAGACGCACATTTCTTTGTGACTGAGCGCACATATTAGCTCTACGTAATAATAATAATGTATGTATGTATGTATGTATGTATGTATTTACGTACGTTATATAATAATAATAATAATAATAATAATAATAATAATAATAATAATAATAATAATAATAATAATAATAATAATAATAATAATAATAATAATAATAATAATAATAATAATAATAATAATAATAATAATAATCTTTTCTTTAATCAAGCGCCTGACAAACACACTGCGCTGTACATTTACATGTTATGCAATTGAAACAATCTTAACTACTAACAAAACAGACAGCCTGCAATACACGGCGCTAATATATCAGCCTACAAAACATATCCGCCCTACGGGGCTCGAACTCGGTACCTCTCGCTCTCTACGCCAGATGTTATCGAATGCGCTACGCGCCCCCATAATAATAATAATAATAATAATAATAATAATAATAATAATAATAATAATAATAATAATAATAATAATAATAATAATAATAATAATAATAATAATAATAATAATAATAACAAGAACAACTTGGTATTACCTCACACTAGCTACGGGTGAACCGAGAGAGACCAGCTACTTATTTAAGAGGATCTCAATCACAATACAAAGCTTCAACGCCGTAGCATTTAGTGGCACCTTTATTAAACCCAAGCCCGACATGGATGAGGTTTCGCCGTTTCAGACAAACTACTTTTATAATTTCTAAGTCCCGTGGAATGAGTACCCCAGGGCATAAAAATAATAATAATGACTAGCCATCCCAGAAAAATGCGGGATCGCAAGTACCTCGGGTAAATAAAATAATAATAATAAAGATGATGATAATAAGCCCTATTGTAATAAAAATAACAACAATAAGGCCTAATGATCAGGTAGTCTTTCTTTTTCCACTCCTTTCTGCCAGCGATAGACCTATATAGACTATATTTACTCCGGACGTATCTTGCCTGGCTCAGGAAAGACTGTAGGCCTAATAACTAATGAAATAATAACAATAACAACAATAATAAGACGGTGTATAAAAGAAGAATAAGAATTATAAGCAGAGACTATAGAAAGAATACAAAGGCGAAGACGAAGACAGATGAGAGAGAGACCACATATCATACGTCTATATACTTCCTTTCGCTTGAAGGAAAATCGCAATCTCGAGATTTAAACAGTGCCCAAGAAAGCGAAGTCGCGGGAACCAGCTTATTCACAGGCGCTTAGTTACAACCAAATCGATAGGCAGAGGGGTAAAATCGGTTCCAGATCAAGATACAAAGGGGTCAGGCAGGTAGATAGTCAGACAACCGAGGTAGATGATGTTTAGAATTGTAACGGCGATGGAGGTAAGGGGAAGAGGAGGAATCAGGATATAGGATTTGTGAGAGTGTTTTCAGTTTGAATGTGAGACCTGTGGAGAGAGAGAGAGAGCAAGAGATGAGGTTTTGGTGAGCGAGCGGAAATAAAATAGTAGGCCTACATAAGAGAAAAACTAAACGGAGACGAGAGAGACAGACAGACAGAGAGACAGAGACAGAGACAGAGAAACAGAGACAGACAGACAGAGATAGAGAGGACAGTATATACAAGCAGGAAAAGAAACGAGAGAAACAAGAAGAAGGTCGAAAACAGAAGAGGACAGAGAAGACAAACGATCGATTTATTCTTTCATTTCACCAACAGATGCGCATTTGTAGACAAGAGAACTGCAGTAAGTGACGAATCCACTCCCATCCTTCAAATACAATAGAATATAGTCATCACAGCTTTTAAATTGAACTTTGTTTTGTGAACAGACAAACTATTAACTGTTCTTGAATGGAATATACATGTAGACTATTATCTGATTAAAATATCGTATTAAGATATCTGATTAAGATATCTGATTAAAATATCTGATTAAGATATCTGATTAAGATATCTGATTAAGATATCTGATTAAGATATCTGATTAAGATATCTGATTAAGATATCTGATTAAGATATCTGATTAAGATATCTGATTAAGATTAAAATTTGATTAAGATATCTGATTAAGATATCTGATTAAGATATCTGATTAAGATATCTGATTAAGATATCTGATTAAGATATCTGATTAAGATATCTGATTAAGATATCTGATTAAGATATCTGATTAAGATATCTGATTAAGATATCTGATTAAGATTTCTGATTAAGATATCTGATTAAGATATCTGATTAAGATATCTGATTAAGATATCTGATTAAGATATCTGATTAAGATATCTGATTAAGATATCTGATTAAGATATCTGATTAAGATATCTGATTAAGATATCTGATTAAGATATCTGATTAATCTGATTAAGATATCTGATTAACATATCTGATTAAGATATCTGATTAAGATATCAGATTAAGATATCTGATTAAGATTAAGATATCTGATTAAGATATCTGATTAAGATATCTGATTAAGATATCTGATTAAGATATCTGATTAAGATATCTGATTAAGATATCTGATTAAGATATCTGATTAAGATATCTGATTAAGATATCTGATTAAGATATCTGATTAAGATATCTGATTATATCTAAGATATCTGATTAAGATATCTGATTAAGATATCTGATTAAGATATCTGATTAAGATATCTGATTAAGATATCTGATTAAGATATCTGATTAAGATATCTGATTAAGATATCTGATTAAGATATCTGATTAAGATATCTGATTAAGATATCTGATTAAGATATCTGATTAAGATATCAGATTAAGATATCTGATTAAGATATCTGATTAAGATATCTGATTAAGATATCTGATTAAGATATCTGATTAAGATATCTGATTAAGATATCTGATTAAGATATCTGATTAAGATATCTGATTAAGATATCTGATTAAGATATCTGATTAAGATATCTGATTAAGATATCTGATTAAGATATCTGATTAAGATATCTGATTAAGATATCTGATTAAGATATCTGATTAAGATATCTGATTAAGATATCTGATTAAAATTTCTGATTAAGATATCTGATTAAGATATCTGATTAAGATATCTGAATAAGATATCTGATTAAGGTATCTGATTAAAATATCTGATTAAGATATCTGATTAAGATATCTGATCAAGATATCTTATTAAATATCTTATTAAGATATCTGATTTAGATATCTGATGACCTGAGACGAATCGTACGGAACGTAATTGCTCGGTGCCGTGTGATACTCTGCGCTTCACGAATTCAAAATAAGAAAATCGTTTTACTTACCGGTATTAGGAAACACCAGCTAATTACACGTAGCTAACTATGTACAATAAACTAAATAATCCACCATCTCATTCACTAAATCACTCATTCATTCACTAATTCACCGTTCATGTACAGTTACCCATTTACTCACTCACCCATTCACTTAGTCACTCAATCACCTACTCACCAGTTCTCTCATCTTCTTCGCCAACACTTAAGCTCAATCACCAATTAACTCACTCACTCATTCACTCACACTCTTAACTACATGCATATGATTAACTAAATAATCCATAATCTCATTCATTCACTATATCACCTGTTCAACCGAAGTCGTCCTCATTCAGAATTACCGAAAACATCTTTCTAAACTTGTGGCCTCCTTTGAACACAAAAACAAGTCTGTTGAATTGGTTGTTTCGTCTACTTGTTGTTGTCGTTGTCGTTGTTCCGACTGTTGTCGATATACGGATAGATACATGTATACATGCAGTCACTGCTATTGTCCCTATCCAAATACTATACTGAAGATGGTTTTAACAAATTAATTACTGAGAATAGCCTCCAGTCCAATATAAAAATCCTCCATGTAAATGTACGTAGTTATAATAGGAACCAAGATAAATTATGGATGTATATTAAAAATATTAAAAGCAAATTTCAGATAATTGCCCTTACTGAAACCTGGTCAACACCATGACACCGAGGACCAAATTCATTACCCAGGCTATAAGGCCTTTGTGAAATCTCGATCTGGTAGTAAGGGTGGAGGGGTTGCTATATTAGTTGATGAATGTTTGGAAGCGCAAATTATTGACATACAATTAAACTGGGAAAGTCTTACTGAATACCTGTTTCTTAGGATCTCTTTACTTAATAGGCCTAGCATGGTAGTTGGTGCATTATATAGACCTCCAGGTACTAATATAATTAAATTTAATTCTGATATGGTTACCTTGAACACTCAGCTGACTAATCTTAGAGGTGATTGCTATATTTGTGGAGACTTCAATATCAATTTAATTAATTATGACTCGCATCATCCTACTTGCGATTTCATTAATACTATGTCCTCTGTTTACTTTCGTCCCCTTATCAATATACCGACTAGAATAACTAGCCATTCCTCTACCCTTATTGATAATGTTTTCTCGAATAGGTTAAAGTATGATGAATGGCCGGGTGTATTTTATGCTGACATAAGCGACCATCTACCCATCTTTGTTATTCTTAATTGCAAAGTGGACCATATTCCTAAAAGTAAGTATGTGTCATATCGCCCAAGTAATGAACAGGCAATTGATGATTTCCAGTCACTTCTCAGGGAGGAAACCTGGGATGACCTATGTGCACTCAGTGACCCAGATGATATTTCAAATCTTCTAAATAATAAACTGAATGGATTGTACGACTCCTGCTTCCCACTCCGATCACGGAGGACTAGGTTATTTAAACCAAAACTAAGCCTTGGATTTCTAATGCTTTGCTGAAATCGTGTAAAAAGAAAAATTTGTTATACAGGAAATATCTGAAAATCAAAACCAATGATGCCCTTTTAAAATACAAAATGTATAAAAATAGATTAACAGCAGTTTTACGGAAATGTGAGAAACAATATTATACTACTAGATTAGAATCACACTGTGGCAATCTAAAGGAAATATGGAAGACATTGAAAGAAGCCCTGCACCAAAATGGTCCTCAACAAATTAACCCTTCTCTAAGAATTAATGGTCAAATTGAGACCGATCCAGCCATAATTGCTGAATCTTTTAATAAATACTTTGTTACTATAGGACCCACGTTGGCATCAAAAATTCCACCTACCACTAACACTGTCTTTAAATACTTAAAGGAACCAAACACTAATTCAATATTTCTTACCCCCACATATGAACTGGAGATACAGACTATTATCACGAATTTAAAGACTACAAAAGCTACTGGTTCCCTTATAGTTCCGGTGGAAATTATTAAGCGATGTGCGGCTAACATATCGTTACCACTAGCTCATTTGATTAATCAGTCTTTTCTAACAGGTATTGTGCCACATAATATGAAAACTGCAATTGTATCTCCAATATTTAAAACAGGGGATTGTTATGATATGATGAATTATCGTCCCATCTCAAAACTACCTTGTTTCTCAAAAATTCTTGAAAAAATTATGTATAAAAGATTATATGATTTCCTCACTGACAATAAGATTTTATTTGAGAAGCAATTCGGTTTTAGAAAAAATCACTCTACTAATCTTGCCTTAATTGAGGTAATTGATAAAATATCGGGGGCTCTGGATGATGGTAATTATACCTTAGGCATATTTCTGGATCTGTCCAAAGCCTTTGATACTTTGGATCATGAGAAGTTACTTGCTAAGCTCCAACACCATGGTATCCGTGGTGTCGCATTGGATTGGTTTAGGTCTTACTTGTCTGATAGGCATCAACAGGTTCATTTTGCTGGATCTTTTTCGGGCCCTGCACCTATTCTGTGTGGTGTTCCTCAAGGGTCTAATTTGGGCCCGTTATTATTCCTGGTGTATATTAATGATGTAATCAATTGTTCCTCCAAACTGAATTGAGTAGTTTGCTGGCAAAATAGGGTTGAAGAAAAATAAAAGAAGGAGTGAATGCAGAAAAAATTTGAAAAGTATAAGAGAAAGTAATAAAAGTAGATAAAGAAGGAAGGAAAGGAAGAAAAATAATTCACTAAATAGCATACAGTGGTAATAAGGAGGGGCGGCACGGGTGCAGGACAGGGCGGCTTCTGTGTGAGAATGATAGTGTAAGAGGGAAAAAGCAAAAAAAAAAAAAAGGTCATCAGAATTTTTAGCGGAAGTAACTTGTTTTACCTTACTAAAGAAAAGTTTACGGAAATTTCCAAAATTAAGTTTGCGCGGCGCGGCATTTTGGGCCGTCGCCCCGGGCGGCATTTCACCTCCGTACGCCACTGCTAATTTGGGCCCGTTATTATTCCTGGTGTATATTAATGATGTAATCAATTGTTCCTCCAAACTGAATTTAACTTTGTTTGCTGATGATACTTCTGCCTTTTTAGTTGGAACGAATTTTATGGACCTATTTCATTGTATGAATCATGAACTTGAGCAATTGTCCATGTGGTTCCATGTAAATTTGTTATCTCTGAATGTTAAGAAATCCAATTATGTCTTATTTAAAAGTCGTGGTAAACAAGTACCTGAATCCTCTATTCCTATGATCAGGATTGATAACACTGAATTATGTCGTGCAACTAATGTAAAGTTTCTGGGTGTCATTATTAACGAAAATCTTTCCTGGCACATGCACATTGAGCTTGTTACCAATAAGGTATCCAAAGTTATCGGTATAATATCTAAATTAAGATGGTTATTACCAGCCTCATCCCTCAAACTGTTATATACTGCACTTGTTTTACCTTACTTAAACTACTGTAATGTCGTTTGGGCAGGTGGATATAGGTCAAAACTTAAACCTCTGTTATTGCTTCAAAAAAGGGCCGTAAGAGTGATCTGTGGAGTTCATTATCTTACGAAGAGCGCGAGCTTATTTAAGTCATTAAAATTGTTGACTATATATGACATTTATAAGCTCCAGCTTGGACTTCTTATGTTCCAACATCATGTTGGGACGCTTCCAGCTTTATTTGCTGATTATTTTACTGAGAATGCTACTGTGCATGACTATAATACTAGACATAAACATAATTACCGGTCTGAGATCTGTAGGACTAATATAAGACAATCCACTGTTAGAATTAAAGGCCCTCAATTATGGAACTCCATTGATGCTAGAATTCGTGATTTGCGTATTTATAATGTGTTTAAGTCTGCATTTAAATCATGTTTGCTTGATCAATATTACTAATTTGTTCTCATGAGGTTTGATGCTATCTGAGTGTCCTAACAGCACTTTGATTAACTGTCACTACAGTTATCTCATTGAGTAATTTCCTTGATATACTAACGGGGACGACTAGATAAGCTGTTGCAGCTTCTTCTCCTCGTATTTCGTTTGATTTTTTTCAGTTTTCAGGTTTACACTAGAAACTTAAAGACAGTGCATTACATGCTTGTATTTAGGACATGAGTTCTGTTATTTTTCTGTGTTTCTGTGTATTATTTGATCATTGTTACTGTACGTCTTACGAAATTAAACATTTCCACATTTCCACATTTCCACATGAACGTAATTGGCAACAACTACAAGTGACATCGATCTGCTTTCGAGTTGAACCGCTAATCAGCAGAAACGGACGAACCAATCATTTGTATATGAATAACAACACGAGGCTAATAGGAGGCTTTGAAGACAGGATCTGCGTCTCCACGCTTCTCGATCGGCTACACACGAAACCTAATTTATGATTTCCAACAATTTAGACAAATGCATCTGTGATCTACCAGTTTATCTCATTCGATCTATCCATCTGTGGCGATCGAATGACAGACCAACGAACTGAATGCAAAGGACAGGCAAACAGGCAGGTAGATAGCAAGTGATACTTCCGCAAATATATACACGCACAACACAAACACACACACATATAATATATATATATATATATGAGAAAAAGAGTTCCGAAGCTGTATTGCAACAGACAATTGTTGCTGTGCAGACTGATAACCCAGTATCTATGCAATCAGTACAAGCAAATGTATACGCACGAGAACACATTCCAATTTATACATATAGGCTCCTGCGGCTCTCCCTCTGTCTCTGTCTCTCTCGTTATATATATATATATATATACATGTACATATATATACATGTATATACGAATGCATGTATATTACTGCTGTATGCATGTGTGGATAAGATGTTGTATCATATTTATATTCGGAGACATTCAATCATTGGAGACTCATAGACGACGTCTGCTGCGCTTCTCTTGATTTGCATTTCTCATAATATTATTTGCAGCAATAAACATCGAAAACCAAGGCACATCAGACACAATAGCACATATATACATAATATGGGCGTTTGTCATACAGTTTATGAAATCGCAGAGACTGCCAGAGACAGACGGACAGACGAACAGACGGACAGACGGACACAGAGAAGACGGGTCATGACCAAAAAGTATAATATATTATGGTGTTTACTATACACAGACATATATATGCATTGCATGCTAAAATGTTCAGGCTACATTCATGCATACGTTTATACGTACACACGTATACAAACGCACAAACAAACACACATGTATTGTATTGTTTTGTATTGAATTCAAACATTTATAAAGCGCCTCTAGTAGGGTGAACCGTTCAGCGGCGCTCCCAATGCGCAAGGCGACGAGGAAGAAATAGGTTTTGAGAAAAGCAAAGGAGGAGAAGGGGTTACAAGCTAGAATTCGAGAGCGAGTAGATGGAGACAGCGCATTCCAAAGAGAGGGGCCAATTGAGGTAAAGGACCGGGACTGAGCCATGGCTGTTCTAGTCTGAGGAACTAGAAGATCAAGTCTGTTTGAAGAGCGGAGTGGACGATGCGAGGAGGCTAAAAGAGGCCGGAATTATACATCAGCTAGATATTATGGGGCAAGACCTCGATGTGTCTCGAAGACTAGAATGAGGATTTTGAATTTAATGCGTGCAGAGAGAGGAAGCCAGTGCAGCTGTTCAAACATGAAGGCAGAATTCTGAGAGTAGTAGTACATACATGTATGCATGCACACACACACATACATACATAAATACATAAATACATACATACATAAATACATACATGCATACATACAAATGCATGCTTACATACTGTACATATGATAGAACAAACATAATTATATCTGCATACATACATACATTTATGCATATATACAGATTTTCATACATGCATACATACATAGCATACATTTGTACATACATACATGCCTACATATATACATATGCCTACTTTTATACATATATACATACATATATAGTATTATATACATGCATGCATGCATACATGCATGCATACATACATACATACATAGATGCATACTCAAATAGGCCTACATACATCTTTGATGCATATTTGCTATATGCAAATTTTTATGTTCGTTACGAAGACTTATGGATACATGGTGGCATATCAGTGCGTATAAATTTAGAAGGAAATAATTGGAGATGCATGTTCTCCTATTCTCGAGGCTTATGCCATGGACGAGAGACGAATCTGTGTATAATTGTGCGATTTGTCAGAGATTGAAGAGATTATTCGGAGCAGTAGAACATCGTCTGATATATATGTAGCTTACGCTACGATGTCAATGACTTACACTACACACACACACACACACACACACACACACACACACACACACACACACACACACACACACACACACACACACACACAGAGGCTTAAGTCGTCTTATTATAAGCTACGTTCAAATGTTACACTTGTTGTGTCCTTTAACTCCTCCGTTGTCCCTATACTCTGGTAAGGTCATGCCCACGCGGAGATAAAGGAGGTGGCAACGTCAACAGCTCTGGCAGCCATAAGATGTCGTTAAACACTGAAATCTCTCTCTCTCTCTCTCTCTCTGTCTCTCTGTCTCTCTCTGTGTCTCTGTCTGTCTCTGTCTGTCTCTCTCTGTCTGTCTCTCTGTCTGTCTCTGTCTGTCTCTGTCTCTGTCTGTCTCTGTCTGTCTCTCTGTCTCTGTCTGTCTGTCTGTCTGTCTCTCTCTCTCTCTCTCTCTCTCTCTCTCTCTCTCTCTCTCTCTCTCTCTCTCTCTCTCTCTCTCTCTCTCTCTCTCTATATATATATATATATATATATAGATTCCAGTGTATATAATATATGAATAAGTGTACAATATACATGAATATATTATATCAATCTGCGTGTTTAAGTTAACGTGTAAAATGATGGTGCTTCAAGAGCTTGTATAGTATACATGTAGCTATAATAGAGAGTATTTTTGGTGTTTTATATGAGCATTCATAATGATGTGGCTGGTCGATAAACATGTATGCCGTCATTGTGCATGCATGGTTGGCCATCCCTTGCGTACGGCGAGGACTGAAGGCGGGTTGTGCCACCATGCGTAACCAGGCGACACATCGTTGGCGCCGGTTGCACATGGATGTGAGGTTTTGGCTCATCAGCATGACAACGGTATAAGAAGGAAGTCATTGGATTCGGCCTGTCGATGCGCCAAATGATGCAACAAATCTAATCTTTGTAGGTGATGAAGGACAGGCAGACTAAGAGCAGGGCAGTCACACAAACAGACCAAAGACTGACCGAATGACCGACTGACCGACCGATGGACTGCCTGACCAACTGCCTGACTGACTGACCGACTGCCTGACTGACTGCATGACCGACTGCCTGACCGATGGACTGCCTGACTGACTGCCTGACTGACTGACCGACTGACTGACCGACCGAATGACTGTCTTAATGACTGACTGGCTATCTGACTGATCGCCTAACTAAAGGACTGAAAAAATTGTTGACAAAAAGATTGACTGACTGACGGCATCTGACGGTTGTTCTGAACCACCTTTACATAAATATTTCAACTCTGTTTATGAAGTAATTTAAACTAGAACATTGCAGTGCAATGAATTTAACAGCAATACATTGGATGACGTTTATAGACCAGTATATTCAGAAACAGTTTCGGCATCTGAGAGGCTGCTCAATAGGAACTGTTCTACCAACTCTCGGATACAGATTAAGCAGAAATGCAAACCGTAGTTTCGATTGGCCGCCTTCTGTGACCAGAAGCGCATATATATATGCACAGTGCGAGACTCAGAAGCCATTGTGGTTCTTGAATCTGCTACTTAGCGGTTGACGTTTGTTATTCTGTGGCATAAAAATGAATGATGCTGTGGGAAATAATTCCTCCACGGTAGATAATGATCTAAAGTGTTTTATGTCTGTGGAATGCGGGATTGGGAGAAGTCTGAATGGTCAGCCGGATTTAATGACCCGATACATAAATGAAGGACATTTTTAGAAGGGAGGAAAGTCAGACGTCTCTCCATAGCCCTTTTCGTTACTATAACATGGCACAGCATTCCTTCGTATGACCATAACACAACTCAGCTAAGCGCAATGCAACATAATATAGCATACATGTAGATTAACATAACATGGGGGGATAATACAAAACTGCACAACAGAATAGCATAAGACTGCACGAAGTAGCAAAGAATAACATGAGACAATATAAGATAGCACTGCGTAACATGACATCAAGAGACACGTCAGCCCAATTTACAAGGTAGGCCTACTCAATACCCAATTCTTCATAACTTTTTCTTTAAAAAATTTAAAACTAGGATAATGTCCACCGAGACAGTGCAATCATCCAAACTATTCCACACGTTTAGTAAAGATAATACTATGTGCGGAGTTTATAAGTAAGCGTCGCCCAGCGGTTTGGAAGATATTCTGACACTATTACTACAGCGTTGCTGCAAGGCCAGGATGTAATCCATTGGTCCTCCTAATAAGGCCGTCTCTGCTTTCTCTGTGAGTCATTCGTAGCCTATTTGGACAATGCTGAATCTGATGTCATACAATCAATCATCAGTGACCGGTATATCATGGTTTCGATGTCGCTACGATTTCCTTCTGGTCTGCAACTCTGCATATATATACAGCGCCTCTGAGTAGAGCCCTTGAAGAGGCGCTATATAAATTTTATGATTGATTGATTGATTATATGACTGTACGTTTCGGAGAGACTCTCATCGGTCAGCTTTACAGGAATTTGTCGTACAGAAAAGACCAAAGAACGGAGGAATAAAACACAGTATTTTATAGGATGTTCTGTAATCTCGTATACATATCGTCAGCGTTATCGGACAACGACACGTAGGCCTACGATGGCAGTGGTTCCCAACCTTTTCTGAACAAGATAACCTTACTAAAAGTCCTTCAGTCAATGGCACCATGCTTCAATTTCATTCATTTTACTTGGTTCTCTTTTTAACGACGAGCAACGTTCCTCGTATTCAACCACAGTGTTTTGACTTTTTTATTCACTACTTCAAGTTTAAGAAATTAGTTATAAGCCGATGTCAGTTGTGATCACTACTTCAAGTTTAAGAAATTAGTTATAAGCCGATGTCAGTTGTGATCACTACTTCAAGTTTAAGAAATTAGTTATAGGCCTATTGCAGTAGTGATAAGCAGTAGTTTTTGACAATTTCTGACATTCTGTCATCCAGCCGCGGCACCACTAGAGAAGGCTCACGGCACCCTTCAGCTTCGCAGCACCCATGTTAGAAAACACTGATCTACATGTATCCGTGCAATACCAGCGCTCATGCGTTTTTCATAATATATCTATCATCCACAGCTATGCTTGTTTGAGCAGTGAAATCAGTTGATGCACACTTTCCGCCGGGAAATATATAATTCAATGGACTTTGGCGAAGCATTTATTCTCATACTTTGTTGATTTAAGTGCTGCATTTGACACTGTAGATGACGGTATTTTGTTGTCTCAACACTGTTCGGATACAGTGTTTAAAGCTTCGGGTTCTGTTCGTCTCTGCAGTGTAGGCTATCAGTTTATCTTAACGATCGTTCTCGACAAGTTGCAATAAACTCACCTCGCTCTCATCCTGTTGTCTGTCCGTCTGCTGTGCCTCGGGATTCAGTCCATGGTTCACGTCTTTTTTCAATCTTTATTTCCAATATAATATGTCAAATTGCACATACAGTATATATGCATAATACAATGGTCCAGTAATATGCTGATGATATTCAACTTTAAATCCCTTCTCTTGTTGTACATGTAGCTGTCTCTGTCTGTCTGTCTGTGGCTGGCTCTCTCTCTGTCTGTCTCTCTCTGGCTCTCTCTCTCTCTCTCTCTCTCTAACACACGCAGATCATTCCTTGGCTAAAACTGAGCTCGAACTCTGATCGCCAACTCCTCCGATTTTGTTCTACTTCAATGAACCCTTGCGGTAAACCCAGATAATTGACAGGCAATCCTTGTTACGACCATGTAGCGTCTTCTGTCTTTCACTTCACATTCATTGGTTGATTTTGCAAGAATCAAAATCCCGTTATCAGACAAAAATCGAATCTCATGAGTGTCACTGTTGATAATTCGATCAATTTAAATTCACACATATCTTCTATTTGCAGGTCTTGATTCTACCACATCAAAGCATTTCGTCACAATACGCATTATCTGGCTGATATAAAAAATTTCCGGACAGTTCAGACCCCGGCGTGTGAGAACCACCTGATGGCATTGCACTCAATTGCCAATGCTCGACCGTTCGATCGGTGTCATTCTTCACATTGTTTTAGCCGTCCAAAAAGAACTGGGGGTTGATAATTTTACAGATTACCAAAGTACACGACGCAGGTCAAAACCTAATATTGTGAATATGTAGCACACGAAATAGCTGACGTCTCGTGAAATATATTAGTTTCTTCTTTAAATTTATTTACACATAAAAAAATAATTAAACTGATCACACGCTTAAATTGATGCATGTAAAGGAGCCTGCAGTGGCCCTGCACCCTTCTGGAGACAGCAATCGGTCGTAATCTGCTGTGGATAAAAAACTTGTCGACATCACATGTTTGAAGTCCTGTTGTCTGACGCATTCTTAGTATGCATTTGTCAAGTTTGCCCATCAACTGGGCCTGACATTCTGCTCTTCAAGCGATGTAAAGAGAAATGGTCCGGGCTAGTCCACCGTCAATCACAGCCTCGAACAATGCTATTGATGTCCGCGTCTGACAAATTGAAGGCGTTCATTACTGAACAGTTTCAACGTGGCTATTATCGAGATGATTATCAAGAATTTCTCCAACTCGCGGCATCCATGGTTGGATTGAGCAGTTCGGCAGCGGTTTGCAAGCCTGGTACCCTTAACAGAGCGCGTTGGATGGCGAAGGCAATATACTCGATGAAGATTGAATTGCTTTATGATGGAAACGAATCGGTTATCCAGATGACGGCCCGTGAATTACAGGGCTTTCAAGGATTTAACAGATTTGTTGTTAACATGTATACATCCAATCGTGGTTCTCATGTGGAGTCGCTGCTGCAGTACACCCATCAATGACATTCAACTAATCCAAGGGCTGCATGACTATTATGTTGTCGCTCTGCAATCCACAGGACTGAAGATGATGCAGCGTCATTCTTGGTACCTATAAGCCAAGAGCTAGCGACCCTCTCTCCGTTCTTTCATCATCTGTCTTCTGAAGAGAAAGCACAGCTTATCTCGACAATGAAAGATGCTTCTTTCCTTCGTTATTGTTGAATTGAAATTCTGTATTAGAGCTACACGTTCCGCAGTGTCATTCACACAGGCCAAGTTATTAAAACAAACTCACATGCGATCTTATACGATCGGATTTCCACCCACTCTTCAACTGGAATATCGAGAACCTATCGTTGATGGCGGTAGTTCGGAAGAAGCTTCGAGAAACAGATAATTCCGTTTTTCTACGGGAAAGAGACTGAACCATGCAGGTGCAATTCTCAATCATCTTTCATTGCGTTTCCCTAAAATCCTATGAATAGAACTTTTCACTCCTGCATTAAGCTAATTAAGTTAATCGCTGTGAATTGCTTTCTTACTGACCCCTTTTCTTGCGATATCACGGTGTTGATGTTATGTCAATAAATGGCAATTCAATAAATACATGCATGGTGACCGGGCAATTCGGAGCCGACAATTCGGAGCGGACATTTCCAAGCCGGGCAATTCGGAGATAATTCAAATTGGTGGAAATTTGACGAAGTTCTGACAGAAACAATTTAGCACAGTTTATTTTGAGACACGGTGTATATATATATATATATATATATATATATATATATATATATATATATATATATATATATATATATATATATATATATATATATATTAGGGTGGTCCAAAAATACAGCCAAAATAAATCATAAAATTTAGTCTGGGCATACGTTCAATCCATGCCAATTATAGAAATAAAATTCTGTGGCAAAAAAAACTTTGAAATTGTATAACATTTAGTGGTGGCCCTCGAGCTCTGAAATTTGTTATGTAATACGAATTTGCCGATTTGAATCACAAAATTAAAAAAATGATTTAGCATATTCACTGTCACTCAGTCTTTCACTAAGTTGGCTAAAGCAATATACTAGTAATACAACAATGTCAATTAAATGAGTGTTCACTGTTCAATGATTGTTCAGCTATTGCTCACTCTTGAATCAGTCACTCCAGTAGAGTAAATTATCAGTTCACTTCAAGACAAGGTAAGAAAGTTATCATTTTCCATGCCAAAAAGCTCAACAATATTTGTCCATCCCTTAGAAGGCATTGTTGTCGATGTTCAGGGGAAACCGAAGCTGACCTTCGTCTTGTGTTAGCATTTTATTTAAGTCCTGGATGTGTGCCACTCCGCGTTCAGCTCTGTCATTGACGACAGCCAACCCTTTGAGCTCTTCCTGTGCTTCTCGAAATGCTTCGTCCTCTTCCCAAGGAACAGGATATCTGGAAAGCATAATTTCAGACAGTCTTTGCAGACCAAGGACCTGATTCAGTTTCTTGGAGTTGGTTGTGCAGAACTTTTCGAGACCTCTGGTGCTAAAAACTGCGTGTGACTTCACACTGGGTCTTATAAGCGGACGATCTGGAGCTATTTCTTCCATGGCAGCAATCATCAGTTTCTTATAGTCATTGGATACTCTTGGGTCAAAAAGGGCAAGCCCAATAGGCTCGTGACACAGATACCATAGATGAAGCCCTACATAAATTGTTATATGTGGGTATATTAGAAGATCTCACATGAAGTTGGCGAAGTTATCCAGGCTCTCAAGTAGACAACAACCGAAAAGATGGCAATATCAGGAATGCTTCGTTCTTCTGCAGCAGTCTTCTTGAAAAGACCACAACTTTATCGTGTAGATAACTTTTGCCATTCATCGTCCCCGATGCATAGTGCCAAGCATTCGAAATCGAATTTGGAACATCTCCAAGAAAGACAACTGAGAGCTCGAGAAATTCTCTGTAATTGTCTCGTGGCTGTTCAGTTGCCAGGTGGAGATCTTTATTCAGTTCCTGCTCTATCAAGCAACATGCACCTGAGCGATGACCTGTGTTACAGCATGTCGTATCGAAGCACAAGCTGTTGCTTGCCCGTGGCTAAAACGCGAGCCTTTGCCTTCATTGGCCCTGAACTATGGAACAAGCTTCCTCCGTTGACACGTTCCTGTTTATTAACTGGTGGGCCAAGGCCTCTTTTCGTTGTTTCAAGACCTCTTTCTTTTCTTTGGGACTCTCGCACTGGGAGCGCCTCTGATTGGTGTGCACTGCGAGAGGCGCTATATAAATTGATAAGTACAATACAAAGCGAAAACCTGACACTGAATATTCCACTCTCTCAAACACTAGATGACTGCAGATGCTTTGACTGAGCCTGTTCCTGAGGATAGTTTTGGAATGCCCAGTATCTGTTCAATTCCTACACCAGAGATAAGAATTGGAAGACGATCAACATGTTCATGTGTTGTCAAACGTTCCAGTAACTTCCCATCCCAATGAACTGTTAAAGGAGCTATTACGGCTGTTCGACTTGGTGGTTCTGTTGCTTGCCCTGGCTCGTTGACTGGGATTTCGGTTGCTGTTCAAAGTGTTGACGTCATGACCAAGGTTGGAAGCCACTTTATTAAGAACGAATGCAGCCTTCTTTGACGAAATCTTGGTTCTATCCAAAGCCGACGTCAGACCAGGAGACAGAATATTGCTTCTGGCTCGTTTAGGTGCATTTGCTTCATTTTCACTAGTGTTAGTATCACAAGTATTTTCCTTTACATTCAGCATCAGTTCCATGAACTTCCATCACTTTCATCAATTAATTCTGATTCTGCAACACTTGATGAGGAATCGGTATCCAGAACTACCTGCCTGGCTTGTACAGGCTGCGAGCTCATCCTGTGATCGTTTCTTGCAAAATTGAGAGCTCCAGGGCCACCCCTAAATATTGACCAATTGCAAAGATTTTTGCACATAGTGTTTTCTTCATAATTGGAATAGATTGGAAGGCTGCCACAAGATTATTTTTGCATTTTCATTTTTAATGACACCCTAATATATATATATATATATATATATATATATATATATATATATATATATATATATATACATGAACACATAATGCATGTAGGCCTAACTGTGATCAAGAATGTGTAGAGGTAGAAATTTCTTTCCTTCCGGCGCCTATCGCAGAATATATATTCAGTTGTTTACCAACAGCACGAAAAGTCAGTGGAGAATGTCGGGATCCTAATAAACTCAATGGCTTTTTATAGTCCGGGTTTGAAGGTACGGTACCCGAGTCGAAAATATGAGGTGATGCCAAGACTAGAGAGAGACGACTAACTCGTGAATGATAGCTACTAAGTCAATGGAAAACTACAGAGACGATCGAGGGAGCGAGAGAGGTAGGGAGGGTTGGAGAGAGGTAGGGAGGGTTGGAGAGAGGTAGGGAGGGTTGGAGGGAGGTAGCCCCTCGTCTGTCGTTTTACGCCCATGGGGTTGGTAAAGAGACTCAAAGTGTCATGGCACCGTTTAGTCTACGAGGCTCCCACGCATCAGCCGCCAGCGTATACCCCGAGGGATATCCCACACTTGATTCGTGTGTGATCAATATACCAATCAAGCAATGCATCTACATGCATGAGCACAGCACCGTGTGTATGCCATCTGCATTAGCCATTATCGACAGCATATACACACACATAAGCCTTTATGGACAACGTAGATCCACACGTAGAATATAAGGGATATATGCGCGTTCTGCTTCCATGTAGGCGGTAAGGTGGTAAATTATGAATTACATATTAAATCCTTCGATGACCATGGCAAATATTTGCACGCTTAAGGTGGTCGTCATTCTAACAAGTCCTCTCGGAGGAAGGACTCCCTGTTTTCGATGTGTACACACTCACACGATGGCGTATTCACACCGCCGGATATTCACACAGACACGCACACAATCATAGAAACACATGCTGTCTTTCAAGCCCATAGCTTTTATAACGACGTCGATCTTGCTTCACTGATATACTGTTACGGCTTAAGCTGTGAACCCCAAGTGCACGGCAGGAGAGTTTCAGAGGGAACTGATTGTTATACACACGGAACATTGTTCATCTATGTCAGAATACTTTTATGGGGGAATAGGATTATGTAACAGACATAGCCAGTATACTGTGATCTTCTTTCAGCATGTGAAGACAGTATGTTGAATATGCTTTTATCATCTGCGCCATGCATATCCGCACTTTACGCCACTCGCAGTTTGCTACAGCTGCTTCTACCTTGATGCATGCAGTGTCATGCACCAAATATACACTCACTCACTCACTCGGGTCAATCAACTTCATTCTGCTTGAAACTCTGCAGTTCGGTTAATTGATGGAATTCCGAAGTATGGTCTAACCATTATGTGGGACGAACTGCATTGGTCGCCCACGTGAAGACGTATGGAGGCGCTATATAAATATAAATAAGCACTTACACCTGCAAATTGCAAAATCGTGGCACAAAGGGAGGTGAAGAGGAACTTCTCCCTTACTGGTTCAGATCCCTCACACAGGACGCGTCTCTCCTATGCGCCTATTCGTTAGTCTTCTCTACTAGTACCTCGCCTCCAATCAAAAACCGCACCGTTCTAATATACGGAGGCTCTTAAAAACGCTGCATGAAGAGAGCCAGATGCACAGGACTACATCCAATGCAAACGTACATTAAGGCATAGCGGCTCTGAGAACGAGGTGATGCAGATTCGAAGAAGGTCGACGATTGCAGGTACACCATACGAACACCGCAGAACTTCGGAAGCCACCGAATAGGAGGATCCATGATGCAACTGTAGTCATTTGCGACCTGTGTAAATTAGTCGCCCTGCGCTACATAATTGCACGTGCGTTCTAAATAATAGATGTTTATATAGCACCTTTTAAAACCTTTATAGAGTAGTAACTTCTATTGTCTAATGCACAAGACATCAATCGATAACGCACCAAAACCAGGTCGCATATAAAACCAAAGACGGTCATTTCTTGTAATCATATTAACGTGGTTTCTATATTTTTATCACGCTACACTAGGCCTTCATGGTTATTGGCAAACATTTGACAGAATTTGTTAGGCTATTAAAGTTATCAAAACTTTATGTTGATCATCAGTCTTCTTATTTTCACAGACCATTTTCTCTCTCACGCAAAAGTCATGATGAGTCGAATCATTAGCAATTCTGTGCACATTCTCGTTGTTCACCGACGCACCGGTTCAACCCATCAAATGCATTCAGGTCATCTTCTAATATATGTACCGTATAGATGTAATAAATGTTTGTGTGTTTGTCTATGCATATAATGCCTTTTAATAACCGTAATAGTAAACTCCAAATTTCTAATGCATTACTCAAAAGTAAGCGCAGGGCACCATCTTATTCACGAGCGCTATAAACTTCTAGAAGGTGCCAAAACCAAGGATGTACAACAGATCTGAAAAGGCTTGAGATAATCGGAACAAATCGCCAACAATTGAGAAATAGACTAAACGCCATTACCTGGATTCGTAAGACATAATAGACTCTCATCTCATCTCATGTATAAACGGAAACGCTGATCAATGCTCCACTCTTATAAACCTCGATCCATTAGAGCAATTTAGTTCACTCGTGGGTAAAATTATTTCTTATGGTCGCTCAATTGAGTTGTAGAAGAAATCAGATGCAGGTGGAATTAATTGTTTCCCTAGTGAAATTGAAGCTCACTGTCAGCTAAATGCCCCTTAAAGGCACCTCATATTTGCATGCGGTCAAGTTGATGCAGAGCAACGTTAAATCTGCTGTTATGTACAAGGCTAACACTAGTGACTAGTGCACCAGAGTTCATCTCGTACGACGCAGAAATTACACGTAAAAGGTTTGATCTACTTCGGGAGTTTTTATTGGCATATTGCATTAATTTGGATGCTGCCGTATAGGCTGCGGCTGCAGCAGTTTACGATGATCATTGACCAGTGGTTGTACGGACGATGGTGATGCATCAGAAGATGCGGCGGTGGTCGGTAGGACGCAGTGAAGGAGGAGGACAGGGCTTCTTCTTCCAGCGACGGTGGCACTGATACTGCGGAGGCAGATGTAATCCAATTCACATATGGGAGGAACCTGACAAACTAATCAAACTTAAGGCAGATTTACATCCGCTGTAAATATGATTACAGTCCTCCGTCGCGGGGCCAGAGCGCTCCCACTCTCTCTGTCTCTATCTCTGTCTGGATGTCTGTCTGTCTCCATCTATATATATATATATATGTATGCCTGTATTTGTCTTTCGTGTGTGTGTTGTGTGTCTGTGTGTGTGTGTGTGTGTCTCTCTCTCTCTCTCTTCTTTCTTACTGTGTGCGTCTGGTCTGCGTGTTTGTGGGTCTGTCTCTACCTTACGATCTCTGTCTTACCATCTTTATCTGGCCTGTTTTTCTGCGTCAGATTCTGTCTCCCAGTATCTCTATCTCACTGCACTAACTGTCTGCCTGTCCGTCCGTCAGTCTGTTTGTCTGCTTGATTTGCTGTCCGTTCGTCTGACTGTCTGTCTGTCCGTCTGTTTGTTTTTTCTCCATTTGTCCATCCATCTGTCTCTCTCTGTCTGCTTGTTTTTCTGTCCGTCCATCCGTCTGTCTCTGTGTCTGTCTGGCCGGTGCAAGCAGTCCGGACCGAAGGAGGCAGGGAACCAGCGTCGTCGTCGTCGTCGTCGTTGGTGCAGACTAATTAACTTAACTATTCATCGTCGACCGACGGATGTTCGACGATTTTTGAGGCCCTACGGAGGAAGGGAAGCAGAGGAAGTGAAAGGCAGACGGACATAGGGAAGGACAAGGAGACGGATTGGAGGAGATGGAAACAAACGGAAAGAAGTGCGTGAGACAGAAAGAGAATGGTAGAAAGAGTGTGAGAAATAGACCATAAGGAAGACACAAGGGTCGAGACAAGAAGAAATGGAAGGAGATTTGGAAGGAGGGAGGCAGACGGACAGAAGGGAGGATAAGGTGAGGGGGGGACAGTGTGCGAAAGAGATAAAGGATCGGAGTGAGAAAAACGATAGAATGAATGTGGAGATAGATTAGAGAGACAGACAGACATACAGACAGACATAGAACAGAGCCACACATAGTTGGAGTGAACGAAGGAGAGGTTGAGTGAGAAAGTAAATTGAATACAGAGAGACAGAGACAGAGAGGGAGAGAGGGAGAGATGGACAGGGACAGGGACAGAGACAGAGACAATATTACCGCATGAGATCGCCAAAACAGGTTACTATTTTTGTATTAATGAAAAAGATTTGTTTTTGGACACAAATATTACTTCTTTTGGTAATCGGATCGGTAGTCCTGGGATGCGCCGATTCCGAATAATCGGTCTAGGGCAAAAATCGGCGCAAATCGGTCATACCCTAATTCTTAGTAACATGTTAGTAGAAAAATATCAAGATACATGATTGCAGCTCAGCCTACGCGGTTAGAGATTACCAGAGAAGAAGTTCCCTGACGTACATGTATGTCATGCGATGCTGTGATAAGTGATGTTATGCTAATGTTATTCAGTCTTCTGCATGTACTTCTGCGTCAGCATGTAATCCTGTTGCTGGTGGTGGTTGTGTGGATCGTGCAGCTGGTAAGATCTAATGACCCGAAGGACTAATACATAGGCATCCAGACCGGTCTGTTACGGGGAGACGGCGCGGCATAAAGGGAGGGGCTGGAGAATGTCTCAGGGTGGAAAGAAGTCGCTTAATCAAAATAACCGGAACGCACTCACAGGGAATTTCGTCGAATAGGAAGACTGTAGCCTACTGCGTCCTTTCGTCCTTTCGCCCGTCCGTCCGTCCTTTCGTCCGTCCGTGTGTCTCCAAAGACGGCCAGGGCGTGGACTCTTCAGGACATACGGACGTCCTAATTGATCGTTTATCTTTGTCCGTAGATCTATGCCCGACGCATGCGTAAGTTCAACTTCCGTCCGATCCCTTTCACCGACGACAAAATGGACCAATGACAGCAGACCGGATGTGGCAACTATCCGTATTTTCTCGGTCTCGGCGTATGATGTGTGAATAGATCGGAAACGGTCGAGATTGAAACCGATTGGTCTGTAATTGAAGAAATATATTCGAGAGACGTAGGCTACATATAATTCGGATCCTATAGGCCTATCTTTTCGAAACCCTTTTCTTCACTCTCATATCACTTTGTTCCTTTCCTCTTTGATCGTCCTCTCTTTCCTCTATTTCTTTCTTTCTTTCTTCCTTTTAAAATTTGTTTCCTTAATTTCTTCTCTTATTCGAATGCTTCCTCCCTCAATTCTTGCCTACATGCTTGTTTATTTCCTTCCTTTCTGTCTTTCTTTGCTTTTTCTTTTCCTTCCTTCTCAATCCTTCATTCCTTTTCTGTTCTTTCTTTACTTTCTTTTTTTGCTCGTTCTTCACTTCTTTTCTTTGTCCTTCCTTCCTTCCTTCCTTCCTTCCTTCCTTCCTTCCTTCCTTCCTTCCTTCCTTCCTTCCTTCCTTCCTTCCTTCCTTCCTTCCTTCCTTCCTTCCTTCCTTCCTTCCTTCCTTCCTTCCTTCCTTCCTTCCTTCCTTCCTTCTTCGTAAACCGGCTTATTTACATATCGCTAAGTGACAATTAGTTAGTTCCAACTCTCACAGAAATGATTGTAACAGTACGTAAGTGCCTTGGAAGACTTCCAGGAAGCTGGTCGAACATACGAGAAGGCACGAAGGACTCGAGTTGAAGTGAGGAAGCGCAGCAGCTGCACATCTCCACAACTAGCAGAGCGGCGCAACAATTATTGTCGACTTGAGACTTGAACACAAGAGTTTCGTTATGTATGCCCGGACAGTGCCGACAAATGAAGCAACAGGGAGCAGGATGATCTTAAAAGAGATTCGCTCGGCAACAGGAAGCCAGTCCAGCATCTCTGGCATATGTTGCCACAGGTGCGACTATTGCTGTGTGTTGTGTGTGATTCAGGCGGCACAATTTAGGACGCATTGGAGCTGACGCATTGAAACTGGTATATATGAAACCCTGGGAGATCCGCGAGGATTGGATTGCAGTGACGAGAGAGACAAGACGAGCGTAAACGTGATGCATGCTACCTCTACAAACTGGCGGAGGTAACAAGCAGCATTACACTATCAATCGTTCTGCAATATACATAAGTGGTCTGTCGTTACGTGAATTAGGCTACTTGACTGGATTACAAGTTTTTATTCTATAAATTCAGCAGTGTGCGATTAAATAAAACGTCAAGACGAAGTTCTCCGACAGCGATTTCTTGGCTATAGGCAAAGATCTTGCGAAATATTCAGGACAGATTGTTCTTATCCGATGTTCCCTCAGTGCGTTTGCAGGCGGTTCAATAATAATAATAATAATAATAATAAATAATAATCTTTTCTTTATTAAGCGCCTGACAAACGCACTGCGCTGTACATTTAGGCTACATGTTATGCAATTTAAATCTTAACTACTAACAGAACAGACAGCCTGCAGTATACAACGGCGCTAATAGCAGCCTACAAAGCATATCCGCCCTACGGGACTCGAACTCGGTACCTCTCGCTCTCTACGCCAGATGTTATCCAATGCGCTATCGGGCCCCCCCCCAATAAAGCACGTACTTACTTGCTTAAAGAGAGTGCTCAGTGCATGACCGAACTATGATCATCGAGAGTGAACTGACGTAACTGAATCCATAGCAAAACCGCCAGACCGTTATATTTTAAATGAAGCTTTTGCATATCGTGACAATTACGACGACGTTCATTTTTAAAATACGAACGAAAGCCAACGCTCATGACGCTCTGGACTTTTGATAAACGATTAGACGAAAGGAAGTTGAATTATGTCAGCGAAAACATACACACCGAATTCATGTTGATTCCGCTACAAAACGTCGGAATAGTCTACAGATAAAAGAGAAATTTTCAAGATGTTCAATTGTTCATGCAGCTTTTATAGCCTAACAGACGATAAAAGAGGCATTTGAAGATGATCATGCAGTCTTTTTGACCCTAAAAGGCAATGAAAGACATTTTCAAGATGCTTCTGCAGCCTTTTATAGCCAACAAAAGTACATTGCAAGAAATGAACAGAGGCGAGTTGTACGGTCGTTTGCAATAGTGCAGTTAAAAACGTCCGCAAATGGGGAAAGGAGGTCACCCAAATGAGGACAAGGGGAGGGATAATGAAGAGTGGGGATATATATATACACACACACACACATACATACATATATACATACATACACACATACAAACATACATACATAATTATATACATACATACATACATACATACATACATATAGTTATTTATGTAGCGCCTGTGCCGTAAGCACCGACTTCAGTCAGACTGTAGACAATCTGTACATCGTCGAATCTAATAATTAGATTCCCTGTACTGGACGAAGCAATATTAGATTACCTCTTCGTCGTCCCGTAGCACTTTAACTCCGCGATATCAATCTGTATAGTTGTCTAATCTAGGTCGTAGTACTCTACTGAAGTACGGACATCCGCTAATGGGTATGGGTAGGGTAATACCACCTGCGGACATGAGAGAGAAATAGACTAATAGTAGTTGTTTATGGTTGTCCCTGAAAACAAACGAGACAATCCAACCGTTTAGGTTAAGTATAAGTCTTAATTGTCTTTAGCCCTTTTTAAACAGCGCCATTGGCCTCTATGGCCTTTTGTCATGTCATGTCATGTCAAATCGCCATCGTCGTTCCGCGACGGTTGGCTACATGAATGGCCGCTCATTGCCCAATGTCTTAGGCGTATGCCGCGTGCCACATTAATTAAGCCAGCACCCATAAGTCCGGTCCAGTTCAGAACGTTGTCGATCCACGATATTCTCGGCCTTCCTCGTCCTCGAACCCCTTCCACGAGACCCGTCATCAGGCTGCTCTCGATGCTGTCTTATTATATGACCAAAATATCGTAGTTTCCGAGTTTTGGAGTGGGCCAGTAGTTCTTTTCTGGCCCCCGCTGATGTGTACACCCGTTCGTTGGACATCATTTTCGTCCACGGGATTCTCAACAGCTTTCTGATACACTTGTTCTCAAATGTTTGAATACGCCTTTCTTCCTCCTTCAGCGTCCAGGCCTTGCATCTGTAGGCCTATGTCGCCACTTGCCACATGCACCAATGCCTTCATCAAACGCAAATTGCCAAATTGGTATCGTTGCTGATCGACTTGTTTTTACATATCTTCGTCAATTTAACCATAACCGTCATCCCTATGGTCAACCCTGATTTCACTTCACTCGCGCAATTCGCATCTTTTGTTACCCTACTCCTTAGGTATACAAAGGAATTTACTTGTTCCAGTCTGAGTCTTCCCGTACCCACCATCGCCTCGAGCACCTCCTCAGTATTCGTCATGACTTTCGTCTTTGCCATTCGACATGCCATATTCTCTTGCAGCACTTTCGACGCGTTTCACGAGTTCTTGCAGTTGTTCCAGTGTTGTGGCCAGTAGGACGATATCGTCAGCTTATTTTGAGGTTGTTGGTGGTTTTCCGCCAATCATAACTCCCCCGGCGAAACCCTCTAGTGCCTTTCGCATTACTTGTTCTGCTAAAATGTTAAACAGGCGTGGGAGAGGTTGCATCCCTGTCGAACTCCTTATTTAACCTTGAACCATGCCGAAGTGTGGCCATCTGTCCTGACATTAGCCTGCTGTTGTCTCAGTCTGTATAAATTCCTTACCAGATGAGTTGGAAAGTCCATTTTGAGCATTGTCAGCCACAGATTTTCGTGTCGGACCCTATCAAAGGCCTTTGTAAAGTCGATGAAACAAAGGTACAGTGGTTGATTCCTTTCTCTTGCTTTGTCTAGTATGATCCTGAGGTTCACAATCTGGTCTCTCATACCTCTTCGTGGCCTAAACCCCGCTTTTTCGTGAGCAATCAACCCTTCGAGCTTGTGTTGCATACGGTCTATATCACCACGCGCAGCGAAATTAATTGTACAACATTTTCTTAGATAGAACAATCAATCAGTCAATATTTGTTTATTCAATAGGGGCAAATTGACACAGACGCAACATGGAACAAAGGATTCTGTGGGAAGATGTCGTTAACTAATTTTCCACCGGAAAAAGGAAATTCATAAAATAGCAATAAGGAATATACTAAAATGTATGGCCAAATATATATTCTATTTCGCAGAGGCTTGGAAGCCACAAGTGACGTCGCAACTCAGATGAGGTCGGATGTAAAACGGCCTGAAGCTGAGCGCACAACTCGTTTTAAATTCTGAATAATTCAATATGCAGATGCCTTTATTTAAGGCACTCTGCTTCTATGCTTAGGAGTGACCTGCCTCCGTTCTGGCTCACTAACTCCTTCCATGGGAGACCCATGGAATATTTGCCCATCATGTACGCGTACACGGCTTTCGGAAAAGTTATTTTGTTTCTTATTGATAGTATATATTATTACATTCGCAGAGCGCCGTCTATTCATCCAATACTCCGGATTTACGAAAAAGTGCTTCACTCAGGTGAAAAGATGACGGCATTTCTTAATGAACTGCCAATTCACTTAACCTACTGACACTGTAACTGCATTCCTCTGCAATCGTCGTTTCTTTGTTGGTTTGAAGGATGATGAGACGAATGGCTGATGGTGACAACATGAATTGGAATGAAGAAGAAAGGACACGTCGTCGTAATAAGTCAAATAATAAATAAAGACAGAAAGAAAATCAGATTAAAGAGAAGAATGTCGATAATCGCGTCAGATATATGTAAAAATGAACACTATAGCAATATATTCAGGATCACGTGAACACAGCCACCCACACACCCACAAACCCACCCACACCCAGACCAACACACACACACACACACACACACACACACGCACACACACCACACACACATTTGCACACCATACACATGTATAATAAGTAAGTAAGTAAGTATATCCTTTATTGAGAAGCACTAGCAAACGCACAGCACTGTACATGGCAAGATTAATACATTCAAACAAATAAACAAAAATTTATATATGCAACCAATGAATTGAATGAGAAGCTTTATTGTACATCAGGGGAACATAGAGGAAGAAAAGCTAGGGCTAGTCATAGGGGAAAATGAAGGGCTTAAATAGCCAGATCTGGGGAAAACGTAGTTTATTTATATAGCATAGTAATGCATTACATATTCGAATGAATATAATTATAGGTTACCTTTGATTCCTTGTGCGACAAAGAGTGGCAGAAGCAGAAGGAAGCTGGTGACCAGGAGCCAGTCGACTCCTCCGCCAATCGTCGTTTCTTTGTTGGTTGTGACGGACAGTCGGCGCCACTTGTGACCGAGACATCTCTTCATGACACGCTCCATTAGACCAGGGACGACGGAGCCAGCCTCTGCAGCCTCCGAGACGGTCGACGATGTATCCTATTATAAGAAGAGGAGTCCGATCGCATGGAGCGACATCTCGTCAATGGAAAGTCAGAGATGGATCGTCAGCCGACGACCAAGAACTTCACCAGAGACACAATGCTCATGCTGCTGTCTCTTTCCTAATCTCTGTCTCTCTGCCTCTCTATCTCTGTGTCTATGTCTGTGTCTATGTCTGTCTCTGTCTCTGCCTCTACCTCTGTCTCTGTCTCTGTCTGTTACTCTATATGTCTGTCTCTATCTGTATCTCTCTATCTCTGTTTCTTTCTCCTTCGTTTTCTTTTCTTTTCACTTTGTCAGCTTAACTGACCGCTGTGCTAGCATAGCATCTAAGCATAATTTCTTTTGTCGCAATCGCTAAACGCGTCCGTCTGACCGTCCCTCTGTGCCTGTCTGAAAGTGTCTGTATGTCTGTCTGTATTTCTGCATATATGTCTCTGTGTCTACCTCTGTCTGTGTCTGTCTTTATCTCTGTCTGTGTCCGTCTGTCTGTCTTCATTTGTCTCTGCACATCTCGAGATCATTGATCAAATGCCGTAAAAGCGCTGTTTGTTCTAACGCTTAACAACTGACCTCGCCATCGCCAGAGGGCTTTACATGTATGCGCATGCGTCGTCGTCGCAAGCATCGTCTGCGCACGCTCAGTGAAACGCCGAATTGCACCGCGACGAGACTGAGAAAACAGCACGGGATCGGATAAGAATGAATGTCCACGATATACGGTATATTGGCATTGTGCACATTTCACACTTACCTCTAGCTCTATCAACCGTTTGACAGACAGCATGCGATCCAGAGGTCTAATGGAAGTTTCGGCTGAGGCGCAGACTTGACAACAATTCAATAATATAATCAGACATTTTGTTTTGCACTCAGCAACGCATCTTCATGGTGATATGCCGAATATGGTGTTTTTATCACAGAGCAGCAGAAATGTCGACGAACGTTCTCGATGATGTCACATCAGGCAGTTTAACATCAAGTCTGGTGAGATAAACATCCAAACGCGAATAAAAGAACGTGTGAATGACAAGTCTCTTCTTCGGTTTCGTCTGGATCAATTTCCTATTAATCCTAACTGCGAGAACCTTCTTATCTTCTTATGCCCCCAACTCATTCAAACCAAAGCTCTTAATCTAACCATTGCATATCGAAAGCCCAGGAATCTTACTCCGCAAAATTCGATTGTCCCTTTCCATAACGATTGCCCGTCTACACCAAGCAGACGGCTTTTTCGCGCCAATGCAGAGAGTAACAACGCATTCGGTCGGAGGGCGAATAATTGCTCGGTCAGGCGACGTAACTGACAGCCAATCAGATCGCCCTGTCGTAAATATTCGGCCGATAATCCGATGATAGTCGCCGCCATTTGCCAAACGCTCTGTTTTGTAATGCGAAGATTGAACGATGCGCCGAAGCAATTCCGTATTTGATGCTGCATTTAGCGATTTTTTCCCCTTTTCCATTGTAACTTAATGAAAGTTAAACAAGCATTTGTTTTGAGCGCCGTATTCAGCCGATCAGAAGCGCTTACAACTGAAAACGTAGAATCAAGGTGCGGTTGGCATGTCGGCATAATTGTGGTTCATGGCTAAGTGAGCGATTGGGAATCGAGCAGTCGAGCAAACTCCGACTCGTAGAATGCAAGTATGTGAGGCTATATATATACATATATATTATATATGTGTGTGACCTATATCAGTGATATAATTTTATATATATAATAGCACTAATACTGGTGAAATACTCTGCGTTAGAGATTCAGATTTTGGTGAAATACTGACTTTAGCGACTGACTTTGCGCACATAATTAGTGCAACATTGAAACAAATGCTCAGTTAACTGGAAACGTCATGTAGACTACATGTATACAGGTATTACAGGCCTTTGCAAGAAGGCTTAATACACAAGGTTGTATGCTTTGATAGAAAAACACATGGATAATAAAACAGTAGCCTATATGATAGAGTATTGCTAGAGAAAATTTAACTGTTTCTATTATTCATGAACTAGTATAGGCCTATAATGACTGAGTTCAGACGTTTATTCTAACCCCACCTAACCGCATCTCAGCTATAAACTTAATATGTAGAGTTCGAAAGATCAGACCATAAGACTAATAGTCTATTTGAATAAGTCTGAATGTAGGCCCTATGTGTGCGCGTGTGTGGCCTTTTATACAAGTCCTGAATTTGACCCAACAAAACAACTCGACCAAATTTGCCACAATCATAATCGTAATAAAGTGATCATGATTTCAATCACATGATTATAATCATAAACTTAATCGTCATCATCGGCATTTTCACTGGACAACTCTTAATCGTTATTGTCATTATTTTCTCTGACACAATGCATGCAGCGCCTACGAATAAGCTGTTGTCCTGTGCTTAGCTTTAGAGTAATCGTAATCGTAATCTCCAAACTTCTAAAGCGCAACTCGAAAGCTAATCGCAGGACATCAGCTTATTCAAGAGCTCTGCGTCGAATCAGAGGGTCTGTCCAAAGGGTAGTCTGAAGGAGATCCGAGTCCGGTTGTCAGAGGTTCAGAAGGGCAGAGTAGCTATTAATGTTGGTGTCGTTTAGGTCGAGAATTGGAAGGTGCACGGAGGATCAGTTGAGTCGGGGTAGGAATTCTCGAAGAGGTGAGGCTTCAGTTTTGAGTGGAAAGGCCGAGATGTGATGGATAGAGGAGCCTGATGCAGATTATGATGGGTTATTGGCAATGAAGGTGGAGGAGCGCGAGAGCTTGGAGATGTGGTTAGAGGTATGGATCAAAAGTAATCCCAAGATTGCGGATAGAGGAATTGGTGGTAAAGATGAGAGATGAAGAGTTAGTGGATAGTAGTGCCTTTGAAATTTGAAGTTTACGATCATGATTAGGATTACGATCATCATTGTGGAGCCTATACATGTAGATCTGTCTCGTCGCACTAGCGCATTGCTTCATCCCAATCATTATAGTCCCCAACTGAGCAATTTATTCGTAATCATATCGCTGCTGCCTACATATAGCTTTAGATCCAACTGACGTGCGTCAAGGCGCCTCTGGGCTTGATGTTACCATCACCCATTATGATATATCGATCTTGACTTATAATATATTTAAGAGATTTGAATTTCGGGCTAGCACGATCCGTTTTACAGCAGAAGGCATAAATTGTGTGGTATATTTATGCAAACGGGCGGCGGTGCACGCGAAGGAAGCACGCGTACTCGGTGAATTCACTTTAAAATGAACAGTGTCGAGTAAATAATTATGATCGCTATAGGAAAACTTTTACATTTACATGTGCATTATACATGTTACACATATATAATTTATAGTTATATTTAAAACGAACTGTAGATCAGTGGCGTTTCTAGGTTTTTTCCAACAGAGGGCCACGGATTGGCCGTGGAACCTGCAGACGGGGGCCAGTTAGTTGCATAGGTGCCTGACTTCGCCGAAGTAGGAATGCTCAATAAGTCGTCACACCGAGTCGCAGTGACATGATATCTGTATTGGAGCTACATGAATTCTTCGCATCAACAACCTCAAGTTATAACACAATCGGAAAGAGAATCACTTTATTTAAATGTAAACAATGTAAACTATAAACAATACATACACTTATAATGAAGTGCAAGTTTACATTGTCATTCCTATAGAGTCAAAGTCGTCCACAAAGGCATCCATGTTATTCGACTCTGCACGAACGCATTCAACTGACGGTATTGCTAAACTGCTCTCTTAAACGAATATCAGACATAGCCTAGTACTTCGTAGATATGTGTTAATTAATTTCAGAGCAGAAACGCTTCACTCACAGGCTGCTGACGTTAACGGTAATACAATGGCTATGTTCAACAGGATGTGTGTTTCATTACAAGCCAGTGGAGTGCATCTCTCATAAATGTTGAGATATATGAGAGACTCTTGGTACATTTGCCACTAGCAGAGCTGCACAGTTGGGGACGGATTGGAGCTAGTGAAAGAATCGCCTGTTTAGTCAAGAAAAGATGCAATCAATTACCAGAGAGTAGATATGTTGCATAAATGCGTTTTGTGTTTCCAATTTGGAATGACGCCTCACAAGGAGTTTCATAAACGTACAGCAGAGCCAGTATTTTTACTATTTTATGGACAAGCAGTTATGGTAATACTGGGTCAATGGCAGAATTCTGACTTTGCTCATCTGCCTTGGAGAATAGAGTAGCCTACATATATAAGGCAACTGTTTCATCTCTATTTTCTTTCAAAGAAGCAGTTAACTTTGTAACGTGGTCGGCAGCTGCAGATAGGTCAACACTCGAATATTGGAGTTGAGTGGATATACTATGCAGCTTGCCCAGAATATCGCAAACTATGTGTAAAAATAGCACAAATTTGAAGTCTTGCAATAACAAAACACTTCTATAGCTTCAACTGCCCGTTCGGCAGTTCCCCACCCCTACCCACCCACCAACATCCTCCAACGTATATACTAATGCATCCAATCGGTCACGAATATTACGGCAAGCAATTATACGACACACTCATCTAGTGTCTCTGATCTGTTGGAGTTGCCTCACCGGTTCCCAGGATATAATTAACTCTTTGCTTCTGTTCGCCGCCGTCCACCCTCCCCCCCCCCACCTTCGAGCTACGCGTGTTCGGCGAAGTTACCGATGCCCGTGAAAACTGTGCAGAAAGTCCCATTTGTGACGTTGAGCTTAGGTACAGGTAACAGATTCAACTGTATATCTAGCCCACTTCTTGGATTAAAAAATGTTTGCCGAATATCTCTCATCTTGCAGCCTATTGAACAACGTGTGAGAAACTACAACGAACACGAACCGAAATTCGACCACATGCTGCTAAAATAATTTCATAGCAGAAAGGATAGCCGGAAGTAACTTTTAGGTCATAACAAATTATGAAAAGTCTTAACAAATTATGAAAAGTAAGCTGTGTCTGCGAAACTACCACGATTAGGCCTAGAATAATACTGGATTTGACCGTGCATCATGTTTAAGCAAGCAAGAAAGTAGAACCTTTGAAAATATCAAAATTAAATGATACCACATCCCATAACAGATCAGACTAAAATTTGGGGGCCATAAATTCAGAATGGGGAAGGCACTGGCATGTGGCACTCTGCCGCCCCCCATGTAGAGCCGCCACTGCTGTAGATATAGGTAGATATAGGACCTACCAACATGGCTAAAATAACGCTGTCATTTATTTAGTTTCCATGAAAATTAATAAGATACATGGCGTTTTGTACCAGTCTTGAGACAAGCCGCGTATAGGCCTTATAATATATTTAGACCTAGTGTTATTATATTATAATTGGCTTATTAAACATGTATAATGTATATGTATGTAGGCCTATATGTTAACCGGTTCTAATATATTTACACACACACACGCACGCGCGCGCGCGCGCGCGCACACACACACACAACCAGCAGATTGCACATGCTTCGCTGAGGCTGGTGGCTGTGTTCGCTGTTGTGAGAGTGGATGCTTTAATAGCCTAATGGGAATTTTAGAAAGCCTGCCTCGTAGAATCCGCTTCCCTTGCTCAACGATGGCGTTTCTTTATTTCGAAATTATACGACACACTGCGTGACGCATTCGAAGTGCAGAGCGCCAAGTAATATATAGACCTATATAACAACATTACTGCAACTAAATATACGCTCGCAAAGTATTATTTTGTGTAGCAATTCGCGCTTAAGGAAAATAGCGGGCGACAGGATACACATGTATAATATTTAACTGAGATGGGGTATACCCTATACACTTTACTTGCAAAAAATCGCAATGCCCAAGGAGCCACAGACAATTTTATATGCATGAAATAAAAAATTTATATTTTGTGTTTATGGATACCGTTGGCCCAGATTTCTAGTTTCGGAGCGGAAGAAACAGCCCGACCGTGATTTACTTTGTTGCTGCATGGACTCTATTAAGATGTCATGAAATCTATGATGTATCAATGAACTGATGGTACTGCAGCTGAATGCTGATGAATTCAACCATGAATCTAGATAAATGCAAAGGTATATCTTTCATGAGTTCGGCTTCTTGCTGTTGCCTACGAATTATACATATATATATATATATATAATATATATTAGGTTGCTTATATAGGCCTATAATACATTGATGCGCCATCGATTAATGCCCTCTGCTCTATATTATAGCGGCGCTAAATAAATTATATATTATGTGACCAACCTGGCACCCCTACTGTCACGCCGGGAGGCCCGGGACTGGAAAGGGTTACCAGTATGGTGATCCTGGGTGTTACAGTCTCAGATAGCTTAGGTGTTGAGCAGTGTTATTTAAGTTTCAATTTACTTTTCAGTTTTAGTTTCAGTTTTAGTTTTGTTTTGACTTTTCAGTTTAGTTTTAGTTTTAGTTTTAAACTCTTTTCAGTTTTAGTTTTAGTTTCAGTTTTCAAAACTTTTCAGTTTTAATTCAGTTCTGCAAACATTCAGCAGAAGTAATTAATTGTCATTTTTTATTAATGAAATTTGTTTGATTAGCAAGAACAACAGATCTTATTAAATTCATGCTTTCATGCTATTGAGCTGCAGTTTTAAGCACTCGCCGCTAACCGTTGCAGACATGTCCGCCACTCGGCGTGTTTGCCACACAGAAAAATTAATTCAGTTTTCAACTTTCAAGTTTAGTTTTAGTTTTAGTTTTGTACTTTTCAGTTTAGTTTTAGTTTGACTTTTCAGAACTTTTCAGTTTTAGTTTTAGTTTCAGTTAACTGAAATAGAACTTTTCAGTTAATAATAAAGTTACTTTCAGTTTTAGTTAACTTAAATAACACTGGTGTTGAGGTCATGTCCAACGCATACATGTTGTCGGGTGCGCCAAATCCTCTATGCAATGCGCACTCTTGTTGCTCATGACTTGCATCGTCCTCACATACACGATGTGGTGAGGGTCACAACACTGGCCAGGATGCTATATGCCTCCCCAGCTTGGTGGGCTTTTATTGGCTGCAGGGCGATCGGGACCGGCTCCAGTCCATCATGCGCAGCCTTATCCGATTCCATTACCTCCATGAGGATATACTCCCTCCTTTGAACAGCTATGCGCTAAGGCGGATTCCAGACTCTTTACTGCTGTCCTGGTGGATGGGGGTTATGTACTGCATGACCTGCTCCCATCGGTAAAAACCGCCTTCTACCACCTGCGGCCACGGACCCATAACCGTGCAATCCCTCCGGCAGATGGCATGATGAGGAAAACCTTCATCTTTAGGATGATATATCGGATTTCGGATTTAGGATAGATGGGTCTGATATGTTGGATTTTAGAATATTTGACTGTCTTGATCAGCTCAAGGGATGATATGATGTAGGTTTATTACCATGTCTGTACACCTAAATGTGGATAGTAATTGGTCAGTTAAAGAATATTCTTGTCTTAGGCCTATATTATCTTATATATTATATTATATACATATATATAATGTATATGTATATACGGGATTAGTTCAGCTCTTACTGAACTGCGTACTTCAATAATTTCGTCCTTCGGGTCTCTAATTACAGTCAATGAGCTGCAATTAAATTCTTTCAGTGCATCGAGAAAAGAAAAAAAACATTATTTACAATAATTGGTGCTTGCGAACATATAATTCCTGCATATAGCCTGTACATGTATACTATAATATGCATATAATCGTAATCGTAATCGTAAACTCCAAATGTCTAAAGCGCTATACTCTAAGGCTAAGCGCCGGGCACCATCTTATTCACGAGCGCTGCGTCGTATCAGAGGGGTTGTCCAGAGATCGATGTCCATTGGAGGTCCGAGTCAGGTTGTCAGAGAGACCAGAGAGAGACAGGAGGAAGAGCAGTTGCTAAGGCGGGTTTCACTGAGAAAGAGAAAGCTTGGAAGGCGGAGAATTGTATGGATTAGGGTTGGAATTCTTGAAAAGGTGAGACTTCAACTTGGAATGGAGAGTTGCGTGGCTGAGAAGGTCTCTTGAAGAGGCGCTATATAAATTCTCGGAATGAATGAATGGTGAACACAGAACACTTCCTTGGGATTTCGCACCAATTACAGGAAGCACTCGATCAAGCACAAGGGTCCTTTGACTTGGAATAATCTGCCTTGGGAGATACGCAGCTTTAAAATCTTAGCTTCCTTCAAAGATACTTTAAGAATGCACCTACTAACTACCATCAATCAATCAATCAATCAATCAATCAATCCAATCAATCAATCAATCAATACTTTATTGTTCACCAAACAATTCACAATCAGCAATTAGACAGGCATGACAATCCAGTGACAATGGGAAGACCCAAAGGAACAATAGGTTCCGCTAACATTTTGAAATGAATGTGGGCTCTACTAAGAATTCTTCTCTCCTCGACTACGTCTACCTTTCAAATACCAGCTCTAAGTAACTTTGCTTACCCTACTGATTATTCACTTAATTCTCCTCCTTCTGCTGGTTGTTGTCTAATGATTAGGTATGTTGTTGTTAGCTAAGAATAGTTAAGAATAAGATGCAACTGTTGTAGAACTCAGCTCTACTATCTCACAGATTAGAAATATGTATCATGGCGTCTGACTCCTCGTACCACTATAATATTTCGTTTGAAATTTTGTAACTTTAGGTTGTCAGCACTGGAAATTATCATGTAGCCTACAAGTTACAACTGATCCTATATCACTGCTTGAGGGTTGCTGCCTAGCGGGACTCAAGTCGCTTTTGGATCTCCCATTGTTTTCCTTCACTATATGTACCCAACCAATTTGTAGCTACTCTTTAATAATTGTTTGTTTTCAGAAATGCTGTACTCATGGACTGTAACTAAAATTGTGAAACGATTTGATTAATTGTTTCATTTGATTGATTGATTGATTTCAGCGTGAGAGTTTTACTTTGATCTCGGTATGTTCATTATGGGTTTCATTTCTATATTTTATTATTACATTTTCGTTTACTGAAGTTATTGTCGATAGAGTAGTTCCCTTCCTCCGAAAGCTACTCTATAGCTTCCCCCGAGCAAGTGATATATTGAATCCCGAGTTATTCTCTCAGACATCTCATTATAAGAAGAATAAACGTCGTAATATATAACATAATATGTAACATAACGACTCTGAGGCTCGTTACAGAATATGAGTTTTTTCAGCTACCATCCTTGGCCATGTTTTTACCATGCATGTCCATCTATACGCGGAAACTATAGACTATGTACATATATATATAATTTTATGTAGACGCAATACATTGGCCTATATATTTATTTTGTACATACATATAAAATGCATATACAATGCAATATGTACAAAATAACATATATCCAGTATTTTTAGGCCTATGTATATATAGTAGATTGGTATACTCAAGGAGCTACTCGAGTATCAAGATATTGCGGCAATGACCTATCACAGTGGCGTTTTATAAAGTTTCGATTACAATATTATTACCATATGGAGAAGATGAGTCCGTTAAGACAGAAAGTGGATAAGTTATTTGAAAAGGTAAGTCTGAAGTTGTGAACGAAATGACGTAAGCGTATTATTAGCGGAACGAACAGATACAGAGTGTTCAAAAGCCTTTATAGGCCTATATATGAATACATACATAATTATATTGATATACATATAGATAAAAAAACATATATACATAGATCTATATATATAATTATGTACATTGGTCGAGCAACAGAAAAAGCTCGTTCACGAAGAACAATTCAATCAATCAGAACTTTTATTGAAGCCGTATCAGGACACAAAACATTCTAACATGATATATCAAGATTGGCAACAAGAAGAGGACTCCCAGAAGCGCATATATTCACTGAAAGGTATACGAAGACCCGAAGTCCCAACGACAAGAAAGAGAAAGATAGCAACAGATCATCTGAAAGAACTAATGGAGTCTTGAGCCGAGATCTGAATGATAGCAACGCCAAAACGGAACGGACAGACGTGGGAACTACAAATCGATTCAATTGACCGCACGCAGACACTGTAAAGGATCTCGTTAGGAGCAGCTCTTAACCGGTGTTACACGACCGGTGTTGCTATCAGTTGGTGTGGTTCTAAAATACGTCATGTCTGATGAGTGAGTTAATTCTTTGCAGGTGTATCGTGGTTGACCAGAGTACGGTGTCATATCGCGTAACCAATGTAGAAAATGAAAGCCAGAGACTATGGAGCGGAGTTTTTCTCCCGATCTGCTAACAGCGCGAGTCCTTTCCATGATATCATAATATGATATCATAACAAGGACTCGTGTTGTTGGCATATCATGTACTCATTGTCACGCTCTCACGACTTATTGATCGTATTTAAAAATACGCTTCAGTCTCTGCTTACATGCGCAATGTTTTTGCACTGGCTTCATGCCTCGCAGCGCATCTCTTACAGGATAGCAGCCTTAGTTTTGCGGTGCTTTGCTGGCTGTGCACCATCATACCTTTCTGACCTCTGTCGTCCTGTCTCTTACCTACCTACACCCCCGTCGGGCTCTGCGCTCCTCGGCCAAGGGAGAGCTTCTTGTACCCCGGGCCCGTTTATGTCTCAAGCAGCGCCGAGCCTTCTCGATTGTTGGGCCATCACCCTGGAATGGGCTCCCACTTGAGCTGCGTTTGATGCCTCGCAGCAATATGCCTGCTTTCTGCCGCCTTCTCAAGTCTTCTCTATTTAGCCGTTGCTGCGCTGGGAGCACCTCTGGGTAGGTTCCTTGAAGGGGCGCTATATAAATTATCGGAATGAATTAATCATCCTTGACATAGGAGGGAGATGATATAGAACAGACTTTGTAATTGGTCGAGCAACAGAAAAACAATTACAAATACAATGTAACTACAATGTTACTCATGTACAGCGCCCTTCTCTTCGGCCTACGCCTAGCCACGGCGCTAAATAAATCATATTATTTCAACAACAACAACAACAACAACTACTACTACTACTACTACTACTACTACTACTACTGCTGCTGCTGCTGCTGCTGCTGCTGCTGCTGCTGCTGCTGCTGCTGCTGCTGCTGCTGCTGCTGCTGCTGCTGCTGCAACTGCAGCTGCTGTTGCTACTACTACTGCTGCTACTACTACTACTACTAACTAACTACTACTACTACTGCTGCTGCTGCTGCTGCTGCTGCTGCTGCTACTGCTACTACTACTACTGCTACTACTGCTGCTGCTACTACTACTACTACTACTACTACTGCTGCTGCTGCTGCTGCTGCTGCTGCTGCAGCTGCAGCTGCTGCTGCTCACTACATCAGCTACTGCTGCTGCTGCTGCTGCTGCTGCTGCTGCTGCTGCTGCTGCTGCCACTACTACTACTGCTGCTGCTGCTGCTGCTGCTGCTGCTGCTGCTGCTCACTGCTGCTGCTGCTGCTGCTACTGCCACTGCTGCTGCTGCTGCTGCCACTACTGCACCACTACTGCTGCTGCACTACTACTACTACTGCTACTACTACTACTACTACTACTACTACTACTACTACTACTACTACTACTACTACTACTACTACTACTACTACTACTACTACTACTACTACTACTACTACTACTACTACTACTACTACTACTACTACTACTACTACTACTACTACTACTAATGCACAAACAAACACATGCACACTGTACAAACATCTGGTAGTAATTCTATTTTGGATTCCAAAAGACTGGAGAATAAATGGTTGGCGTGGCAATCCCTGTGTCTTGTTCGGAGGAAGGACGATCGCTGGAGGAAACAATGGAGCCCATGATGCATTGCATGTGGAATTGTGGCCAGAAACCTTTAGATCAGATCATAATGCGATCATGTTATTAATCCTTTCCATTCCATCTTAGGCTGTATGTCGCTTAATGCGAGTGAGATTATAGTGACCGGAGTGCAATTGCTTCTTCCATTGTTTTCTCGGAATTCATTGTGCCTAGTGGGCATCGATAAATTAAGTCCTCGGGAAATATAGACCTCTCTTCCTCTCCAACTAATTTCTCTGTCTTCTGCTTCTTATATATATATATACATATATATATATATATATATTATGCACACACCGTATATAATTATGTAGGATAAGACTATACATAGTCATACACTGCATATATAGGCCTACAGCGTGTGCAACTCTGCAAATATTATAGTGAAAGTATCTAAATGTTGCTGGACTGCAGAGAATAATAGATGCGCTGAACCGAACATCGGAAGAATATATATATAGTATGACGATCAGCCTAAAGTAAACAAAGATTTTGAAGATGAGCAGTTGTGAAAGAAAGACTATATTGTCATCAGTGGCAAAAATAATTGCAAAGTCCGTGATCAGGCTTGTTTTCTTGGAAGACTGAAAACAGACGACTGAAAATACACTGAGGTCAAAAGACAAATCTGAACTTAAAGAAAAGAATGGATTGAAAGGTCTCATAGTCAAATTCTTTTTCTAAACAAGTAACCTTGACAAGAAAACAATTTTCTTTCTCTGAAAATGGGCTAAAACTCACCTACGGCAATGTAGGATACCAAAATATTTTCCCGGGGTAAAACCGATGCACCCAGAGACAAAAACAGATGTCGGCGCCTAATGTCTCATACGGAGTGTAACATAATATGGCTCTGAACTTCTGAAACAGGGACACTCGGAAAGGTAGAAATTTGGAACATGGAGGCGTTTGAAATGTGGATATGAAAAATCTGGACAAATCAACTGCTGCACGGAGAGATCAGATAAAAACAAATGAAGAGACACGGTGCTTGATTCAGAAGGAGAGAAAACTGATGAATACAATTATAGAGAAGGGTCAAAATGACCTGATCGCGGAAATTCGCAACTAAGGACACCAGTGCTTGATGGAAGAAATCCGCAGGAAGGCCAATAACTAGATTCTGTCGGACTGGATTATTGTATTGTATTTTCGTTTATTTATTCAATAAGGGCAGAGAGAACGCTGTTTCTTTGTGGATGATGGATAAAGGAGGCAGATGAGGGGCTATAAAAATACATGCAAGTGAAGGAAAAGGCAAAGAACAGAGAGGAATGGCAAATGGTGGCACGTGACAACTGACATCTTTTTATTTCAAAAGCACAATGCATATAACAATTAACAACAATTTATTATAACTTGATTATTACATATCGGTGCATTGGGTAGGGAACAGGGAGACCCCAAAGGGGCACAAGCCCCGCTTAATTAGGGTCACCCTTTTTAACAATAATCAATCATGGCTGGTTAGTCAGTTGAAAGAAAGAAAGGTTCATCTCAATAATGTTCTTAACTAAATAATAACATTGCAATTTACTAAGAAGATCAATATGTAAACAATTCGATGAAACAGTGTTAAATGAAGTATGGTTAATCCTTCAAGTAACAGTTACTATTCCACAGCTCTTAACTGCAGGCTGAGGCTTCTGTTTGGTGACAACCTTCAAATCTCCTAGAATGACAATCAATGTCTCTTCCTCCTTCTTCTCCTCCTCCTCCTCCTCGTCCTCCTCCTCGTCCTCCTACGATGTGTCCCTCATCGCGTTCATTCGGCCCGTTTTCACCGACGTAGTTGATGACATCATCATCATCGTCGTCGTCATCATCATTATCATCATTGTCACCAGACCTGCTACTACACCATCTTCATTGTTTTCATCGGTAGCATGCAGGGTAGTCATCAGCGTCACTAGTTTTATCATTACATCACCATATTATTAGAACCTACAGTATATCAATAAATCTGCTATTGGTGATTGATGTGTGCGCTACAGAAATTACAATTTTTATATAATTAAATCAGACATGTTATATTGTTTGTTGGCCAAAAGGAAGAGAGCAACGTAGAGTGCGATCTCTTTAAGTTTAAAATATGTATAAGCATGTATGTAGCCTTTGTGTGTATATTGTATAAGCAGAAGCATGCATAAGCAGAATAAAATTATTGAGTCAGAGAACTATAATAGTTCTCAATTATGGAGAAAAGCTAAAGTGTAACTACTGTATTGATGCAGGCTAATATGTTCGTAAAAGCGGTGTGGGTGGAGTAGGCGTTCGTCTGAATAATGCAGGTCTATCCAACGATCCATATTAAAGAGAAAAAGGCTTTCCTTGCGCGCGTCACAGGAAGAGGACGCAAATGCTTTTGATCCATGCTCTGTTGACGCATGCCCAGTGAACGATCACGTGTTGCCCGGAAGTAAATATTCTCCGAAGAGTCGAAGGATGTGTGCGCCGAAATCCAATACCTTGTTCCGTTTGGCAGCAGTGATATTTTCGTTAACGGAAATAGGAATTAGAAGTAAAATTATTAATTTCCGTTAACGAGAATAAGAACGAAAATTAGGAATTATTTTGAGAACGAGAATAGAACGAGAATGGAAATACGCTACTGAGAACGGAAATATGAATAGAAATAGGAATTATTTTCAGAACGGAAATTATTACACTATGATAACTTTTGCGGTACATCGTCTGTATAAGTGAGACATCCTTCATATTATGTCCCAGAGCCGTCGATATCGGTAATCATAGGCTATGGTATCTTTGGTTTGAATGATCTTTGTTCAACTTCCGGTCTTCCCGCAATTCACTTTTACAAAGTTTCAGTTGGCTTAGTGTTTGTTAAGTTTAATTTACACGACAATGAGTTTATCACGAATGTTCGCGGGAAGATAAAAGGCAGCTTAGCGTCGTAAATTATACAAGTTGGATTGATGACAAGAATTCTCGGTAAATAGTAGTCGGATTGATCAATTTTTTGGCTTAAATAGAAGTGGGGTTGATGAAAAGAATCTAGCTTAAATAGAAGCTGGATTGATTACAAATAATTCCAAATTAAATAGAAGTTGTATTGATGAAAAATAATTCCTGCTTAAATAGAAGCTGGATTGATCAAACGTATTCTTGCCTAAATAGAAGCTGGATTAATGAAAAAGATTGTTGCCAAAGTAGAAGTTGGATTGAAGAAAAATAACAATGCTACAATGGACGAATAATTTACGACGCTAAACTAGGGTATATGTTTACCGAAAAAAAGATGATCCACTTTGGAATTTCACAAAGATGCCTATGAATAATCTATATAATAAAACAGAAACTTAACAAAAACATTTTAAGTTTAGGCTATGTAACAAGCCGGAACTGACTAGCAGCTGAATGAATTGTGTTTTTGCAAGTGCTGTGATTCGAGAGCTGAAATAGAAAAATACTTATTCAGAACTGGAATTAGAATGGAAATAAGAACTGAAATTATTTCAGAAGTTGAATTAGAACTGAAACTATTTCAGAACTTGAATTAGAACTGAAATTATTTCAGAACTTGAATTAGAACTTAAATAGGAATTATTTTCAGAACGAGAATAGAATTAGAACTGAAATTCGATCCTCTGAACTGAATTAGAATTAAAATTGGGAATTAATTTTAGAACTGAAATATCACTGTTTGGCAGTCACTCTTTCACTGTCAACTCCCATTTCAGGTCTCGTCTCATTTCTCTGTCACTTTACTTTGGTTGTCACTGTCCATTTCTCTCACCTTCACATTTCTGTCACATTCCCATTTCTATCACTTTCCCATTTCTGTCAAATTCCTATTTTTTCACTTTCACATTTTTCTCACTTTTTCCCACTTCTCTCACTTAGAGTCTAACTATCTCACTTTCACATTTTCTCACTTATTCCCATTCCTCTCACGTAGGGCCCTAATCATTTTTCTCACTGTCCATTTCTATCAAATTTTCATTTTTCTTACTTTCCCATTTCCAACATTCCCATTTTTCTCACTTTGTCTTTTGTCTCACTTTCCTATTTTTCGCGATTTCCCACTTTTCTCGCTTTCCCATTTTTCTCATTTTCCTATTTTTCTCACTTTCCCATTTTTCTCACTTTCCCATTTTTCTCAATTACCATTTCTCAATCACATTCTGTCACTTCCATTTCTCTTTCATCTCTCCTGATCTGTCTCTCTCCCTCTGGCTGTCGCTTTCCCTCCGACTGCCTGTAGCCGCCTTTGTCCGTCTGCTGCTATTTGGCTCAGCGTGGCGTCGCTAAGACTAATCGATTCAGTGACCAGAATTAATAGACGATGCATTTTACTATATGCGACGATCAAACGCTTACAGGTGGCTCAAAGACCACGAGAATATGGCAGCATTAAGTTCTATGTCTGTCCCTGCGTCTCTGTATGTCTCTGTAATTGTCTGTGTAACTATCTTTGTGTGTCTTCTTCTCATACTGCCTGCGCATACGTGCCGTCAATCTTTCTAAATCTCTTTCAGATTCCATTTTTTCATTTTGTCTACTTGTATGTCTACATGTTTCACTGCGTGCGTCTGTTCTGCTGTGTGCATACCTCTGTTCTCATTCGTTCCTGTATCGATATGAATATCTGCATTCCTAAACACACACGTACAATAATTACACATTTGACATTATACTCATGTACTAGTCATGTAGGCTCTACAAGTGCATGTATGGTGCGATTTGCAGAGGAAAGTGTGGAGCTTAGTGTTCGTTTATTCGAACAAGACCATTGATGCACTGGGCTACATTTTCCCATCCATTAGGCCTACGCTTCTGGCAACACGTCTTTCTCCGCTACCTCGAGGCTCCAACCTCTAATCGCAATGGCAGTTCGCTATTACATAATTATACTATGCAGCAGCATCAGGGATAATACGCCGTGTTCGGAAGTAGAAATTTCAGGAAATTCGAATAGTTTCAGTAAATAATTGCAAATTCAAATTGAGCTAAAAGGCTTCTTTCGTTAATTATTCACTATTTATTTTTGTAGTCTATAAACGGTCTGTTTAAAATTATGCTATTTATTTCGGTAATTATTTCGCTAACTCTGACGGATAATGGCTTTCAGTGAATTACCGATAGCCTACTGTACAATTAGGCATGCAAGTGCGGTATATCCGTCCTTTTGCGCAAGTCCGGGTCAACGGAGGGAAAGTGCTCACATGATGCTCATGTAGGCTAAAGCTCATGTGATGTGATGCAAAGGTAACGTGAATGTAAAGGAAATGCGATGTAAATGTATTATAAATATAATGTGGTGTATTGCGATGTAAATGTAATCTAAATGTAATGTAGGCCTAAATATAACGTAACTATAATGAAATTGTAACGTGAATGTAACGCGAATGTAATATGTGATGTAAATGTAATGTAGCTGTGATGCAAATGTAATGCAAATGAACGTACATTGTAGATTTTATGCAAATATAACGTGATAGATATTCGTTTTATTTTCTGACAGGTTGACAGACCTGACGTGAATGCAATGTACGTGTAATGTAAATGTAGTATGATGTAAATGTAGTGTAAGCGTAGTGTAAATGTGATTTACATTTACGATGGACCAATTAGATCTACAGTCAATCGTCATTTCTGTCTCTGCACAATACTGAATCGTTTTTCCAGCACGGATAAAGCAAGTCAGCAAGTCATTCCTTGCGAGTTAGGTCTACATGTAAACGGCCGTAGAAATATTTTTTCAATTTTAAACGAAGACAGGGCTTTTTAAAGGAATTTTTAGAACTGCACAAACTCTTCTCTCTTTTTCAAAAAGCCATGGTAAATTATTCCCAATGAGATGACAATGGCCTTTTTTTAGCTATTTTTAACTGCAAAAACAAAATTGCTCTTACAGCTGCACAATTCATTTATAACTACACTTTTTGTGTAGAACTGCACACTAAAAAAAGCCCTGCACGAAGCATAATTATTGCTACGTTAATGCAACACTTTAGGCCTCAAATTAATTGCAATTGTAATTACATTATAGGTCTTCGCGTCGTATCCATTAGCCGGCGTGAGACCCGATTGCGTATGGATCAAATAAGCCAATCTCGCAGTTGATCCGCTCAGCAGAGGGCAACTCAACACCCGATGAGTTGGTGCCGCATAATCCCCCATAACCCAACCCATTGAGGCCAATAAAGGGGATTATGTCGTCGCCCATCGTCGAGGCCGCTGTATAAATTCTCCCTTCCACTGTAACAAGCCGCATATTTAATCGCTATTTATTGTACGGTTTATAAAAAAGCGAATAGATTTTGTATAACTATGCAGGATTGCAAAGTGCTTTAATGACCTACATAAGCATAAACAGCATAATAGAGATGTAGGCCTAGGTGTGTGTATATATATATATATATATATATATATAATATGATATATATAATATATATATATATATATATATATATACAGGGTGGGCCAATAGGAATGCAACTACTTTGAATTGATATAACTTGAACAATTTTTATCCGAACATCGTGCCCAATATACGAAATTGAAAGTAATCATCCACTCTACTACTGTGTCAAATCTTGCACTGATATACGGCACCGTTGTTATAAAATTTCGGTGCGGCGCACACCTCTCAATTTTGAATGTAAATATTGAACATCATGACGCCGCTCACGGAAGAGGATAAAATTTTAATCCGAATTTTAAGAGCAGAAAAAGATACAATGCACATCAGATGATGATAGAATTCCCTTCTAGAAAATGGAATAAATGTGCTGTATACATTGATTGATTAAACAAATTGATGTTACGGGAACGTCTAACAGCCGCAACTGTGGTCGCAAACGTTCTGCGCGCACAGCAGCGAACACTGCACAAGTCCAAGAGTTAATTTGCAGCCAAGACAACATTCTTTGTTACTCCAAAGGCTAAGGTGAACAGTGTTTATTACTTCGATGAAGTACTCGCAAGAGGACTGCTACGTGATATTCGCCAACTGTCTGGAGTTGATGGTTAGGCCTACATCTTTCAGCAAGATGGAGCGCTGGCGAATCGTTCACGTCATACAGTTGCCTATCTGAACGCTACCGTGCCAGAGTTAATTGAACCGGAGAACTGTTCACCGAACAGTCCGGATTTAAACCCGGTTTACTATTCGATCTGGGGTTGTCTTCAGCAACTGATCTATCGTGAACCGATACGTGACGTTGAACATTTGAAAGAAGTGATTCTTTGCTGCTGGGCTGAGATAACCCAAGCACTGGTGGACTCAGCCATCGATCAGTGGCACTGTGGTCGTCTCGTGTTGATGCAGTCATTAAAGCACGTGGTGGACATATTGAGTATTTGTTTGACTGATGGTAAATTCACTAAAGATATTAATTGTTAGTACTAAGTGATTGTTTAGAATTGACATCTTCAGTTTCAGACTTTTGTTTTTTCTTGCAGTTTTATGGCAAGAAAATGGCACATCGAATATTAATAGCATTATCTCAAAAGGTCGTAGGGTAGGGCGGGGAAAGATGGACACCTTAAGCACTGTTTTATCAATAATGACAATAATTATCAACTTTTTGACACGCTTTTAAACATTTTTTGAAAGTCAAGTATTATAGTATTGTTAACCAGCAGTAAACAATCTTCTCTGATTGAACATATTTCTGTCATATACATTCAAGTATGACCCCCTCAGGTGTCCATCTTGTACATCGAACGGGGGTAAGATGGACATCATGTAGGGGTAAGATGGACAGATGGATCTGCAGGTCTACAATACTACATTTACTTAAAGTTTCAGCTTTATTTTCTTTTAATGCGCTAAATAACAATCTGCAGAAAGCACAACACCGCATGGAATCGTTCAGAGATTGAGTCGTGTGCCTAAAACAAGGTGTTTAACCAACCATGGCCTAAAGTACCGTACGTAACACTTTCCTGGGGTAAGATGGACACCAACTCTTCTGTTTCTAACAAACTGTGAACTGTACATACTAAGCAGTATGCAATATGAACTGCTAAAAAGAAACAAGGGGTCTAATTATAGTTAATATAAATAACAATCTTTTGGGTTATCGGTTGTGAAATATAAATTGGGTGATGAACTTCTCTGATTGAACATATTTCTGTCATATAGCCTACATTAAAGTATGACTCCCTCAGGTGTCCATCTTGTACCTCGTGTAGGGTCAGATGGACAGACACCCTGCCCTTCGGTATGACTGGCATGACACCGCCTATGTGACCAAGAAGTGTCTGTTTTAATGCGCTAAATAACAAGCCGATATACAAATCTGTTAAATAAAATACTAGTCATAGCCGATGAATAATTACCGCCAACACAATTTCCTTAGCCGTTTGACTAAGCTTCTTATTTGAGTTTAGTCAAAACACACCCTTCCTCCTACAGATGGCGATCATCGATAGGCCACGCCTTCTTCAGTAGACTGGTACCCGACTTTGCATGTTTAAACGACGCGTCGATAAATGCTGTCCATCTTACCCCAGTTACGGGATAAGATGGACATTAGAAATGAATGTTTCGCTGAGTTTTCCGTCGAGTGTCCATCTAACCCCAGTGTCCATCTTCCCCCGCCCTACCCTAATAGTATCTCGTAGATATTTTGCAGCATGATAAAATGGATAATTACCTTCAATCTGATATATTGGACAAGACGCTCAGATAAAAAATATTTAAGTTATAAGGCGTCAAAGTTGTTGCATTCCTATTGGCCCACCCTGTATATATATATATATATATATATGAAATGTATTGCATGTTACAGGTTGATCTTTGTATGTGCATGAACATATAGCCTATACATAGCCTTTATTTGTATTTGACTGTAGGGCCCAATTTATGTATAATATAATATGTATAATATTATAATAAATCAGTAAAATCTGGCCCACAATCTTTAAGCCAAAAATGACGATCTAGAGACGTTTTCAGTTCAGTTGTAGTCCCTTTTCTGTTCCCAGTTGCGGTGTGTCAACTGGTTTTCATATTAAACGAATATATATAATATAATATGCCTATGGCTTTGTAACAATGAATTGTCGCCTCAATGAATTTCCAGCATTTCTTAATAAGCGCAAGACAGGCAGAGTCCATAAAATAAGACTACATTCTGTCTATTTTCACATTGCCTATTGTGGAATTCAAATCGAATCAAATTTATTCAAATCGATTCCATGAACAGTGGGTACAATGTACACGTGTGAATACAGTTATTAACAGTTTACATTTCGTAAGCGCCATTAATAAGAAACAAAAATTGAAGAGGTTATAGTCTAACAGGTTGAGTAATAAAAATCGATTCGTGGGGAGAAGAAGCCCAATGGGCTTATCTAGTCTTCCCCACTAAGATGGAACAAATTGATGGAACTAGAAAGGAAACATGTGTCAGTTCAATTAACATAGAATGAGAAATAGGCATGGCAGCAGTAAAATCAACGTCAGTCTTGTCAGAATTGTCTTCAAAATAAGCCGCATGTGGGCAACTGAGCATATAAAGGAACTAAGTTCATTTCGATCATTAGGTCAGGCCCCCGAGCAAACGACGCAGCAGTGCAATGCAGCCAATCGATATAGACCTACAGGCCTTTTCCTGGAACTACAATGACGTATAGGACAATGCATAATATGACTACGCGGAATTACTAATTAGATCACGTATAGGCCTACAGGGTTTGATGTGTAGGCCTACGTCATTCTGGACAGACTTTACCTGGTGTAGGCCTAATTACGTGCGATACCTTTTTCATGCACTAAATAAATGAACCCATGCATTTGGCCTATATATACCCAAGGACAGCGAGGCAATTCTCTGTTACTACACAACGTCGCTAAATAGAAACTACCCTGTTCTGTTCTGTTCTCAGCCATCCTCGTGTCGAGGGTCGACCGCATCATGAACAATATTCCTCCAGCGTCCATTAAATATTTTTCATGATGCTGTTTGGAGATGTTGAGATGGTAGGTTCCCCAGTTCCTTTCCATCTCGCAGTAGGGAGGCCATGTTCCGGGTTTACCAGATATGCCCTCCTTTCGATATGGACTTGCCGTTGTCCTTCTGCTGGATCCTCCGTTAAGTCCACTAAAGTCTCGCTGCTGCCCGAGACCTGCCGCTCACGTTAGCCAATCTTTTTTCAGGGTTCCTGCTGAGCCTGTCCAACACGCGTAGCGCCCTAGGTGGTACTTCGGTCGAAACCTTCACCACTGTTGGCATAGCCCCAGCAGGCACTCCCCTACTTGATTGTTCACCCCCTCACCACGATGAGGTGTGAGTCGGACTTTGAGGGGGAGATACTACCCATCTAGGTATTTAAAACTCTGCTATTGCCGTAGGCGGATGGTGCCAGTCTCAAGCTTGGATATAGGATGAGGGCGGTAGCCGTCACTTCGCCGGCTTAAAGTACCCTAACCGTCCTAACGAATAAAGTAGGCTTCCAGAGCCCCATCACTTACCTTGTACTTTATCATAAATCCTCCAAACCTTCGTCATTTATTCACAATCCAACCACTCTCATCAGCGCTCTCCTCTTCTGACTTCTGCCCTAACAGTTCTAAGCTTTCCAGTCACTTCGTCCTTAAATATTTGTGAATCTCTCCATATCCTAAGCTGCTCCACCAATCTAGAATAAACTCACACCATAATTTTTTATTAGGCCTACGATCTAAGCATAATCATACCTGGAAAATGGCCTACTTTAGACAGTTGAATCAACTGTGTGATATTTCTCAGTATTTTATACACTGGATAAAACATGAGCATGAAATATATAGAACATCTCAATGCGATCCAGACCAGGGTTTTAGGCCTACCGCGTTTAATTTTACCAACCTACATCCGTCAACTATAGTTCTACTGAATATAATTTTATGTTGCGAGGCTGAATTATATAATATCTTAACATACATGTATTGTGAAATCGCTTATTAAGTTTCTCATTGGTTTTTACATTAGTCACTGGTAGCTCTACAATCTACCGACCGACATGCGACGAATGCTTTTTCCCGTACTCTTTGTGCCTCTACGAATAGCCAACCGTGCGTCACCTTCTACCAGTGAGGGACTGCTCGTCGGCAGCGTCATCGTGTGTTGCGAGCGCTGTCACCTGTCGCCGCTCTACTCTATCGACGCAACTTGGCTCAGAGACTCTGAACATCCACGCCATCTTCAGTTGTCGACGGGAATCCGTTGGATGGTTCCATGTGTGCGCGTGGGCCCGCCACTGGTGACTCTTTCCGCATTGTTTTGCTAACTGATGTAATATATTTTGTTCGTAATGACATTTGACATCATATATCGACAAGCGCAGAATAGATATCTTAAAGGGGTGCTATATATAGATGTTCAATTACATTACATTACTAGGTGAGCTTGCAGCTTCAAAATTTGTAGGAAATCTCTTGGTTCACAACGACCATTTATTTATTTACAGTTAAGGGAGATTTACGCTTAGGTTGCCCTGGGCAACTTGCCCAGTTATGTTTTAATTTGGTCTGCCAAGTTTTCCGGAAAGAATTTGTGTCCTTTGCCAGAATTAAGATAGGCCTATTCATGCATGTCATTAGAGACACAGGCATCATCCATAGATTTCTTGTTTCTAATGGCACACGTAGCCTATATTCTGCTTTGCACACCTTTTCGCATCATGTATTGACCTCTGACTTGGTCGCTAACATGCTTTCCACAGATCACGAGCAGTTGTGGATTTGTTCTTCAAGTCAGTGTGCTCATTATCTCAATGATGCTTACAGTGTGATGCGGCCGTTCACTGATGCCGTTGTTTTTGGTCAGTGTTGATTTGCGGCTTGACATAACTATCAACAACCATGTTGTAAACGGTATCGATCTATGTCAATAATGTCATAACAATGTTCACAAACGCCCAACATCAGCTTTGTAAAGATACTCGATCAATGAATCTGACCTAGGTATAGGCCTATTAATTAGTGACATGATAATACGTGGCCAGATCTGCTTTATCCTATCTAAGACGATTGCACTTGACGCCATTAGAAACCTGCTTGACACTCAGACACTGTCATCTAATTTGCCCCATTAGAACTATACCTATTATAGTGCTGAACAGTGCATTATCCAGGCCCAAAGCAATAATAGTACTATAGTCTCTAATACTATAACTGCATAATCATGCATTGATGTTACTTGTTGCGTCTTGACAGCAAGTTATGAAATAAACGAAAATACAATACAATACAATACAATCACCATCATCCGCAGTCTCATTAACGACTTTCAGAAGACCATCAGAAGAGGAGAGTAGATCTACCAGAGGTAAATAATCAGAAAGATTCGTATAGGCCTACCACTGTCAATTATTTCAGATGACTGATCCTTATCAAACAGTGCTTCATTAATGAACAACAATGATATTGATTTGATCCTCTCTCCATCAATCCTTGTCCATAGCACGTGCGAAGTATTATGGGAACTCCACGGCTTTCGCCTCGTCCATCTTTGCTTGCACCTGTCGGGTGACCGGTCAAGTATAATCGGTCATCAACCTCAGACAGCCAGGTGTGTACTTTGCAGTCACAACTGTCAGCAGTTTGGACACAGTGAAAAGCTTCTGAAAGTCTTCAGAATAATTGTTTACTCCGTGCTTCACGACCACAGTGAATTTAGTCATCACAAATCTCGGTGATAATTATAGCCTGCTGATCCTTCAACAACTGAGCAGCATATATGTAGGCCTATAGTAGGCCTAAGCTTGCTTGACCAGGTTGATACCTACAACTGCTTGTTTTCCTGTTGTAGTGCTTTGTTTTCAAGCTGTTTGTTATACATGAAGCACTTCATTTCCTCTTTTCCGATCACTGACCGGGCACAATAAAGCATGCTGCTAATTAAGCGCATACAGACTTATAGGCCTACGTCCTTTAATCATGGATATAAAAACCGAGGCATAGGCCTATTTATATAACAGATTTATATAGCGCCTCTCTCAGATATAATACGTAGGGTTATTCAGATCAGATTATACACGTCTTCCTACGTCTGCAGATAATGATTCCAAAGACGAGAGAACGGTCGCTAGAGGCCAATTATAGCAGAGTCATTATGGCACAAAGACCTGTAGACACGTGCGCCGCATAGACGACAAGTCACATAATATTATATCGCTTTACACAAGGCTTTCAACACAATTAAAAGTCGTTAATGAGTCTGCGGCGTCTGAGCTCAGCATACTTCAATGTTGCACCTGCAGCGTTGGGCATCTCGATCACCTGAAGTCTTTCATATCAAACACTTCCTGAACGTCAAACTCACCTGCGCATAGCTAGGCCTACACGTTATCTGATGGCCAGTTATCTTGGCTTCCCATTACGTATTTGGTTCACCCCAATCCACCCCCTCTCTCTGCGGACACCCCCTTTTATACTAGTCTACTCTTTGTATCATCGTCGTCGTTGTACTCCTCATCATAAAGGTGACAAACGCATTCGTAGGCCTACTAAGCCCGCTCGCACAAATCACTCAGTGCTGTAGAGTGGTCAACTATCATTCTCATTCCGAGTTCCTTTCAAAGGCAACACGTAATAACGTAATCAGGTAACGTTACAGTTCAACTTGTTGCTGATCGTCCATCGAAGACGCTTGTCAAATTAACAGGAAGAGATCGAGAGAAGAAAGGAAGGAAGGAAGGAAGGAAGGAAGAAAGGAGGGAGCTTATGCCAATGCGGAGGTCCACATCTAAAACTGGTTCATAGCCATTTGTGTACAGCCTGCAATGCCTTAAGCACCAACTTCAGTCACAGCGGAGTCTGTACTGCGTTGTATCTAATTAGCGTCCCTCCGACTGACGCTACAGCATCAAAGTACGCCACCCGTTGGCACAGTTAGCCCTGCAGGATCAACAGGTAGCCTAATCCAGGTCTTATTACGCCGTTGGCGGGCGGATGTTCACGTTGGGGCATGGGTAGGGTAATCCAAACTGTAAGCTAAGCCTATTAAGCGTCTCTCCTTGTTCAAATCTGCTGCTATGACCATAGGCGTAACTTTCTATTGTGACGGTGGTGTCCGGTCACCACCACTTTTAAAAGTGGTGGTGATAGTCACCACCACTTTTTGGTCCTGAAATGAAATATATTTCTTCACATGAAACCACCTGGCTGACTACCGTTTACGATATGCACGCATACTTAACATCGCATTGGTGGCAATGCTGATAGAACCTCCACAGTGTGTCCACACTACCTGGCTTACATAGGCTATGTTTGGTTTCATAATTTGGCGACGTCATTAATTTTGTTTCTATAAAAGGTCAGATTATCAAATTCATATGACAAATGGATCGATTCATTGTAAAGAGCAAGGGCGTAACTTTGCCCCAGAAAGTGGTGGTGACCAATCCCCTCCTCCTAATTTTTATCGTACTACTGAAACGCTAGCTAAGCGCAGGACACCAGCTTATTCACAAGCGCTGCGTTAAGTCAGAGGATTGTCCAGCCAATTGTCGATGGTGCTCCAAGTCTAGTTGCGATGGAGATAGCGTCGAAGCCTCAGAGACACGCTACGCATTGTCCGGCTACTTATGCGGCTTTTAAATGAATATAGTCAGCTAGGCTACCACTGTACTACCAATAATCGACGTTATGGTAGGCTACCAATAGTCATTGTCAACGCTAAATGGCTATCCCGTAGTTAAGGTTGGTAAATTATTTTAACGTCTTGACGCTGGTAAGTAAGCAGTCTATCAATGTCCATGATAATTGTTATTAATCCAGCTTCCATTTACCAGAATTTTTTCATCAATCCAACTTCTGATTAAGCAAGAATTATTGTCATCAATCCAACTTCTATTTAATCAAATTTTTTCATCAATCCAACTTCTCTTTAGGCAAGAATTATTTTCGTCAATCCCAATTCTATTTAAGCAAAAACACTTCATCGATCCAGCTTCCATTGAAGCAAAGACTTAGTTTACTCAAATTCGACGTCTTTTTACGGAAAAATTATTTCCATCAATCCAACTCTCATGAATACACCTTCCATCTAGGCCAACAATTATTTTCATTGATCCAGCTTCCTTCCATCTTAAAATTGACAATATTAAATAATTTACCAGCCTAAACTATGATTTTTCCCCGCTAAATTATCATAGACTGCAGATAGAGCTTACAGCCTACCACGGAAACATAATACATTGCTTGCACAATTATAACCTTTCCCGGTCTCTTTACAATGAATCGATCCATTTGTCATATGAATTTGATAATCTGACCTTTTATAGAAACAAAATTAATGACGTCGCCAAATTATGAAACCAAACATAGCCTATGTAGGCCTAAGCCAGGTAGTGTGGACACACTGTGGAGGTTCTATCAGCATTGCCACCAATGCGATGTTAAGTATGCGTGCATATCGTAAACGGTAGTCAGCCAGGTGGTTTCATGTGAAGAAATATATTTCATTTCAGGACCAAAAAGTGGTGGTGACTATCACCACCACTTTTAAAAGTGGTGGTGACCGGACACCACCGTCACAATAGAAAGTTACGCCTATGGTAAAGAGACCGGGAAAGGTTATAATTTTGCAAGCAGTGTATTATGTTTCCGTGGTAGGCTGTAAGCTCTATCTGCAGTCTATGATAATTTAGCGGGGAAAAATCATAGTTTAGGCTGGTAAATTATTTAATATTGTCAATTTTAAGATGGAAGGAAGCTGGATCAATGAAAATAATTGTTGGCCTAGATGGAAGGTGTATTCATGAGAGTTGGATTGATGGAAATAATTTTTCCGTAAAAAGACGTCGAATTTGAGTAAACTAAGTCTTTGCTTCAATGGAAGCTGGATCGATGAAGTGTTTTTGCTTAAATAGAATTGGGATTGACGAAAATAATTCTTGCCTAAAGAGAAGTTGGATTGATGAAAAAATTTGATTAAATAGAAGTTGGATTGATGACAATAATTCTTGCTTAATCAGAAGTTGGATTGATGAAAAAATTCTGGTAAATGGAAGCTGGATTAATAACAATTATCATGGACATTGATAGACTGCTTACTTACCAGCGTCAAGACGTTAAAATAATTTACCAACCTTAACTACGGGATAGCCATTTAGCGTTGACAATGACTATTGGTAGCCTACCATAACGTCGATTATTGGTAGTACAGTGGTAGCCTAGCTGACTATATTCATTTAAAAGCCGCATAAGTAGCCGGACAATGCGTAGCGTGTCTCTGAGGCTTCGACGCTATCTCCATCGCAACTAGACTTGGAGCACCATCGACAATTGGCTGGACAATCCTCTGACTTAACGCAGCGCTTGTGAATAAGCTGGTGTCCTGCGCTTAGCTAGCGTTTCAGTAGTACGATAAAAATTAGGAGGAGGGGATTGGTCACCACCACTTTCTGGGGCAAAGTTACGCCCTTGGCTATGACTACAGCATAAACAAGTCTAATCTTAGAAGCTGTATGAAGTTTCCTGCTTATACATAAAAATGTTTGTAAAACATATTTATAAAAGCACTGTAAGTGATCACAGCAGTTTAATCTTATATTCCCTTATCCATTAATTTTTGGTAGGTAACAGTAAGCACCATGGAAACCGTTTATTCAAGCTACAAACAAGTGAAAAACAGAGGTAGTTAACAAAAGCAAGGCTTCAAAACAACAATTCGTATATGAAACAAAATATGGCATATGAAATATGAAACAAAATATCTACCATATAATATACAATATATTTTTATTAATGTGTCAGTGTTTGTAATGCGCTCTGTTCTCAAGTTTTCACTTTCAAACACTATAAGATATAGGTTGTCTGAATAATAATAATAACAACAACAACAAAATAATAATAATATTAACAACATTTAAAATAATAATTATTATCATCATTTTATTTGAATAGAGCCATTAGGAAGTCTGTAGAGGGCACTGTACAAATGAATAGGGTTTGGCTACCTGTGTTAGGAAAGAATTGACACCTTTGGTGTATGGTAGCAATAAATAAATTCTTGAAAGACCTCATCAGCTCACTGGAAAATGAATCGGCAACTCTTGCCAGTTCTAAACGTTTACTAACAGAAAGTAACAGTAGCTCAAGAGACTTTTGATTGTAAAGTTTTAAAACATCTAGACATGCCATATCACATCAGAGCAAGACTTGCATAAGCAACCTTGATATAATGGCTCGAAAAACATCATTATCACAAGTTTCCACTGTAAATACATAAATACATAGTTAAACATATTCAAACATAAAATGTTGTCTGGAAAAACTAAACTGTTACATAACTATTCATGAATTGCTTCTGTACATCATTGACTCTCCTCTACTAACCTCAAACCCACCTGCTGTGAGGATAAATGCTCTTTTGCAAATAAATAGCACGCCAAATAATGAAAAATTACAGGAATTATATCAAAGCCTTATGTACGACTGTAGGTTATAGTAAATATATCAAAGAAATGTATGAGAGTTTGTGGATTTTCATAGCTAAAAGTTCACACAATGAAATTAAATTTCAAACAAATTTGCTTAAAATGACAATTTCATTCCGTGAACACAGTTTGCATGACGAATTCACACTAGAAACTCATTTAACTCATTTAATCTTCACTTCACAGTGAAATGGAAATTTAATATAAAAACTCACTTAACATCAAGACTTGACAAAAAAACTTTGCAACTAAAATGTTTAGGTTAGGATACAGAGAATTTCAAAAACACAATTTTACTTTGACAATTTTTACTAGAGCAATACATCTTGTTAGAAAAGACCTCATCTGTTAATATGTTATCTCATCTAGGTATACTTGAGTAAGCCATACAGAAAAGTGTCACGGCAAAAGCTAAGGGACATAATAGTATAAGGCCACTACAAATCAGGCGGATATGATAGGTTCAATTCCTTTGTATAATTTCTCATAGGGAAGTCTGAGAAAAATAAGTTTACACCTATGAATATCTAGCAGTTTTGCAACAGACATAAGCCTGCTCCAAAAATGTCTTTTATCAAAAGCAGGCTTGCATTTGAACTCCAAGATCAAAACTGATACATCTCATTATGACACAAAAGGTTACCTGTCACAGCGATATACTCAGGTTTCTAGTTTTGTGGGTCCCAGAACATTTTCTTAACACTCAAGTCCAATTCCTGCACTCCTACTAAAGTACCGAGTCCTCCCCAGAAAATTCTATAGAAGCATAACATCAGACATTGTGCCCAGCAGAATTACTTTAAATGCTTCTACCCAACTCTTAGGGCAGACTTGGCTTGGGCCGTTAGCAATTACGTGCTCATCAAGCCCAAATTATGTCACGCACTCTCAAGTAAAACTTGAATCCTATGGTTGCACTGTTGTATGGGAAGTGCCTCTGGCTATCTCACCTGCATGTTACAAAACAGCAGACAATGCCTGCATACCTAAGAGAAACAATAAAAATTAAATGTGACGGTTGCTACATACACAAACTGCTCACACTAATTCACTCTTCTACTTTGCTCGTCTCTCAAAGATTACTTTCATCTAGCAAAAGCGCGGTTTTGTGGCAAGGCACAATAGTCTGAAGCTTCAATTACGGTACCTGAGTCTGAATTAAGCTTATGCTAGGAAACAGTGAAAGAAAGGCAAGCTGAAGGCAAGATCCCTCCTAGTGACAGTCTTAGAAAACGGCGAATAGTTGTAAACATTTATCTAAAATAAAATCCTGCAAACAGGTTCATTTGAAAATTCTTCACAGAACAAGAAAACTTCCTTTCAGGTAAACAGGAAACTCGGTTACACCAGACTCTCCAAGATATCCACTTCACTAAAAGCAGGAAAAAACAGGTTTAACTTTCACTTAATGGTGTACTGAACACCTACCTGGCAAGATGGTCATTAAATACAAATCTCTTCATCACACTAATTCAACTTTAATAATAATAATAATTCTCATGTTTAATAATTCCAACTGACAAACCGCAGCATTAAGATTACATGTTATAATAGTAAAAGATGATAACAAGTTTAACAGGAGTCGAATTTAACTATATGGCAGCCATGCAAGGCATCCATCTTTCTTTCCTGTACTCATTTTACCACCATCTGGCGAATGGAAGGCTGAGTCAACCTTAAGGGGTTAGCGGGAATCGATCCCGCTTCCTACTTGATGTTCTGCTCTTCATGTCAGTGATGTTATCATTTATCTCTCGGGCCCCCCAGTGTTATGATTCCTCATACCAGAACACAGTTCAAGGAAAGGTAAGGTAAATGCCGACTGTGATCACTCACCTTCCCGCTGAACTTCCACGTTCTTTGGCTTCATTATCTTCTTCTTCTTTGTTTTCCAGTTTTCCTTCCTTCCCTTTGTCAAACAATTCCTCGGCAATTGACGGCTGCAAAACTTTGAAATGAATTAGATCGATCGGAGAGATTGGAGACTTTTGGAGCAGTTCTTCCAGAATCACCAACAACTGTTCTCTATCCTATGAACAAGATATCAACGCTCAAAAGTTAAGAAGAAAAACACATAAGATGTAACAGTTTCACAATAACTCAAAAGCACAGCCTAAGCAGCATCATTATTTTATAAAGCAAAAGTTTAATGCTAACTGAAACACAGTTTAATACTAACTGAAACACCATTTAATATTAACTAAAACATCGCTTAATACTAAATGAAACACAGTTTACCACCTTAATGATGAGCATGTACTAAATGTGATTGGGAAACCAATGAAGGTCGTTGTTAATGTGTTAATACTAACTGAAACACAGTTTAATACTAACTGAAACACAGTCTAAAACTAATTGAAACACCATTTAATACTAAATGAAACACTCTTTAATACTAACTGAAACACAGTCTAATATTAACTGAAACATTGTTTAATACTAACCGAAACACAGTTTAATACTAACACTCTAGGCATAAATTGAAAGTCACTTGGGAAGTGAACAACAAATGAAATCCAACAGATCAGAGATGAAAGAAAAGGAAGAGGCCATTATTAGTAAATGGTGTAATAAATAGATGCCTTTCTTCCATTCTTACTTACCTTTAATGTTCGCTTAAGTGACAGCAGTCGACAGATGTCTTCGTTCTTCTTGGCTGATCCTTTGTCTAAGGATGCAGCACCAAGGATCGTCGATCGCCTGGCCTTCACATCCGTTCCAGCCAGATCAAGGTTGGCATCACGTATGTTTCGATAGAGACCAATGAGGTCTTATGAAACAAAACAGAGACAATGTCTTTAGGTAGGTATAGAGCTGTTTAAGGAAACAAGGTTAAAGCAGATTTTTATTATTATTATTACTATAAATAAATTTGTGATGCATGCACGATCACACTGAAATGTGATAGGCAGCCACAAGGAGAAGATGCACTTAGATATCCAAGTGCTTGAAAGCCAAGGAAAAATAGTGCATTTTGAGCCGGTTTTTGAAGGAAGGAAGTGAATTTGAGCTACGAAGAGAGAGTGGCAGTCGATTCATTCCTTGGGGGCAGAGGCATGAAATACACATGCCCCCATAAGTGTTCTGCATCGTGGCTCAGTTAAAAGACCCATAGTTGATTATTGCAGGCAACGAGGAGGGATGTAAGCCTTATAAGGCGTTAGTAGTGATTGAAGATAGGGATGTGTGCTGTGCTGAGGGCTTTGTACGTCAAACAGGCCAATTTAAATTGGAAGAGGTTTAGAGAAACAAAACAAAGACATCTAAGGAAGTAGAGACCACTGGGTTTTGAGAAAGCCAAAGCATTGACCAACAGAATTTAAGATGCAAATATACAAGTAATACAAAATGCCTATAAAAACATAACTTTAAGGCTTTTTCTCCATCATTGAAGCAATGATGTTATGTCGTAATTGTAAATAACTATATAATCTTTTTACAAGACCTAATCAGAGGTTGATTCTACAGTCTACACTGACCTAAGAACAAAAAGATTATCAGTAAGGAATAAACACAACATTAGAAAAACAGATAACTAGAAAAGTAATCACTGGCAAAGCCATATCAAGAGATTCACATCCAGAGTCAACTGTTAACACCACGTACAGAGATCTTACAGTTTTGTAAAGCATCCTAGAAATTGCTTGGTATCGACGATGCTGTATAAATTGTCGTAATTACAATTAGAATTGCAATCCTAGTCCTTGTTGCATTATTCTCTCAATGGATGGTGGTTAGGTGACAGCACTTGTTCTTCTTGACTTGTCTGCTGCTTTTGATACTGTGGATCATTCAATTCTTCTTCATCATCTTGAGAACTGGTTTGGGATCTCTGGCCCTGCACTAAATTGGTTTAGTACTTATCTTAGTCCATGCACTCAGTCAGTGTATTTAAATGGTAATTATTCATCTGATGCTTTGTTGACATGCGGTGTACCACAGGGATCTGTGCTTGGCCCTCTTTTGTTTACATTATATACCACACCATTAGGAGCATTGCTTGACAATCATTCACTGAGATATATCATTTCTATGCTGATGATACTCAAATTTACATTTCATTTGACAGTCTGTCATGTAACTCATCTGTACAGCTGTTGTCTGCTGTCTTTGATGAGGTACAGTCCTGGATGGCATCCAATAAACTCCTCCTTAACCCATCAAAGACTATTTCTACTACTGGGCACTCCACAGCAACTTAAAAAATTTGATGGGCTTAAGTCATTGAAACTGACTGAGTGACTCAATTGTTCATTTGGCCGATGCTGCTCGTAACTTAGGTGTTGTTTTTAATTCTACCATGTCTCTCAGTGGCCATGTAAACAGTATTTGTAAGTCATCCTACATGTTCATTCGTGACATACGCAGAATTAGACGTTTTGTGCCAATGTCTGCAAGAATATATCTGGCAAATGCATTGGTTTCCAGTCGCCTGGATTACTGCAATTCACTTCTTACTGGTATCAATAAGTCTAACTTGCTTAAACTGCAAAGGGTTCAGAACTCCCTGGCTAGAGCCATAACTAATACATCCAAATATGAACATATAACCCCTGTGCTTAAATCTTTGCATTGGCTTCCTGTTCAGCAGAGAATTCGTTTCAAACTGGGGCTCATAGTATATAAAACTGTAAATTCTGGCCAACCACACTATTTAAAATCAGTTCTTATCCCCAGACTTATCATTATTCAATGAGGTCATCTGATCATCTTTGTCTGTTCATACCAAAATCAAGAACTGTTCTTGGCAAAAGAGCTTTTTCAGTATCTGGACCTACTTTTGGAACTCTCTTCCTGTGTGTGTACGCTGTGCTCAGTCACTTGGGTCATTTCGTTCACTCAGGCTGAAAACTTACCTCTTTCAAATTGCTTATCCACCGTAGGCTGTCTCTCTGTCTCTTACGGACTGATCTTTTGGATGTTGACCTGATTACGGCTTGGTTTGGTGTGCCATCGGTTGATGCCTTGTGCATTAGACACCGGCGCAATAGAAGTTGCTAATTACATTACATTACATTCACCCACCCACAATCATTGTCTTACAGCCAGCCAAGCACTAAGCAACTGGCAACAACTGGCTCCAGTTTCATGAACACAGCTGTTACGGTTGGTTTCACATTGGGCAAATTTCTCAAATTCAGGTTCAGTTTCATAGTTTAATATGTATTGCACTGAAGGCAGTACCTTCACGACTGCCAGCTGGACTGTTGTCTTTGACAGATTTAGTTTCATCTTCATCACTCTCACTGAAGTCTGCCATGTGATGATCTAAATTGCAATTCAACATTACACAGAAGTCAAAACCATAACTGTACAATCAACTGAATTTTCAACTGGATTAACCATAAATGTAAATGTACCGGTAACTATATTTTGGTACTTTCTTCTATGGCCTTGACCCTGCTCATTTATCAAGGAACTGATCGGGTGAGATCCTTTAGTACCGCTGCCCATTTGAATGGTGCCACACAATTCAAGGTTGTAGACGGGTGTCTACAGACCGAAGCATAGATACTTGGCATCATGAATATTGACTCCACACAAGCAACTGAGTTTGAAGAATGTTTTTGAAGTCCTATATATATACCTGTATATGTATATTCATAATAATAAATTAAAAGATGACTTGGTTCAGGTTCCAAACTGCAATTCACAATTTTAAAATTTTAGTGATGCTTCTCTATTTTTTCTCATTTCGCATACACTAATCAAACATCTTTCTCCAGCAATGTGAGCTTCAGGTAATTATTGCACCCTACACACTTGTCAGATACAAAATAAAGGCTATTTATTTACTCAATTGTCAGATAAAAATAAAGCTTATTTACTTACTCAAAAATGACTAACTAATGCTATTTCTGTAATAATAACAAGATCATGCCAATGATAAAATCCCAATTTCAAGTAGTAGTTGAGCCTTATACACAGCACTTACAAAATATCTATAAAGGATAGCCAAGGACAGTCTCCATGTTACGTACCAGATCCTCTTCCAGGTTTATAAAATCCCGCTGTGGTTGGAATATGACTTGTATCAAGGTTGGCAAGTGATGCAAGACCGATTTTATTCATCCACCTGCCAGAAAAATCAAAATTCATTCAATGTTGCCAAAAATTACACACACACAAACAACTTTAAACTTATGCAGCTATAATTGCCATAGCTATTCTTTTGCATGGTCTGTCTGATCTCTTCATCTTGACTGGCTCTGTCCAGTGGATTATGATTATTGAAGAACAGCTCCTTAAACAGAGGCACGTTTACAGAAAACGGGGCCCTCGGCGCAAACATTTTTGTGGCTCTTCTGAACTTATAGACTGAGCATCTGAGAAAACCCCGTTGGTGTTTAGCCTATCATGTGCAAAAACCCACGAAGTTGAACATTTTTTGAGTGTTATTGACACTGTGATTAGGAATAGTTATAGAAGCTAGTTTCACGGAATGTGAAGTTATTTGATTTTAGTAAACAGACACAAGTATATTTATAAGTGTACAGTATACCAGAGGTTTTCAAACTGTGGTACGCGTACCCCTGGGGGTACGCCAGGTGTCGCTAAGGGGTACGCGAAAAAATTCAAAAAATTAAATTTCCTATGAGTTTATGGATTTTATGCACATATTTATTTGATTAGCTATAGGCCTAGTGTATTTGCTATTCGACGTTCAGCATGCGCTTCTTTTCTTTAAATTTTCTATGTCTTTATGTATGTATGCATGTGCACTTATTAAAGCGCCCCTTCAAGATTTCTACTCAGAGGCGCTCTGACTACAGCGGACACTGAATCTGAGTTTCACGCCGAAGCCCATGAGCAATTGCGAGTGAAGGAATTGCCCAGGGTCCCTACGCGGCTGCTTGAGGTGGATTCGAACCCGCAACCCTCCGGCTGCAAGGCACCGAACATAGGCCTACCCCTACACCACCGCGCCCCACTTTATGCCCATCTTTCTTTGATTAGGCCTAGCTATTCTACGTCCACCATGCGCTTCTTTTTGAAACTGGTTTTCAGCTATGCTTGCGATCAAAAACATATACAGAGCAAAGCTTGAACTCGATCCAGATTTGCGTTTCAAATTGAAAAATATTAAACCAGATATTGGTAATCTGTTCTTGTCGCAACAAGCCAACAGCTCACATTAACACCTTCTAACAGACGAGTGATTTTATTTCTCTCTTTTGCTGATATGATTACATTCTTAAAGTTATATATTAATTTTTAAATTTGTCTACCTACGACCAAAACCCTCCACGGATCCTGCAAGAGAACTTACTATATCCCTCCTTATAATTAATTGCAAGAGGACTTCGCGCTCGCCTGCTGTTTTTGATCTGACGTTTGCTTGGGCCGCCTGGGGGTACGACTCTATTCGATTTTTTTACATGGGGGTACAATAAAAATAAAGTTTGAAAACCGCTGCAGTATACTGTAGTTTGTTGCAATGCAATGCTATATTATATAATATAAAGATGCTTGAAAAAATTAATGTTCTGCAAAATTGAATCAAAGTAACTTTTTTAACCAGTCACAAACGACATAATAGAAATAGTTTAAGTTCTTTGTCTACTTAGCTCATTTATCACATGCTCACGCTTCTTTTGTTTTGCAGCTCCAGAATCATAGAAACGTTTAATTGAACCAGATTTTAATCAATATTTAATATTATAAAAAAATTCAATTATTACTACTGGATAACAATACTAACAAAAGTCAAAGGCAATGCATATGGCTATACTAGTGTAAAGCTGAAAGTGTTTCTTGATATTGCTCTGAGTCAATTTCTGCAAACCTAAAACTTGCAAAAGACTTTTACAATATGTTGTTTTATTTTCCAATTGTCAATCATCATTTAATTTATTAAATATTCTGTCATTTAGTTATTAAATTAAAAAAAATGATTTAGTCAATTTAGTTTATAAATTCGTTTAAATTATATTGTCATTTTATTTCTTAAATTAATTAATTCTGATGAAAGAGTCCTCTTACTTGGCCATATCATCTTGTCTCTCTGCAGCAAAGAAGAAGATTACACCAGAATTGTAGGCTTTGAAAGCACTGTAATATTTTCAAAACAAAAGAATATTATTCACAGTATCAGTAGAACAAGCAATTAAGTAAGAAAGTAAGTATATTCTTTATTGAACCAATTGTTAGCCACATTTTGGTGTACATTCTGAAGTATAATGTCACGTAAATCATCCTAATAATAAATGTCTTGCATGCCAGACTGTCTGCAAAGATAGAATTCTGTCATGAGTTTGTGGATGTAGCAAAACTAATAGAGTTTTAAATGGGGGCAGTAGGTTGTGTAGAACATGGCCCGGATCTGCGCGAACAGCACGAAGAGGTGGGTGTCAGCACTCTGGCATAGTTGTTCGAACTTGGGTTGCTTTCAGGCAGGCATCACAGCCGGGCCAATCAACGCAGCAGTGCCTGTAGACATGTCCCCCCTCCTGACCCACAAAGCTCCACCAGGCTGGAGCAGCATATAACACCTGGGTAAGAGTAGTCACACAGACAACGTCGTGGAGTGACGAAAATGATAACCCATGGGTAGCCAGAACATGGGGAGCATAAAGTGACTGACTATCCCTTACACAATACCAGTGACTGAAGTCATTCCATACTGCGGTACAAGTAACTCCATGAGTTTACTAGAAGCCATGATAGATTGGTACTATCTTTTATAAAATAAATACAATACAACTGTAAGCTGATAATGCTCTCCTGAAGTTCAGATGTTCACACTGAGGCTGGGCAGTTTAAGAGCCTTAGGTAGACTGGAAGAAGTAAGTTTTCATTTGCATTATCATTGTGGAAGTTCTTCGATTACAAAAGATGTAACTTTTTTAAAAGATGTAAAAGATTTAGTGAATTAGTAATTACATGTCTATAGAAATCAATCAATATATGATACAACAAGGAATATCAAGATATACAAGAACATCTGCAGAAAAATTACTGGAAATCACAGAATAATCAGTTCATACTATTTCTTTGACCGACTTTCCTGGGATGGTGAAATGGTAAATCCAGGCAGATGAATGACACCCTGGGCTTTGATATCCTGAAACAAAAAGGATTTGCTGCACAGAAATACGAGTCTTGAAAGAGCCTGAAGTTTTATGATTCTCTGTTAGATAAACTATGTCCAGTACCCCTTAACACAGAACTGTTCCTCACTGCTTACGCAAGTTGGCATTTAGGTTGGTCAAAGTTCAGATATTTTTTATTACAACAGATCAAATAAACATAGGAAGACCGTGCTCATTAGCACCTCTCAAGGGCAACAAGCATCAACATCTTAGAAGAAGCAATTCCTCTCAAACGACGTAGACCATAGCTGTAATCTGTACACACAAAAGAGTATAACGCTTTTCAAGACAAACTCTTCAGATGCATTGCCACAATTGAAGAGAATGGTCTATAGATGCTTCATCGTATGTCATAGCCTGTCAATCAGTCTCAGCAATCATTCTTTAGCATCTGATTGTGCCTAGAAGCGACCATTCACTGATGACTTGTGCATCATGATAAAGCACTACAGAAGCTTCCAGACTTAGATCAGATTAATTGCTGCACAACCTATTCTAGAAAGGTCGACCGACCATATACTCCACGCAATGACTGCATCTCGTCAACTTACTTCTGGGTCATTGTAGTAGTAAAGATCTTTATTCTTCAGCACAAACCAACACTTCGTCCATCGACTTGAAACCAATCCACTGCCCTCCTTCTTCTTCCACAACCATCCCTGGCAGTCTCCTTTACCAAGGTCTTTGCAAGATATTCTCCGATTCAAACCTTTTCCATCACATATAAAACAACTGATAATTATAACTCAAACTGTCGCCGATTTAGCGAGTTACTAGATAGGTCAAGAAATGGTGCACAACAAATTTCAGTAATGCTATTACCCTAAACATTTACTTATAATTAATATTATTATATTAGTTAGTTATCTGGAAACATTTGAAATAGTACCTGTTAACTAACTCAGAAAAGTTCCACCTATGCTAGCCTAAATGATGATAAAATCACAAGAACAAAAAACCACATAACTTGCTAGTATTACACTGCCCATACTGCGGCTAATTAGCAAACATTCTGGCAGATTTCAAACTATTTGTGAGCAAATATGTATGCAAATGTGTCGCATTTACCTGTCCTTCGTAAGAAATTTTTTCTCAGCAGACCAGAAGGCGACTAAAATATTAAGAAATTTCTAAATTTGAATGATGATATCGAGCTTTCAGCTTCATTTCTCTGCAGTCTCTTCTTCTATCATACATGGTTTATGCTAAGCCAGTTGAGCTTTATCATCAGAGAGATGAAAAGCCAAATGTCCACAATTGAAATGCGTTGTGAACGGACATCAACAATTTGTGCCATAATCTGTGGTGCTTCTCTGCTAAGTACTTATAATTACTAAGTACTTCTCTGCTTAGCACAGAAGTGAACTCTTGATGTAAATGGTGCGAATGTGCCAACCTTGATGAAATTGAATAAATGAATATTGATTGATTGATTGTGAAGTACCACAAGGTTTGAACCTGCATAAGCAGTACACCATGGCGAGCACTCAACTAATCAGCTCACGTCACAGCATTTGTGTATCATTAATATTTGGTACATATACTGACATTTGCCTTCTATAAATATTAACTTAAAGGTAGTTTTCACAGTTATAATAGATTACATTAGTGTAAATTAATTTTCATATGGATTGCGTATTATCGGTAAAAGCAACTTACAGGACTAGCTAGGTCTCTTTCACTTCTAAACTGAGGCTTCTGTTGTTGCTTGAGGCTTGACAAGCTGCTTCCATGAACACTGTAACTACTGCTCACCAGAAAGTACATAACAAAATTCAACTTGATTTAAATTTCTTTAAAGTACAAATTTATTATCAGTACTTAATTTAAAGCTGTCAGCCAAGGTAAGATTATTGCTCACTAATAACAATGCTCAATTAACAATAATCCCCAGAAACCTGGCGATAACAAAGCTAAATCAATTATAATTCTCAGAAACGTGGCAATAATCAGCAAACACATGGCTCAGACGTGTGGGAAATGCTCAATAAACAGGTACTCCTTAGAGATGTTTTCTTAGCAGAAGCACATATGTGACAATAGAGCAACCTTTTGTTATGGGTAACATGACTAAAAAACAGTCAATTTCTCAAGACGTCATAAGGCTCGAACAGATACAGAGGCGAAGCAATACATCTGACATGAGCAATCATCATCATCATCATCATCATCATCATCATCATCATCATCATCATCATCATCATCATCATAATCGTCATCGTAATCGTCATCATCATCGTCATCATCATCATCATTATCATCATCATCATGCGTTTACTAAGCACCACTGCCAAATGACCAAGCATCAATTGATGGCACTTAAGAATTGTGAGTTCAAGGTCCCTACACAGTAATGCATTTATTGCTATAGTAAATTACAGAGATAACTTCTTACTAATCTCACACAGAAAGACATGGTGGTCCATTGGTGGCACACTTGCTCACACTCGCAGAGGGGACTACATTCCTATGTTTTGCCAGGGATGTGAAAGTCTCACTCTTTTACTTCACATACAGTGTATTAACAGCAATGAAACTTTAAAAGATAGGAAGAACAGCAGCGTACCTAGTTGAGAGGATAGAATCAAGGGAACTGATGCTTTCGTTTCTCTTTTTCTAAAAGTAAAGAAGCATTTCACAAAGTTGTAAAACTGCAGATTCATCACATACAAGCTGAGAGCTTCACTTCAGTAGTATAGTATGCAGTTATGCACATTGGGGGGGCCCGATAGCGCATTGGATAACATCTGGCACAGAGACCGAGAGGTACCGAGTTCGAGCCCCGTTGGGCGGATATGTTTGTAGGCTGCTATTAGCGCCTCTGTATTACAGGCTGTCTGTTCTGTTAGTAGTTAAGATTTAAATTGCATAACATGTAAATGTACAGCACAGTGCGTTTGTCAGGCGCTTATTAAAGAAAAGATATTATATTATATTATTATTACACACATACTTGGCTCAGATATACAGCCAAGGACACTAACCACTAGAGTACAGTATTACACTTAACATGTATCTATCTATCTATCTATCTATCTATCTATCTATCTATCTATCTATCTATCTATCTATCTATCTATCTATCTATGAAATTCAAATAGCGCCCCTTCAAGATAACTACTCAGAGGCGCTCCCGACCCAGGCCCGGTCAAAGAGGAAGGTCTTAAGTAGTCTATAGAAAGATTCGGTGAGGTCTCGTGGGAGAGAATAAAGGTCTTAGGGGAGGCTACTCCAAAAAGGACCTATGATCGAGAAAGCCCGATGCTGTCTAGTAGCATAGCGAGCATGCGGAACTATGAAGTCACCTCTAGAGATCAGCGACCAGAGCAGGCCGAGGTTAAAGTAAAGAGCTCCCAGAGATAGACAGGTGATCTGCCCAGAACACAGTGCCAGACAATGGAGGAGACCCTATAATGGATGCGCTGCTGGACTGGGAGCCAGTGGAGGACATCACGCATAAATGCAGAGATGTGGCCAAACTTAGGGACACCACCAATTAGACGAGCAGCCACCCGCAAAACGCCTTCCAAAGGATGCAAACGGACTTGAGGAAGTCCACAGTAGAGCGAAGAGCAGTAGTCCAATCGATTACTAACAAAGGCATGGACCAGAGTGGAGGCAGATGAAGAAGAAAGAGAGCGAGTGACAACCCGCAGCTGGCGCAAGTGGTAGTAGCAGGAACGAGTCAATGCCGTGATGTGCTCCGTGAAAGACAGTTCCTGGTCCAGGATGACCCCTAAGTTGCGGACCGAGCACTCCTTCACGAAGAGAGGTGTTGCAGAGCAGAGTGAGGAACGGCAGGACGATTATATATATATATATATATATATATATATATACAAGAAAATTGCTTCAATATACATACAGTTTATTAATAAAACTGTTTCCATGACTTAATTTATATTGCCTTTAGTTCAAGTATTGATGCCTGGCACATTAACCTCACGTTATTCATTCATTATTATTCATAAATTCATTGATATAAAATGCATATGGGATATATCACAAATGCATCATGCTTTACATATATATGTATCTATTAAAGGTTGACTCTTATATACCTGCTCTGTAATCTCTGCTCTTGCATTAGAATCTAATTTGACGAGACGCAACAGGCGAGGGGCTCTGTCAGTGTCCTCTGTACCTGCGACTTCACTCGCCGATCCACTGCTGCCCTTGCGTGGACTACCACCCGAAGAAACTGGAGACTGCGGTCCAGATGCAGCTGGTGCTACTACTGCTGCTGTTGCTTTGAACACACAACGACATGGATGGTGAGAAAAACAGCAACACTTATCGATACAACAACATTGAAAGCAGAGTTCATTATTTGTGCATGGCCCATTTAAACGCAAATGAGTGATTGCACCATAGCTCCCAAGAATACCTATTCCGCATTTGAGAAAAGAATATTTATAAAATCACAGTAAACATCCAGATGATTATGATAATAATGCTGATGATGATGTTTACGATAATGTCAACAACAGTAATAACAATGATGTCCTTAATGAGTGATGGTGCTTGGAGTTGACATGACTCTGATAGTTTAGTTAAATTATTCTCACGCTGGGTTAGTACAGTGGGAACTTTTTATGCACTGCCCATTTAAGCACAAATCCGTTTAATGAGGCTCCAACAATACCTATTCAACAAATGAAATGCATTAACACGCAGTACAGAAACTTGCAGCATGGCACATGGTATCGGCTGTGCTCAGCTACCTGAAAATGGAGCAATGATCACTAGCAGCAGATGACGTTAAACCCTGCAGAGGGCAGTACAGTTCCAGATCAGGTGAACTTAATATAGCTGTACATGCTTCCACTCTCCACACCTATTAACAGTTGTAACAGAGATTAATTACGATACTTACACCCTTACCTACCTCAGCCAGGGTGACAACATTTATGTACCCATAAGCTTGGCACCTCAATTCAGGCACTTTGCGCTTTGTAAACATTAAATAAGAATGCGAACAGGAGCACAAACTGTCTTGTGCTAAATCACAATCACTTTTGCATGTAACTAGACAGCAATGTGGTCTTTTACAATAATTGTACAAAGTTGTTTGATAGCAGGCTAAAGTGTAAGTGCCTTCAAATCAAACAGCCTGTCTCAGCTTTATAGCCACACTAATCTTTACATACATCATATGCTACTCTATTTCAGTATGGCCCTCTTAACCTGCAGTCTATTAACACACTGTAATGGTGACGTTGGTGCCCAAGAACGGTGTGTAAACGGGTCACCACTGTACTTAAATGTTCATAATAGAAATTAGTGTTTCTTTATAAATGGAAATGACTGTAGTACTTTGATACAACAAGAATTTGCTTACAGTTTGAACCATTTTGTTCCAAGAAAGTAAGTTTCTTAGTTGCTAAATTCTTTATTTGCAGATCCATTGGTAAAATTGGAATATTTGTTGAAACTGGGAAGTACGACTTTGGCCGTAGAGAGGAGATATTCTCCATTGATCCCACCACACAGCGCGGGAGAACAGGAGACCCGCCGCTGACTGTGGCTCGTCTTGCCTTCTCTTCGTTACTGATCGGTTCTTTGAACTCAATTCCACTGTTAAAGACTTCGCTGTCCGATATATTATCATCTGTGTCTTGCTCCGGTATGCTGTAAACATAAATTATAGTTTCTGTCTGTAAACATAAATTATAGTTTGTGTTTGAAAAGCAAAATAATGATGGCTGCAACAGGCAGTTTACTTAACAATCCCAGTTTATTCTCTTTCTAACCTGGAAACTTCTCTTTATCAAGTCGTAATGTACTGTCGTTCATTGCTCCTAAGCAGGGTTGCAAAGGCTCAAGACTTTTAGTCTTGGTCTAGAGACAGATTTTTTCATGTCTTATCTTGCTCTCTATCATTGCTTGTCTTGGTCTCAGTTTCTGGTCTTGAGGACTTTGGAGACCTGTTGTCTTGGTCTCAGTTTCGGTCCTTAGTTCATACTTTAGCACTAAGTTCTCAAGGCAAAGAACATTTTCATCGTAAGATGCACCTGTTTAGGTCTGCTTGACAGCCGTGTTATAGCACCTTCGTGAAGTTCTTCAAATTCACTATATAAGTGTTCAAATATATACATACGAACATGCCATATATGATGATCTATAAAACACCTCCTACAGTACAGGCTATTCAGAGGCACTCTCAGTGTGACAAACCTGAGAGAATAAGAAAGTCTTCAAGCAGCAGAGGGATGACGGTGGGACCCCAAATAAAATCTTACTGCGGATTGAGGGAAGAGGTCATTCCACATAGAAGGGCCCACGATACGAAGGCAAAGGCATGGTGTTGGGACCATGGCAGTCCTTGCCCGGGGACAAGGTGATTAGGTCAATCTGCAGACCGGAGAGAGCAAGAAGAAACAGCAGAAAGAGGCTTGCACATTAGACATTTCAGAGCTAGTACCTGTTGAGATATTGAAACCAGGAGACTTGTACCTTGTATTGGATAAGAGAGGCAACAGGAAGCCAGTGTAGAACATCAGTAACATAGGTTGAAATGTTGTAACTGTTATGCACGATTATAAAACAGTAAAATTAGAATAATTCTGTAAAGTTCAGAATGTTACCTGGCAGTGGCTGCCATTATGTGCTTGATCCGTCGCTTTGAACGTGCTCTGGCGTTGGCTGCCTTTGGACTGAACTGCGTCTGGAAAGTGCCATCTGATGGCAATTGCTTCTTTGGAGCCTTCTTTTTCTGGTAACCACTCACGGTCAGATGACGAGGTTTCTTCTTTAAGGTCAAGGTCAAGTCCTTCTTTGTGTCACTGAAGTTTGTCAGCAGTTTATTTAATTCCCAACCAATCTGTCAATTGAGAACCACAGAGAAATTTCATTTTGTTGCAATATAGGGCAAGGTATTGCAGATCTCAATTGAGCAGTTCTTTTCAAAATAAAACACCTTTATTAAGCACCACTATCTAATGGCCAAGCATCAACAGCTGCCCTAGTCTGGCGCTTGCTCCTGTCTATCTTCGCGAGCTCTGTTGCCCTGTCCTTAGTGCCAGGGGCTCACAATCCCTCTGCTCATCTGAATAGGGTCTCCCACTTCTCCCTTTTGCCCATACCTCCACCATGTAGAACCACGCTTTCTTGGTGGTGGGTTCCTCAAACTGGAATGGCATCCCTCTGGAGCTTCGTCTCTTTCTCAGGACCTTCTCTCCTATGTTCTTTTCTCACCTTAAGACTGTTCTTTTTGACTGTGCTGGAGTTGGGAGCACCTCTGAGTAGTTTCTTGCGGGGGGTGCTATATAAATGTTCGATATGAATGAATGAATGAATCAATATATAGCACTGAGTAACTGTGAGTAAAGGACTTGCTGAAGAGGAGACTTGAACTTGTTCTCACTATGTTACACGGTGAGCGTTCTAACCAATCGAATGTAATATGTCCAACAGTTCAAGCATAGTCATCAGACTGAGACTTCAACAATAGACTGGCATGTAAAAACTTTACAAATAATAGCAATAATACAAAATGAATATTAAAATAAAGGCCTGCTTTCCTTGTGCTTCTTAGTTAATTGTCTTAAAATCTCTCAGGCTCACTTCTACCTTGGATATATTGTCTAAGGAATATTTTCCTTTCAAGTAAAAGTTACATATATAATAATTAAAAAATAACGATAAAATGAATATTAAAAAATAATAATAAAAGTAGCAATAGTAGCAGCCATTAGATATTAACAAACTACAATTATATCAGAAACCAAACACTCCACCAGAAAACCAAAAACGATAAAATACCCGTCTCCCACATATTGTATAAATTGCGGAACAACTCACCACTGTCTGATAATTTACTTGAACAATTTCATCACCAACATCTATTTTCTTGCACACATCAGCGATAGACTACAAACAAACAACAATGGATGCCAGACAATGAAAGATATCAGAATTATCTAAGGTGCAGCATATAATCAGATGGTGTATAATGGCTTGAATCATACCTTACCATCAAAGTGTAGATCAATTACACATCATCACTTGTTGTAAATTTACAGAAAAACTAAAAACTAATAAAAATTTGCTAAAAATGCATAATAAAAATGTTACTAATAACCAGTCCCAACTAAATTGATAAAGAACCATAAATTTACTGATAATCAATTGTAAATCTTGTATCCTCTGTAACAATGACTTATTTACAAATAATTTAAAAGAAATTAGTAAATACTTACAGCAGTTTAAAACATAAAACAATATTTTGCATCAACATGGAAAGTTCAATCAAATGTTTAAGATAACTTCAAATAATTTCACAGATTCAAGTTGCTAAACAAACAGATTGTACGAAATGGTTTTACATACGCCAGACTTGACATGGCCAACTGTGTGAACATTATCGTATGAAGACATGATGCTCATGCCCTAGAGTAAAAGCAGTTAGGAAAATCATGCAGACATGAAACACTGACAAAAACAAACGAAAATTAGTGAAGAAGTGCAGTACAGCAATCAAACATTCCAAGAAATTTCATGTACTAGTAAAAGCATACCATATGGAACTAAAGCATCAGAAAGTTCAAAAAATCTAAGAAATCAATAAATAATTAATAAAAATTGACAGCATTAGGCACTGGTAATAATAAGAAAATAATCCACTCTGTGGTATATAAACATCAATTAGCAGAGTAACTTCATAATAATTTTGTCATCGTCAAAAATAAAATTTCTTTAAGCATTTCATTCAGTAACAAAATTCAATCCAGAAGCTGAAGATAAATTCCTGCAATTTTCCAGGCAGCACATGAAAAAGAGTATAGACAGAATTAGAATGTAGGTTGATTTGAACACAGGCATGGAAATTAGACTGTAGGTTGATTTGAATGTTTTCTTTAGCCATGCAGCTATTTAGTAAATTAACAGCACTACCCTTACGGGATCAAACACTTTAAAGACGAGGTGCTTTGGTTCTTCAGTCACTTTTAGCACACTCTCGTTGTTAAAGTGTTAACCCTTTAATTGCCAACAAATAAAAAGTAAATCCTTGACAAGTGAATGATTAATAATTTCGCAGTAAAGAAACATAAATTTTGTACTTCCAATATCTGCACCAAATTTTAAGATAAATGCCAACTGAAAGAAATTTCCTGTGGCATTTTGTATCTAGCTTCAAACCTACTGTGAAGTTTTTGATAATACAAAGTTTTCACAGCCAAGTAAACCCAATTTAAATATCTGAAATGTTTAAATATCTCGAATGTTTAAATATCTCAAATGTTTAAATATCTCGAATGTTTAAATATCTCGAATGTGGTTGGCTTATGATTTTCAACACTGTAATGACTTCTGTTAATGGAAACGGCAAATTTCAATTATGTCTTAGATATCGTAAGAATTATTATTTCATGGCACTACATCACATAGATGAATCTGATAAAGTTAAAATTGGGAATCCCCTATATTTATTCTGGTACAACTGGTAGTAGCAACTTTTGATTCAGCACAGAGGAAAATTAAGTGTTTATATTGCATGACCATTAATTAACAAACTAAAAGCATCAAACAGATAGGGAAATGCAAACAATCTGCTGTTTTGGAAAATAGCATTACCAATGGTTCATCTGAATTTCTTCGTAATGTAACGAGTTCCAATGAAGCCGTTTGGATGACAAGAGGGTCTTTTGAATTTGTTATAATATCTTCACAAACTGAACTTATAGAACAACACTGAAAATAAAACAGATATAAATATATATGCAAACCGTATTTCTAGTAATCTGCTACTCTAAAGTGATACCATAAGCAACAAAAAGAAATATAAAGTCAGTCCAGATAGAGGAAAATAATAATATTAGTTTGTTCAATTCAAACTGACAAACCACAGTATAATTAAATAGTATGAACACATGATAGCAAGTTAAACAAGAGTTGATTTTTATAGCTGTATGGCAGTCTGTTAGGCGCCCATCCGTCCTACTGCTGCTCATTTTACCATCACCCCTGGGGAGTGGAAGGCTGAATCAACCTTATCTAGGAAGATAAGATTAGTCTGTATACTTACAGTTTCCTGTATTTTGTCTTGGCTGTCATCCTTTGAATATGCTAGAAGCTCAAAGGTGTAATCAAGAATCCTGTTCCTCAGGTCATTGAAAAACTCACAGTCATCAAAAGGAACTCTAAAATGCAAATCAGTAGGAAGAGGGAATTCACTCGTTAAGGAAAATTACAATTGCAGAGTAAATTAAAACTCAGCACACTCAACTAAAATCTGAAAACATTTTCAGGCTACATCTAAACTATTCTTTCACCTTTAACCAATGAGAGTGTGCGTCCTAAATCCAGTGAGGATGCATACTCTCATTGGTTCGAAGATGATTTCTTTTTATGTTAAGTACAGTTTGATAATGAGATTTAAATGTTACTTGATTAAAACACGGAAGTAACGTTCCTGGCATTTGACCCCAGGTCACAGAAGTGAAAGCCGATTTCATAAGCTGCCTCTGTCCAAAGGTTCAACTGCTTTCACCAGTTTCATCAGATTTGTGCATATTTGCACAATGGCATTCACTAAAAAGTTTTAATTTGCAAATTATCCTCTGTTTTTGGCTTTTAAAAGGGCAAACATCGACTAGAGTATTATGGATCATCTGTGTCTCATCACCATGGAATTCCACAATGTTAGAATGCTTATGCTGATAGAAGCATACAATTAATAATTTATGAGAATTTTTACCATACCATATGGCAGTGTGCCTGCCATTCACCTTCTTACCTGTCCAGCCATGGTATAATGCACTTGACAGTTTCTACGATATCTGACACCCCGCACATCATTTCAAGTAGAGGTAAATGGCCAGAGGAAGGGTCAGGCTTTCTGGATTTTATTGTAGGTGGACTCCTGAGCAGATTGCAGAGATTTTTTGCTTGGCAGTCAAGACGAAGGGCAATCACAGACAGCGTATCATGTTCCAGCTCCCGGTTCTACAATATTATAACACACATTGACACATGTTTGACTACAATGCTATTACATGTGTTGATACTTGTTTGACTAAGGTGTCTCAGTTCTACAATATTACACTATACGTTGACACTTACATAACTAAGGTATCTTGGTTCTACGAGGTTATAACATGTGTTGACAAATGTTTGATTAAGGTGTCACAACAACTGCAAAAGTAGTGTTTAAAATCATTCATAACATAAATATCAGTGAAAACTTGTAAAGTGCAACTTCAGGAAAAATTCATCAGCAGCGCTCCCGACTAATTAGGATTCAGGAAGAACACAAGATCAAACAGAACAGACTTCAAGCAGTTAATAATACTAAGATATTACAAAAAGCAATTATAATACCCAGTGAAAACATTCATTTCATGATTGACTCCAGATACAACCTTACATTAAATACATTACAGGAATTACATAAACAGGAATGGGTCTGAGATTGCTTTGAGCAGGTGGTACAATCAATAGTACTGATAATTAGGAATGTCACATAAAAGTATAACAGAAGTCAGATCTAAATAGCATAATGGTTTAAACTGAATACTTATCTCTTTCAACTTGCATAAAAACCATAGATTGACTATGGAATTACCTGATCCATTAAATTTTAACCATACACTTCCAATGGTTTGCAATTTGTGACTGCAGTTTAACTTGAACCAACCATCATCACCCATCAGCAAACAACCACTGTGCAATGTAACAGTGCTATATAAAAGTTACTAGATTACTTTAGATTAGATAAGATTAGATTACCACTGCCTCAAGCAGCTGTATGGAATGTAATATCAGCTCTTGGTGTCCAATTTTCCAGATCTTCAGACTTTCAAGGACCCTGTGGTCAAGCGCCAACAACTGCTTTCCATTTACTCCAGCTTCTTGGAATATGGCAGCATATTGAGCAGCACTATTTTCCAAACCTACATCACATTCAGGGAAAACAAAATGCATTACAAACTTCTACACTCCAATGTAGGCAATTTTCTAATCTAATCTAATCTAATCTGAACATTTGTAAAGCGCTTCTCACAGCAGAGCTATTCAGAAGAGATGTGCAGGCCCGAGAAAAGAGAAAGGTCTTTAAGCAGCGAAGAGATGCCAATGAAATCCCCTCCAGAATCCTGCTACATTGGGGGAAGGTCATTCCATATTGATGGACCCACTACAGCGAAAGCCCGATGGGCTTTTAGGGCGGGGAGATGGCTGAATGGTAACATGCTGACACGGGTTAAGGTTGACTCAGCCTTCAACACCCTGAGGTGACTGTAAAATGAGCAGTAGGACAGATGGGCGCCTTCCAGACTGCCATACAGTCAAATTTGACTCCTGCCAAACTTGTTATCATCTGTTACTACTATATCATGTCATCTTACTACATACTTGTCAGTTTGAATTAATAAACGAATATTATTACTATTATTTTTTTTGCCCTTTGGTACTTCATTCTCCAGGGACTTAAAGACTATTATTATTGAGCGATAAATGTCTGGAGGGTCAGGCCTTGACTACAGGGTTTATTATTATTAATTTTATATAGCGTATTTATGTATTGACACTATTGGCTTAACTTCACCAGAGTACAGCAGAAATGTCAGTAGGCAACCCGGGTACCTGCTTGAAAGGTGGTATGAATATGGTACCCATACCTAGCTGTTTCTAGACAATATTCGTGGCCTAACATGATGCAGTTTATCAATAAGCTTATGCCACACTGGTGCTCAATGCTTCAATCTAAGTGTACTGAGCCAGCAACCCATGGACAGGAAAACCAACATACAGCTGCTATCATCTATGTTGACAAAGCAACTTAGCTGAGGCCGGAGTTACCACAGATTCAGCCACAGTATGTGGTTAGACTAGCTCTGGCTGTAGCATGAGGGATACACAGTTACCGTAATTTATCTAAGATATTAGTGAACATAGGTTTGTTACTTTATACACTTTGGGGGAATTTGCAGCTACAGTAATTTAACCTGCTTCAAACAGCCCTGCCTGATGGCTGACCTCGTGCCAGCTGCAGTCTGTCACCATTGATCCTCATCAACTCAGCTGTGTGCAGTTGATATGATTTTTCTTCAATAAAGATGATGACAATGAATATGATGAAACTATCTTAAACACTCTATTTCAAATAAAATAAACCCATAGATTAAAAACAAAGAGCTCTTTACACACTTACTTGATGAAATTTGTGTACTCATACATAGAATCTGTTACCGTAATGTCTTTGGTTACTTTGTGTGGCAGTAATAATATAACTGTAGAACCATTTACCTTTTATCCAAGAGCAGACTTGATCAACATCCCATACTGTCACATTGACAAAGCCCAATGTTGACATGCTGTTGAAACCTTCAACTATACTTTGCTGTCAACAGTACACCAAAAAAATACGATTTGGACAGACTTGTATACAAGACTTAAAACTTCAAGACCAAGATAAGTTGCATTCAAAGACTGAGACCAAGACCAAGACAGTGGAGTACCAGGACTGAGACCAAGACATGAGGTCCAAGACAGTTCAAGACTGAGGGGTTTTGGCATTTATTGCACGGGTAGCACAGAATAAACATAAAAACAACTCACAAACCAATTTCCCAACTTGTATATATACCATATACTGGTTCATATATAGGGAACCTCTATATGAACCAGAAAGTAAAGATAAGAATAGATGGAGAATGTTCAGAGGAAGGAGAAATTGGAAGGGGAGTAAGACAAGGATGTCCTCTATCACCACTCCTCTTTAACATATATATAGAGGAGCTAATACAGGAGGCAATGGAGGAGATGGAAGAAGGAGTAAAGGTAGGAGGAAGACTTATAAAAGTCCTTAAGATTTGCTGATGATCAAGCAATGTTGGCGACGACACAGGCAGGTCTACAGAAGATGATGGACACATTAAATCTGACCTGAGGTCCGACATACAACATGAAAATAAACATGGGAAAGACAAAGAGTATGAGGATAAGCCGAGAGGACAGGGAGGTAACAGAGAAAATAAAAATCAACGGTGAGGAGGTGGAACAGGTCAAGAGCTTTTGTTACTGACTTCAAGCATTATAACAACAGATGCAAGGTGTCAAAGCGACGTGAAACGAAGAATAGCACTGGAAAAGATGCTTTCATGAAAAGAGGAGAATTTATGAGAGGAGGGCTAAATAAAAACCTAAAGAAAAGACTGGTCAAAACACTGGTATGGAGTGTGGCACTGTATGGGTCAGAGACCTGGACCATCAGGAAAGAAGAGTTTAAGAAATTAGAAGCTTTTGAGATGTGGATCTGGAGAAGGATGGAGAAGGTGAGCTGGATTAAGCATATAACAAATGACGAGGTACTCTCAAATGGTTGATGAAAAACGATCACTAATAACAACAATAAGAGAAGACAGACAGAGAACTGGACACGTCCCAAGAGGAGACTCCCTCCTGAAAGAAATCATAGAAGGGAGTCTTAAGACTAAAAGAGGGAGGGGAAGACCGAGGCAGATGATGCTGGGGTGGATGGCCGAAGGATACAGCGAATTAAAGGAAAAGCACAGCACAGCAAAGCGTTGAGTCATTGGAAGTTGGAACCTGCCGAAGGGCAGAGAACTTGGAAAAGAAGAAGATATATACCATTAAATTTCATGCATAGACATGCACTATAGCTGAAAACTCTTTCAACAGAAGCTGAAGTTGCAAGTACTCAAATTTTTCAATAAGAGGTGAGAGAATCTCAAACTTCAACTTCAAAAAGCCTGTTTAGAGATGTCTCGAGACAAAGATTGAGACCGTACAACCCCCGTATTTGAGTTTTCAACTGATGTACATTATGCTTAGAAATCTATAAGGGGTGATCCATTAATTATGTCAACAAATTGTAGGCAATATTTTACCCCTCCCACCTTGTCAAGTGTCAAGTTACTGTCAAACATTCAAGAACCCCTAATAAAATTATGTCACAAATAATTCCCCCCAAAAAAAAATCCATCTGACTCTAACTGAAATGCTAGTTTGTCTAGCTGCTATCATTGTAAAAAATTTGCATAATTGAAGGTATAATATTAAAAGGACTAAATATTAATAACTGTCAGTTTGTCTAGCTACTATCATCTTCCCATGGAGAAGCCAAATGTTGCTCTATTGTGATAACGGGCATAGCAACTGATTTGTCATTGCCATCATCCTGTGGAACTGTAACAGTAATACCAAACAAGTCCACATCATCCTCCTCTAGGGTTGAGCAGCACTTAAAATGCCAGAATTGTTCTTTGTGAGCTGTAATTGCCATAAGCTCTCTGTCTCCTGGCAGCCACTCGAATTGGCCAAATCCTTTTGGGTTGATGAGCAGGTAGTAATAATCTTAGGCTAGAAAAATATCACGTTGACTGGATAGATTTTCAAATATACGTTGCATTGTTGCTGAACACCCATCCATCTTTCCAGTTATGACTAGGTCTTATAAAACTTAGTGACTGTAAAGAAAAATAGTTTATATATCAATCTTTAATTGACCATAACGTTAATAGCACAACACAACACTGATTTAATAATCAACAAATCTCTCAATCACTTCTAAAGTGTAAGTGTAACACATAGAAAGATATGACACACTCATTGACATGTGATGAACATTTCTACATACTATACAGTCTTCTGGAAAAGACTGAGTCTATAATATTCAGTTGATGCATGAGGTCTTACTTAGTAAGTAACTGTAAAGAAAATAGTTGGTCAGCCCGAATAGCAGAGCTGTAAGTGTACTCTAGGGAATTATTAGTTACCATTAATTTATGATTAGTATGAAAAAGCTACCTTATTTACTGTCTAAAGTACATCTACATAAACTACATGCTTTGTCCTGCAGTCCTACCCAAGCGCTATATAAATGGCACAACGCAACACAACCTTTGTGGCCGGCAGGACGAGGAAGATTATATGGTGGCGGTTGCAAAATATCATACAAAACATGTGGGTGTTACGTATAACTGATACATTGTGAATATAAAGAATATATAGCGAAAAAAGGTAAACCCGTAGTTTAGGTTGCTAAATTATTTTATTTAAAATGAAAATGGGGTTTCTGGATTGAGGCCCACACCTAACTGAAAGTGGGATTGATGATTCTATTAAATAAGTTGGATTGATGGAAATAATTTATTATTAGTAAATAAGAAGCTGGATTGCTGAAACTTATTTACTGTCTAAAGTACACCATATAAACTACATGCTTTGTCCTGCAGTCTCGTATAGACTTTACAGAGGCGCTATATAAATGGCACAACGCAGCATAACCTCTGTGACCGGCAGGACGAGGAAGTTTAAATGGAACGGTTGCAAAATATCATGTTGGTGCTAGGTGTAACTGACTGTCTCCTTATATATTGTGAATATAGCGATTAAATGCTAAACTACGGGATTACCGCGATTGCTGAAGTTATTTACCTTTGCATGTGATTCAAGTTTACACCTGTGAATCCCCACTGAGAGACAGCCTATCGACACCGCACGATAAGACTAGCGATTGTTTTTATCTAAATACACGTATCTCGCCATAAAGTCAGCAAACTATATCGCCAGTAGAAAAAGTTAAGAGGCGTCATAAGAATCGAAATATAGAAACGTATTTAATTTAAACTTATTAGGCTTTCTAATGTTGTTTTAGTTGGTTTCCATCCGATGTCTTTAATTCATGTTTAAATAACTTCTTAAAACAAGGAAGTAAACAGGAAGTGATCCGCGACCAAACTTTAGCAGACATTGTTTTCTGGCGCCCTCCACTTTTTAACCTCGAAGACTTTCTGCTAGTCGATTTTTGGGCACATCGATAATAGATGTGATTGCCTTCTTTATATTTGGTATTATTTGTGTTATCATAATAAGCTATTAAGCTAGAAACAATACGAATATAGAAAAATCAGATAAACCGATTTAACCGATCCTGTTTCAAGGTGTAAGTTTATAGGCCTAATGTGCTGCATGTGTGCCATAGAGAGAAGCTCAACATGTTGTACACCTAAGTGGTAACTGCAATCCAGTTTTCGTTTTAACTTAGTGGATGCATAAATTGCATATCGCATCGCCAAACACTTAAACGTGAGTTTAACAGCTGAAATATCGTCATCGAACTAATTATAATAAGGTAAATAATTAGCTACAGACGATAAGACAGAACAATACCATAATATTAAGACTGTGCTAATTCAATGAAACCACAGAATAGATAAAGCGTAGCTACGCTTTATCTATTCTGTGGCTTTATCAAGCAAGTTGCTGTTTAATCTTATGATAGATTTCACCTCTGTAGCTTCAGTCTACGACTCTAACGTCTTTGATTTAACCTTCTGTACTGTATTTCTAGATGTTGATTTATTTTACTTTGTTTCTTGTCTTTTTCGATTTTCATCTTTTCATGTTTCTCATCTTGCGAGAAACGCGGATTGTGGGCAAATAACGTCTTGCCAAAGCTTTTTAAAAGGTGTCTAGCGATGTCATTATTATCTCTCAGTATAGCGACATCTTATGCATCCAGAGTTCGTATCTTACTTTCCTGAGATAAATAAGTATTTTAGGTTTATGTAATTTATGTAACAATAATTATTATGTGGTTTTCAAAGTAAACAGTAATTTATCTTACTTTGTAACTTCTGAGGCGAGCAGATTTAATAATATGCAATAATTATGTATTAATATGATTGTGTACCCTAGAAAGCGCGGTTCTATTTATAGTTACATCATTAGTTTCGGTCTTCGTGTTGAATGTTTACGTTTAATTTGTATAGTTACTTTTCTTTGAAGAAGCTACTACTACTGTGAAAACAAATTTTAAACAGTTTTATTAACACTCGCATTTTGAGCAACATTGTTTTTTAATGTTTCTGACGTGTTGTGAACTTTAGCTAAAACACGTGTGTTCTAGCCATTGCGTTGCGACTAAAAGCCGGTAAGTATGTCTTGCACCTTTCTGTGGCTATTCACCATGCACCATGGTATTTTATTGATGGCATCCATGGAATTACAGCATCCCATAAATTATAGAACGAGTAACGGAATAGCTAATTTACCTATAGCAATTCAATAAGACTTAGAGCGAATGAACTGCAGATTTATACCAGTGGCAACAGAAATGAATATTAAATCAAGCTCGTCTTTCAGGCTGTTAACTTAACAGACGGGGTTGTAACAACATATCTTCAACATGAAGCAGCCGGCCAATGAGTAATGAATTTATGTGACAACCTTATATCAAGTTAATGCCATTGCATAACATGTATGTTATGAAACATTAGAATGAGAGAACGATAAAATACTACTCTGGCTCAAACCAGAAATAACAGAAAAGCAATATGAAAAGAAATCCCCTAGCACACTAAAAAGCAGATTACCGAGTATAGGATAGCTGCTTTAGTGTGGTGCTGTCTGCTAGGCCTCGGTCCTGCCTAGCTTAGTGAGGTCTGTAGCCCTACCCTTAGTGCTCGGTGCGTGCACTCCCTCTATTCAGGTGTCCTCTCTGTTCCTTTTGCTCGAACCTTCACTAGGCAGTGCTGTGCCTTCTCAGTGATAGGCCCCTCGACCTGGAATGGCCTCCCTTTGGCACTCTGCTCCCTTCCTAGAACCCCTTCTCAGATATTCCTCTCTCATCTTAAGATGGTTTATTTGGCTATGCCTCTGTAGAGGTGCTATACAAATTCTTGTAATGAGTGAATGAATGAATAACCAATTTTGCAAGATAGCTACTGTCTGAGGTATGCCCACTTGTAACAATGAATCGAACAGTTTGCTATGCACATTGTGTAAAAGCTTTTCCAATATCCAAAGCATTATTATTAAAATGTTCAACAGTAACTGTTGTTGTCAGAGCAAAAATAGCCTCTGCTCAGCCAATTTCACATTTGCATGCAAACTGCAAATCATAAACAAGAAGAAGCCTATCACAATTGGCAATTGCTGATTAATAGACATTTCAGTGCTTTAGTAATTATCGGAATAACAGTGATGGCACAGTAATTGTTGGTGCCGTTTAGACAGAATGTTAGCGGATGATGATGTAAGCATGCCATAGCCAAAGTCAGAGGGTACATACGAGTGGGTAATAATTTGCTTGAAGAGCTGCAGCAGTATTATTAATAAGCATGGTTGGGTTAGCCGGTATATATCAAATGCTTAGTTTATCTGGGCTCATCACAGGTATTACCAAGGGAGAGCTTTGCTATGGAGGCCTTGCAAAATTTTCAGCAGTCACTGGACGAAAATGTTATAGACGGACACATGATTTTATTTTTAGTCAACGTGACTGCAAGAACATTTGGGGCATCTACAGTAGACATTTGGATGCTTGTCCAGTTGATTATGTATTTCAAGAAAGTGATCCCAAAGTTTGTCAGCTATATTGTCATCGTTAATACAGCCAGTGAACGAAATCTATTTAAGATTATGCCAAAAGTTTGAATTACTTGATTTTGAAATTTGCAATGGGTTTTTGTTTAGAAATTCCTCATGTAGTTCTTTATTGTGTTGTTTGGAAAGTCCTCGTATGAATTCAATTTAGTTGAACATCAGTCATCCAGCATATATGTGACTGTAACCATCGACATATCCTCATGCCATAGGTAGCATTCTCTTTTTAACCGATTGGAGATTGGGTTGGTTTGTGATTGCATTGCTGGCTGCCAGTTGTTTGTGTGGTTGTTTGTTCAGTTTCTTTGTTTAACTTATAAAGTCATAATTTTGAATTCTGTTTTTTATTTAGACAGATGTCGTCCAAAAGAATTGTTCTCATGCCAGAGTACAGTTACATGAAAGTAACTTTGTAAGCAGACAAATTTAAATTGATATTTATAATTTATTTAAGCCGTAAAGAGGTGTTGCCTTGTAGGTTCTTGTTTGCTGAAATGTATTATCATACAGTTGATCTGTAGATGTGTTTGACTAATTATGTGTATAAAGTATTGGTGACTTTTTATAGCCTTTACATATGAGGATTGGTGGCGCAAACTCTCCGTCACCATCTGAAAGTGTATGATTTACATAAAATGTTTCTAAAGAAGTTTTTTATATTTTATAGCTTATAATGCAAGTCAGGGCTTTTTCTAAGGAAATTTTAGAACTGCACAACTCTCTTTTTCAAAACCCATGGTAAATTTTTCCCAATTGGATGACAATGACCTTTTTTAGCAATTTTTCACTGCACAAAAATGCTGTTACAGTTGCACAAATTGATTTTATGACTTTGTTTAGAACTGCACGCAAAAAAAGCCCTGATGCAAGTGACAACACTGATAATATTATTTTTTGTGTCCTGTTTATGATTTGCTATGTTTTTAGTTGGTTCTTTTTATTATAGTAATTTTATAAATAATTGTTTTTTAGAGAACTAGACCAAGAAGAAGAAATGACTGCAGCACAGTTTAAATTTCTTATATCAAAACAGATGCAGGAATTGTTTGGAGAGGTAGGATTGTTCTTCTTGGGTACCATTTCAGCAATATATGACACAGTGATTTGTTTAATGGTTTTAATATGATAATTTGAGTATCTTTCAAATATGATGTTCCTTGACTGAATTAGGCTGATTTGTAGGTGTCCAGCTAGAATTCACCATTAAGGAACCTTGCAATATGTAATATACAGAATATCGGTTGAAAGCTTATACGGTTTGAGTTATGAACAATGTCAGCCTGCTTAACTCTTGCAGTTCTGTTGTTTTTGATAAATTTAACCATTATTAGTTCATATGAAAACAAACATCTTTAGAAGCGTACACAAGTCATTAATCATTTAGTTCCACTAGCCACAATTACCGGTATATAATTTTATCTAAGCAGTGGAAATGGTTGTCTGCTGCCAGCTTTTGCAAGTAATTTTGAATCAGAGTTTGGCAATGAATACAGCACTTCTGCCACTTTAAAGTTCAAATGTTTTTAAAGAAAGGACCTATGTATAAGTAAGTAAGTTAGTATATTCTTTAATATAACCAGTTGCCAAACTGCACTCTGGTGAACAAACATCAGCAATTTGAATACATACTGACATCAAACTATATCTAGGACCAGTAAGGTGATACAATTAGATTACTTAATATGTGAACAGCATTCTGACTATACATGTTTACAACATTCTGTCTTGTAGAAGTCTGTGCCTTCAGTGGACATTTTACTTTTCCGAGAGGCTACTCGACAAGCCATTCTGCGTTTTCGTGACAGGTTGGTTTTCAGGAACATTAGTGTTATTTACATTTCAGATGAGCAGTGTAGACATAGTGACTAATTATTTTGTTTAGGCCATTCTGTCTGATCATTATGCAGGTATGTTACAGAACCCATACATACATTACTCTTCATTGTTGAGATAGAAAAAAATAACTGGAATGACTATCCATTAACTATTTGGTTCCTAATTCCTAACGAAAGACATTAGCTGGTGCCTAATAAATAAAAGATTAATGTATTGCATCTATTCTAACAAATTGATCAATGAGTACTGATATACCGGTAAGTTGAGTTTAAAAGGCATCCTAGTTGGTTGATTTAAGCATGACTGCGCTTATTCCAAAAGGTATTGTATTGTATTGTATTTTTCTTTATTAAACATCCTTCAAATCTTAGAGAGCTGCTTCAAAGAGTCATATGCTAAACATTTTACGTAAGGAGTCTAGTTAATATACCATATATCTCTGTACATGCATATTTAACAAATTTCAATTTGAACTTGGATTTATGTTTTGTCAAGCATGTAGTAATTGCTGAAATTTCTGTAAACTTAATTTGAACTAGTATGTATATTTCGTTATGCAGGTTGTAATGACCAATAATTTCTCTTAAAAGAATTGCATTCGGTGACTTTGTTTGATTTCAGTGAGCGTGATAAGGTCTGGGCCACACTGACGTGCACAAGTTCATACAAAGATGTTCCATGCATTTTTCACGTTCATCAGGTCAGCGTTTCTCTGACTAGTCACATTCTTTTCATCCCTGTAAACTAACTTCTGTTAACAGCTTACATTTGTGTGCTTGATAGTTTTGTTTCTGTTAGTTAGTTATCCAGACAGTTAATGTAAAAGCTTCAAGTATCAAAAATGTGTGATGCCTAGACAATGCTAAGGTCATCAAGTGCAAAAAGTTCATCATGCTTGTTTCGCGTAACCGGAGTTGCTTTTGGTTGGACTTCTGAATGCAAAAATTTACATCCAGTATACATACCATTTTTATGTATGTATGATTGTATGTATACATATATTTTGGCCATTTTATAGCACCTTTGATTACCTCGCAAAGTGCTTCTGGCTAGAGTAACCAATGCTTAGTGCTACATATTTAGGTTTCTTGACAGATTTAGTAGGGATACTTCCTGATATTAGGCCAGGCAAGAGGGTGCATATGTGGATGTGAAGGAAGAGTGTTATTGTAATAACGCCCAAAGCATCAATCGATGGTCACATCAAGCGAAAATGTAGTCAATTGTATTCTGCTAGAGAAGCATGGTGGAAATCAGACTGGTCAAGAGTAACAGGCAGCAAAGCAAGTTTAGGCCTGACAGACAGAGCTTTTTATCTTGCTCATTATTTCTTGGCTACGTTTTATTTGAAGCGACCATCGATTGATGTTGATGCTTTTTGTCTTATGATAATGGCAATATAGAAGCAGGGGCGGACTGGCCGGGAAACCGGAAATTTCCCGGTGGGCCCCCGGCCTCTGCTCAAGTAAAATCGGCTGACCATGCTTATGATCAGCACGCTAAATTGCACTTACTTACTTGCATGTCTTCTGCCTAAAGACGGGTAACATATGACGCCACATATAATCTACATGGCTCTGGTTAGCATGTAAAGAATACATTCTTTATTGTAATCTGTACAATATCGGCTGGATGAGGCCCTATGCATGGGGCGAACCCTCCCCCACGCTCCTTCTGGTTGCATATCGGTGCCCCGCAGACCAGACCTACCCATCATGGCGTGGTGCCAGAACGGGCCACGGGCCTGGCTTGGCCGAAGTTTAGTTCTTTCCCTAACCCCAATAATGTGCTTCCCCACGTATTGCAGTTCTGTCTATCTTAACGTACGTAGGTCTATGTAAGTGAGGAGGGGCCGGAGGGGTAGACAGACAACAACAGGCCACGGAAGATTGACATGACCTTGAATTGACTCTCACTCTCCGAGGGAGCACCTAAAAGTTCCAAAGTGCAATAATCATCAACTTATAAAACGCATGTATTATAGTCAATGAGTCATCCCCGATATGAAACCCCACAGGCTTACATTGGCACACATTCGGCCTATCAGGCAGCTCATCCCCCAAGAGTTTGCAAAGAAGACTATTTGGTATTTGCAAAATCAATTCACGTTCTTGAAATAAATAACAGCAAACTGTTAGAATTATAATTTTTTTAGCAAATTCAGAATTGGCCTATTCTATAGTCAAATAACACAGATGGTGCAATGTTAGACAACCAGTTATAGTTTGATATCACTGTTAAAGGTAATGCCTTTTTCTTCAGCTGATTGTGAGAGAGTTTTCAGTCAAATGCATCTCTATAACACCTCTAAAAGAAACGGGTGGATCGTTACATCTGTAAATGACTTACTAATGATTGGTGTAAATGGTCCACCTCTCGCCCTATGGAATGCTGAGAAGTATGTTATTAGTTGGTTGAAGTCGGGCAAACATAGTGCCCTGCACAATGCTACATGCTTCCCAAGGACAGCTGAATGATCCAGTCATAGTTCGAAATTATTTGATTAATTAATGAAAATATCAATTAGCTTTCCTCTTTGTTTTCATTCATACCATGGCCACTTCAGTGGTTAAGTCATTTTTGCTATTAGATATTAATCTTCTTAATAATTATAAAACTCAAAAGTTTTCCAATAAAAGCAGGCTACTGTATTCTTCATTGTTCAATTTTTGACACAGCTAAGGATCAAGTACAAACTATCACAATCACTACAATTTACGTAGGCCTATATAGGCCTACTGGTTCCAGTTTTTAAAGATATTCTGGCCTGGACATCCGGACATCGCCAATTTTTCAACCCGTCAGTTCAAATTTAACAAATCAAACCTTGTAACAGAGTGTAGACGGCCAGGCCCGAGCCAGGAATTTTACCACAAGTCTTTGCCTAGGATGCTTCTACTATAGACTCATTTTCATGATTCCTGAACCGACTCGCTACTGACCAACGAATCGTTGAACACTAGGCTATTCAGTGCAGTTCAAAGGTCGACACACTGTTGAATACTATTACTTGTTTTCGTAACATTAGTAACGGTGTCACTGTTAGTCTGATACAACCGACTTAGGCTACACCCCCAATCACCCACGCGTGATCGGGCCCTTATAGAGGAACTGTTTCCCGGTATTAATTCTCAGCCCAGTCCGCCCCTGTATAGAAGTCATTAGATTGGAAGGCCATCTTGATGTAAGAGCACAACAAGCACCATCTACTGTAGTATTTTGCTTAAAGAATTAAGAATATAAGACTATTTTCTAGAAGATCTAGTTCATGCCAATATGCAAATCTAATGGTGAGACACTTGGTAAACTGTCTTCATGGCAACATATATGTTGAATACAACAAAACTGTGTGCTAGTGCCTTGTAAGACCAAATTATGTGTGCATTCTCATCCTGGTTGCATTCGCTAACACTGCACATTGAGACAATATAAGTGTTACTACAAGTGCTAATTAATTAAACAGAACAATGCAGTTATAATACATCCACTTCAACAATACAATACAGAAAATTCTTTTCACTGAGCTTTAGTATGCCAATATGATTTTATTTATAATAGAAAAGAAATACTGTTATAGGAAACAAGCTAATTAAAATGCAGTTATAATACAACTTCAACAATACAATAACTTCTGAGCTTTAGTATGTTGATTTTATTTATAATAGAAAAGAAATACTGTTATAGGAAACAAGCAAACTTAATACCACTTCTGCAAATATTATAGTCAATAAAATGGCAAGGTTAACAAGAATCACAGAAAAGGCACTACTCCTCTACTTGCTGATCCAAACAAAGAATAGGGCTCTGTCATCCTTTAATCTTGCAGTTTTCACAAAATTTGATCTGAGAATTGTACAAACTTAACATCAGTCTTTGAACATGTAACAAAATCTTGAGCAGAGAATTGCAAAATGCAAAGATATCATGAAGCTGCAAGAAAGCAATTGATCAAGTCTTATGCTTAAGCAGTTATACCAATGTAATTGCAACTTGATACAGTCAAAGAATAAAAATTAAATAAGGCTTTAATACAAATGTGTTACTACCAACTTACAAAAATCAGTATGAAAAATCTCAAAATGTTGCAACTGTACGACTAATTTCAAACGTTGCATTCTGACATTATCTTAAATATGTAACATACAAAAATCTTAGCAAATAAATGCTTCAGTATGAAAATAAAGGTTTCAGTACGCAATTACATTTCATCCAAATCCGTCGACAAAACTACACGATAGCAAAACAATGAACAATTGAGCAAGAAAAGCGGAGATATGCAAGGCTACCAGAGCATCATAACTACTCTCATTTTCTCAGCATCAAACCATTTTACATTAGTGCCTACTTTTCATTTAACAATTGCACATTAACCCAGTTATCAACAGACTATAAAAAGAATCAACAAAATTTGTTAGGCAATTAAACTAGATCATGCTACAAAAACATTTCTTGCAGTTCTCTGAGGAAACAAGAAGAGGATAGATGCAAGAAATCTGAAGAAGACATACTCAGTGCATCACTTATTCAATGTCCATGAGCAGATCGTCTCCCTCGAGTTTCATTCCGACATCAACGGAGATGCTCTTGACGACTCCAGCTAGAGGCGACTGAACAACCATTTCCATCTTCATGGCACTCATTATAGCCAGCTGCTGACCTTTCTCGACCTTGTCACCTTTCTTGACCTTGACGTCAATTACCTCTCCAGGCATCGGTGCACCAACTGAGCCCTTGACACCTTTCAGGGCCTTTGGATGGAAGTGGATTTCCTAAAACACCGTTACATAGTTTTAAACAACACACATGATCAACAATTCATTCTGTGTATGTTCTGCAGAAAAGTCCTGCTCACCCACGATTTACAAAAACTCGAATTTCTCAGTTGCAATTTATTGCAGATCAAAAATTATTACCAAGCCTTTTAATATAAAACTTAACATTTTCTAAAAAATATCTCAAATTATTGTTAATTCTTCAATCAAATACAGTCAAACATTTAAAAATTAAACGATGCATTTGAGTTTGAAGTCCATGCACTCACTAACCTTCATGGCTTCATTGTCTTTAACGAGTACAGAGCGCAGTTGTCCGTTCAGTTCAAAGAAGACCTCTCGTTCTCCAGTCTTGGTCAGATCGCCTTTAGCCAGAACGACTATGTGCAGCGTTTTTCCTCTTTCAATCTCAACCTTTCAAAGAAACAAAATCTCATGGTACTTTGCATTGACAAAAATCAACAAGGGATAACTGGTATGAACTAAACTACATGAAAATGAATCTGATGTCCCATGAAATGAAGTGAAACTTTTTCACAGCCGTCATAAACGGACAATATTCAATCGGCAGCAGATATCCAATATGAAACCCCAGTCAGAAAATTACAAATAATGAAGCAAGAATAAATTTAATCAGAAGATGTAAGGACTACATATCTGAGAAATTTTGAATGACTCTGGAAAAAGGTATTAAATTTAGCAATACCTAAAAGTCTGCACTGAGCAAAAAGTACATTTAGCAATAGCTCAGATAAAATGTGCAACCTGTTACTAAAATCTAGAGATCTTCCATATAGTGAGTAAAAAATAGTGGCAATTGCCAATACCACAGTACATAATAATAGTGCTATAATAATAATAATAATAATAATAATATTCTTCTTTGTTAATTCAAACTGACAAGTATGCATTATGATTACAAGTCATAGTATGAACCGATGATTACAAGTTATTACAGAAGTCGAATTTAACTGTATGGCAACCATGCAAGGTGACCATCATGTCATACTGCTTTTTTACCAATGCCAACTAGCGAATGAAAGGCTAAGTCAACCCGCTTCCTACTTGATGTTCTGCTCTTCATGCCAGTGATGTTACCATTCATCTATGGGTCCCCAATACCTGTACCAGTCTTATGACCTACTCTCTGGATCCTGACCTGACATGTAACTAGCTTCCATCAACTGTAATAAAGGTTTGTTTACTAACTAGAAATACCACCAGAGTGTGTGTGTATATAATTATACATATATATAATATATATATAATCAATGATAACTAGAAACACATAGACAAAATGTGTTTTGGTACATCAATTTATTTAACATACTTAACACAGTAAAGATACTAACGTTAATCTCATGGGCAATTTCCGGTCCGACAAAGAATGTCTTTGTGTCCAGTTTATCCACAGGTCCATAGTTCTTGCGGAATTCCTCAAAGTCATCGAAGACCTTGGGATAGAGGGCAGCACTGACTACATCCTTATCCTCTATGTGCTCCCCATGCTTCTCCACCAGATCCGACTTTAACTTGGCAAAGTCAACTGGTGGCAAACTGGCTCCTGGTCGTCCCTCAACTATTGGCGCACCCTTAAGAATCTGTTTAAAAGAAACTGGTGCACCATTAAGAATCTGTTTAACAGAAATTGTAGGGAATTAAAACCATAGAAAAGGCTTGCATAACCGTGCAGAAATACACCAGATCCTCCTTACAATGCTGTCTTTGGAATCTACATCAAGAACCACTTTATAATACAATCATGTTACAATGTAATTTTCTACAGCAGAATTAAATTTAAGGTTGAATTCTCAACTGCGTCATAACAGAATTTGTGTTGTAATGAAGCAACTTATAAATGTAGTGATAACCACAAATATAGGATTTCAATAGAAATGGATATTATGGTCTTCATAGGTGCCATCATCAGAATCACAGCTTCAAAGCGTACATGCTGGCAGTGTAGTCTTTCAAAACTACAGTTAATACAGTTATATATTTACTATTGCATAATTCTAATTACGTTAAGCTTTCAAGTGAAACTCCAGGATTATAATTATGTTCACACTCTACAAATAAAAGACTTTTGGAGGATCGAGCTTGTGCTAAGTGGCAGGGTATAATGGTGTCCCATCCAAGTATTAACTTCACTGCACCTGCCAGCTTCATATCAACACCATGCATCAACTCATTAGTTATCAGAAACAACATAGTTAATGCTAGTTTCAAGAGGAATAGCCATAAAAAAGCAAAAGTGCTCAACAGAAACATACAACACCAGGACCTATTAAAATGCTATTTTTGAAAACGATATCAGCAACTGCCTTACAGAGTAGTTTCATTGTAATGAAGTTACTTTCTAAAGCTGAACTGGGATATGACATCCTGACTTTATTACATTAGAATTCATATTATAAACAAGCATCTGGCAAAAATGCTGTATTGTAAATATTTCTACATCCTGATTTCATTTACACACAAAACCAGATCAATGTAAGTATTGATGCCAACAAGCTTCTCCAGTAACATCCTTTTTGAAAGTCACCCAGTTTTTCAATCCAACATCAGAGAAGGAAATGCTGTGAAGTGCAGAATATGTCCAAATTATGTGACTAAACATCATTACCATTCTCAAGAATATCTTTGTTTCTAATACCTAACCTTTGTACGGAGAGGTTCCGGGAATCCACCAGGCGGTATTCCAACATGTCCCTGCATGAACTGAATGACTGACTGAGGAAAGGATAGGTCCTCCGCACGATCCTCGACCATCTCTCCTGTCAGCTTATTCTGAACCATAAACTGAGCCAAATCGCCAACAACTTTGGAAGATGGAGTCACCTGAAAAAAAATCAAGGATACTCACAATGTATGATGAAGGTTCCATAAAATTCTAACATACTTCATGAATATGAATATTATAATTATATGTACAATTATAAACACTATTCCTGCTTGACTCATCAGTTTTCTTTAGAAATTTGAATATTCTGCAGTTTGTTAAATGGTTTCCTGAATGTTTTTGAATTGTAATGACATTGATCATGCAAATGTTATTCAGATAGAATAACAAAGTGGTGCTATATGAATGCTTTAAATGAATGAATGAATGAATGAATAAAACTTAAGTGCACAGCACTAGCTTATTGATGAAACCATTCTGACAATGTAGGCACCATTCAGCATGCATACACCTAAAAAGAAATGTAGATCATTTCTTAAGATGCTTCTCCAAGTGTAGCATACATCATTAAACAATATAAATAGGTGTAACAATCCAAAACCATGAATGGAGTATATGCTCAGTGTCTCCATGAAACTCAGTTGAATGATCAATTCTTTTTCATATTGTGTTTCCAAGTAGCATTGTTTCAATCAATCAATCAATTCTTTTATTGGAGCCACTGTTTCGCTAAGAAAGAAGATTCATGGATTGATTGAAACAATGCTACTTGGAAACACAATATGAAACAGAATTTTAAAGGCATAAACACCTTACACAGGTAACCTCGTTATAATAAATTATTTTTCCTATATTATCGTTTGCTGTTTTCCGTTTTTTCACACTCCCTGCACAGCTATGGTACAGTACATTCGTTATCTCCCCATTACTTCCCTTTTCCTCCTCAGTTTTAAGCACCCAAACTATAGGCATTCCTCTGCTTTGACAAGTTCTCTACATAATAACTAAACACTGATGCACAGGCTTAGTGTAAGCTCTTATCCAGGCTCCTTCATGCACACTTGTCAAACATTGACTACACAAAGACTTTTGGTGCATCTATGCTATGTTAATAACAGACATGTACAATTAACATGTCCTCCAACATGAAACTAACCTTGATGATGTCACCCAGAAGCAAGTTAGCCTCCCTGTACATTCTCTTAACTTCGTCAAACTGATCAGCAAGACCAAGGCTGTACGACTGGAAGTGGATATTTGTATACTGGCCACCTTTGCAACAGACCAAACAAATATTTCTGAATTACAACGCCTTAGATATGATACCAGAGTAGAAAAGGTTACACTTCTGTTGTAGTTTAGAACTGAGACAGTCATATACATTCATTTATTTTATTCATTCACTCATTCTGAACATTTTATACAGCATCTTCAAGAACCTACTCAGGATTGCTCCCAGCCCAGCCACGACTAAAGAAAAAAGATGACGGACTTGGAGAAGCCTGCCGGATGGATCACAAGTAAAGAGCAGAGCTTAAGTGGGAGGTCACTCCAGCAGGAAGGGCCTACAACCGAAAAAGCATGGCGCTGCCTAATAGCCAAATGAGCCCGTGGAACTAGGAGCTCACCCCTCATCGCAGAGTGAAGCACCCGATGCACTGCAATGTCGGACAGTGGGTGGCAAAGTAGCTTTCAGAAAGTGCGATACAAATCTTGGTTACATTATATTACACTTTCCACTGCTACAAGTAAAACTCACAGTAACTCCACTGCTAACACAAGCTTCTATAACTTAAATTACCAAACTTAAATTAACCATTTCACCTGTGAGTAAGACTAACTCACCTGGAATTTCATTATCGTAAATATCTGAGTTGCCACTCTTCATGGTAACACAGCATTCGAAGGGTGCATATAACTGACGCACTTGTTCCCAATAGGCAGAATATTGGTGGATGTTAGACAGAGAAATTCCTACAACAGTTCACACAACAAAGAGCTTTCAGAACAAATAAATCACATTAACCGTTTAACGATGAGCATGTACTAAAATGTATGGGAAATCAATGCAGATCGTCGTTAAAGGGTTTGATCACCTCTGTAACAAGGCTGATACTGGTCTCTTCACAGCTGTTCTAAACAACCTGGGGCATGTTTTACATAAGTTGCTCCCACCAAGGAAATCAACTACCTATGCCCTTTGCCCACGGTCTCATGACAGGGTCTTGCCACTTATCGACAATGATAATGAGGAAAACATTTTTAGGAAGAAGTGCTGATTTTGTATTTGTCCTATGATGTTCGTTCCCAGCCGGAGTGCAGCTCTTCTGCAACCGGTTTAATAAAGAATATACTTACTTACCTACTTAAATAGCTTCTTATTAAATAAAATGGTCGATGTCTCATGCGCAGAAATTCGTATAATGGTTTATTCCTGTAAACATGATTTTGCAATGACAGATTAGCCTAACAATATGACACAGGACAATTATTAAATTTTGCTGAAGAAAATGATCATTTTTGAGTTGTTGAACAATTTTTTAAAATTCAGTTTCCAGAATGATTACCTGTGTCTAGTGGCGTTCTTTCTAAAGATGCCACCACGGCTCCCATGCTAGGCTGACTGGTCAATCCAGACATGGAATCCACTGCTACATCTACAATATCTGCTCCAGCCTCTGCAGCAGCAAGCATAGCTGCAACACCAGCACCCGATGTGTCATGGGTATGAACGTGAATTGGGAGGTCAGGATATTTCTCCCTTAGACTGCCAATCAGTATCTTTGCCGCCTGTGGCTTCAAAAGTCCAGCCATGTCCTACAAGCCAAGAAAATAAATGCAATACTGGACTGCGTAGTCACTGACCACAAACTCAGAAAACTCTTCTTACACCAGCCTTTGAACTGTCACCTGGCTGCAAACAACTAAACAAATCAACATGGCAGGATTTGTCCCTGTTTTGCACAAAGGATGACACTGTGACAGGTAAGTAAGCTTACAGCATTACCATTCAACCAGTATTAATACATCCACGCAAATAATGGAATGTGGATCAGGTGCAATGCCCCCATTAAATCACACGAGAGTGTTCCTTTCTTGCTACACAGGCCCAATTTTACACAACCAAACAATGTAAAAAAATTACAAGATTAATGCTTTTGCCTAATAGCTGCCTAATAAGTGAAGACTTCAAAGGCTTCGTCAAGTAGTTAAACATGTCTCCACTAAATACTTGCATAAGAACAGCAGTCTGGCAACTGGAGTAACATTACGAGTGATTTACCACCTGGCAACTTTATTACAAACGAAAGAACAGAGTTAAACTGCAGAAACATCAACAAAAGATTGCATCATGATCTGGCTTACACCAGTGATGTAGTCGAGTTCACCTTAGCCGAGTCCGAGTCAAGTCCGAGTCCACCTAAGCCGAGTCCGAGTCGAGTCCGAGTCCAGAGTTGCTCGAGTCCGAGTCCGAGTCACAAAGGATCGAGTCCAAGTCCGAGTCCGAGTCCTTCAACACCAAAATTCACTGAAGCACGCAATTTAATGGCATAGAAAAATAACAGCACATTTATGCTGGAAGAATTATTATTTATTACTATTAGGCCTATTATTATTACTTTATCATTATTATTATTAAACTGCCATTTACAACGCGCCTAAACAAAAAGAATCTTGTACAAAAGCGCTTAACAGGAAAGTCTAATCATACTAAATCTTAAACTAATAAAGTCGTAAGATTACTTTTGAAGAGCGATAGTGTAATGTAATGTATAGCTTGTCCGCTTCAACATTTGGCTTTGGGACCTCAGCCATAATTTTAATTACAAGAATAATTGAAGAATTACGCTTTGAAAAACTGATTTCTAAACAATGAAATTAGACTAAGGTATTCCAATACTGCTTTGCTGCCAACACATCTGTTTCTAGATACATGCTAGGCCTACGGCTCCTAACTCATGCGCAGAGGGCTGCAAAATCGCTTAATGTTCGATTGCCATTCGACTGGCCCAGTTGCGCGAATGGGGTATTCCGTTAGGTCAGAAGCGCTATAAACGGGTCAAATCTCCCTTCGATGGCCTAGATCTTCGGGCGCTTTATTCTGCCTAGCCGTTACTTGGGGAAGGGGTATCGCGGTGAAGAATTTCCAGCGGCTGCAAACTCCAGAAATTCTGCCAAAGGGTCCTCTTGGGCGCGTCTGATACACTCATTAACTCCGATGAGTGCAAGAGCCGAAGAATATCGTCTCTGGCAGGGTGGGGTATGATCACCCGATACCCTTTAAACGTCAACCCTCCACCTACGGCGAGCTCTTTGATATCTAGTGCGCTCTTTAGTTTAGAATACCTATTTTGGACTCGTAAGTAAGGAAGTATACAAGTCGTTTTTTATCGTGAGACAAAATTGTGACTCGGAAACCGAGTCACCGAGTCAATTTCGAGTCCAGAGCCTTACCGAGTCCAAGTCCAGTCGTGACAAGCCAACAAACGAAAAAACAGAGTTAAACTGCAGAAACATCAACAAAAGATTGCATCATGATCACTGGCTTACACACCAATCACAACCGAATTTTAACTAAGTAAACAAATTATTGCTCAATTTTTTATTGACCTGGCAACACCTTTACAGCCGCAAACAATTTTATGCAGATTTCTGGTCTACCTTGATGCTGAGAATGTGTGTTCCAACTTTAACCAATTCATCTGCAAGATCCATATAATACTTGGTGTTGTACTTTTTCTTGTCTGGATTCGACACGTCACCAGTGTATGAAATGGCTGCTTCAACGACACCACCTGTAACCACAACTAACTCATTTTTAGGTTGCCAACATTACTCAAACAGCTCCATGCAACAGAAAATCATGCTCTACATTTGGCATGGATACCTGGGATTTAACAGTGTGAAATATACAATTTTTGGGTCAACAACATAGACAGTCACTCGTAAAGAATTGTGTCTGACCAACAAGCAAATAATGCCTCTACCAAACTACAAAACTAAATAAATTCGCTTTGGTTAGATCATAACCTACCTGCTTTCTGGACTGCTTCCATGCCGACAACCATGTTTGGAACGTAGTTCAGAGAATCAAAAATTCTGAATATGTCCATTCCAGACTTCACTGCCAGCTCACAGAATCTGAAACATACGTAAGAAACATAAAGCTAAGGAACACAAGGATAGCACAGCCAGCCAAATAAATGCTCTCCTTCACTCAATATGTGAAGCATTACACTGGAAAACGTGAAACACTACACTGGAAACTGGACATCATAAAGCTCCCGTTTTCACTGCTAATGGTCTCATGTACTCTGCACCCTTGTTAGGTACTTAAAATATGTTACATTAGTAACCAATTAACCAAGTAACGAAACCACCCAAATCTTAAATTTTGGCAAGAAAATCCAAACAAATGTGCTGCATTGCCAATTTACCACCTAAACACTTAAAAGTTCCTCCTAAGTATCCATAATTACATCATAATCAACTGTGCTTCAGCTTAAAAACATGCTAAAGGGAAACTTTGAATACTAACAGCATTTATGTTCTTGTTTACCTTACCTAACATCTAACACCAATTAACTTCCTAGCAACGCACCTATTACCAGTAAATTTATGTAATTTTCTTTTCATGAATCAAAGCAAGACTACACTACGTTTACATGGAAATGAAAGAACATGAACAAACTTGAAGATGACATTATCGGCATAGTTCGTGTAGCCGACTGCGTTCGCTCCACGCAGAAGCATCTGAAAGGGAATATTCGGAGTGAGCTCACGCAGGACGTGCAATCTCTCCCATGGATCCTCATGCAGAAATCGCATCGCTACGTCAAATGTGGCCCCTAAACAGGAGAAAATACATTATCATCAACAACATTTCATTTGCTTCTGTCCCACACGCATTACCCTTCATTTGGGTCGAAAGAGGACACTCCATATAAAAAGATTTCTATTACACTTCACTTTATCCTGTCTTGCTGAAAAAACAAACGTACCTCCCCAGTTTTCCAAAGCAAACAGGCCACTCAGGTGCTGCGAGACAAATGGAGAAATGCGTTTCATGTCAAATGTGCGCATCCTTGTGGCCAGCAGTGACTGATGGGCGTCACGAAATGTTGTGTCCATCAGCAGCAGACCCTGGTGGTTTCGGACTTCCTTGGCAAATCCTTCTGGTCCCTTCTCTAGAAGCACATCACGCCAACCTTTCGAGAACATATGACCTGAAAAGTTCAACCTCATCGATTTATCAAAGGAAGAAATTTTCAAGTACTAAATTCTTTCTAACCATACAATTCTGTATGTACTTTCCTTATTTTAAAGTGTCTTCAACAAGATAAACTGAAAGGGAAACTATTTTAATTTTTAGACATATGTAAACCTCTTTAACTTTCTTATGTCTCATCTAAAAAAAATGTGTTTCATCATCATCACATATTCGTCTATTTCAAGAAAAATCAAGTTGACACAGCCGCAACTTCAACAAGCAATAGTGCATTATGCGGCATATTCTGAGGCGCTTAGCCAGCGTGGCCTAATATTGTGGGCTTCACAATACTGTCAGTATATTTCTAACCATTTCCACCCACCATCAATTCCTTTCTTACTAACCCTTTCCCAACGTCACATCTACTTGTTCCTTTCCTCCCACCATCAATCCATTTCTTACTAATCATTCCAACCTTCACAGTTCACATCTGCTTTCAGTATAATAGTTGACCTGCTACAGGTCCACACAAACACCTGCTCTCGTGAACATCCAATTGCAAGTACTTAAGGCCAATACTTTAAAACTAGGGCCTCCATAGTAAAGCAGTGAACTTAAGCAACATTTTAAACAGCATCAGTCATCTGCAGAAACTATTTTAATGCATGCTTTCAAGCAATGCAAATCTACAGCCGATAGCACAAAGCAGAAGAAAGAGCTGTATAACAGCCGCACAAAACTGACAATTTATTTTTAGTTTTTTTACAGTGGATATGTCAATAGAAATGGAAATCCCGAAGAATTGCATCATGACAATTCGAAATGAGATTACGTTGACTGGAAGAGTAGAAATACAGAAGCATGTTTGAAAAGACATGAAATATAAATAGATAAAAATTCACAAAAGCATCAAGTAGAGCTATAAAATCTGGCAGGAACTTGCACTCATTTGTCAACTACTGTTGCCACGAAACTGATCAAGCCATCGTAACACTACACATCTCACTGAATCACTAACCATTCCAATCATTTTAATAATGAAAGACAAGAAATTTTACATAAATATTTATAAAACATTTTGTTTAGCAGAGCAATTATATTTGTTATTCTTTTTATAACGGAGTAGTATATTCAGAGTAAAAATATCACCCCCTCTGGTAGGCAGTGCTGGGTCCACCTCAGTCCCAGGCCATGCTTCGCCCGCATGCAACCAAAAGGGGCCATAATTTTTACTCACGATATCTAATTACTAACACTCACAAAAAGTCACAATAATCCTTTTCAATACGAGCTACTAACACGATCAACATATCTCACCTTCACAGTCATGGCTGGTTAACAATTAAAGAAAACAACTACCAGGGGGTATCAATTTAATCAATATCTGCTCTGATCACATCCGTATCGTCCAACAGTTTAAAAATGTTACCATTATGTTACGAATATGGTAACACTGACCATACAATCGAGATCACATTTCTCTAATCACAGCTTGATGCAGTGTACCAGATAAAATTCGGTACAAATCAATTTTATACAAAGTTAATATAAGTTTACCTCATGGTCAAAATTTTTCAAATTAGGTGGTTGATACAAGGTTAATGTCAGTAATTAAATTTAGCGTCAGTATAATTTAATTCTATGGTTCATGTCTAACGCGTTTAAGACAATATTCAACGGGTTTAGCAATCTATGTAAATTTTTTTAAGATTACGGTTGAATGAAAACGCACCAATAAAAAGGTGTTTAAAAAATGAGTCTATATATGCCTCCGCCCAGCACACACACATAAAAAATGGACATTGAACAACAGATTGTCAGCGTTATGATTTACAAGATGTACGTACACATTGGATTACAATTTTGGCAAATTTAACATTCAGACATTTTAATTATTATTATTGTTATTAAATTTGTAATGCACGCACAGTCACACTGAAATGTGAATCTGAGGCACAGATAGTTAGCTGCCAGGAGAAGATGCAGAACTATATCCAGGTGCTTGAAAGCCAATGAGAAATAGTGAGTTTTGAGCCGCTTTTTGAAAGAAGTGAATTTGAGCTATGAAGAGACAGTGGCAGTCGATTCCATTCCTTGGGGCAGAAGCATGGAATGCAGATGAACCCATAACTGTTCTGCATCATGGGTCAGCTAAAAGACTGGTACTTGATGATCGCAGGCAACGAGGAGGGATGTAAGGAGTCAGTAGTGAATGAAGGTAGGGAGGTGTGCTGGTGCTCAGTGGCGTAATGAAGGGTTTCAGCGCCCGGGGCAAGAGTTGATGACTGCACCCCTTTTTAATTTTCTTGTTGACCTTAAATAGTTCTTGACATAGTACACGGAAAGCAAATTCTGCACCCCGTTCTGCTGTTCCCGGGGTGGTTACCTCCTCTGCCCCCTTCATTACGCCACTGCTGGTGCTGAGGGCTCCGTACGTCAGACAGGACAATTTTTATAGCTGGTTACAAGCAGGTTAGTCAGTATTGTCCAGTCCCAAATTTGTATTTGTCAAATTCTGACTTACGAATCACTTTTTCACTATCCGAAGACGCTGAATCAGATTCTGAATCAGAGCTAGAGGAGATTTCTGGGTTCCTTGCAACTGCAGAACCCAAAGCCAACCAGCCAACAAAGCAACATGATCAGAAAACAATAACAGTTAAAAAGCAGTTATGTTACTTCAATAATTTATTTATGTGCACAAAAGTCTAGTTGTTATCATGCAGGACCACCAATCGAAAATATGGGGTTCAAATCCCTGCTAGGGTAATTTGTTTCAGAATTCAGCTCCATCTGCACCCATTAGCAAACTTGGCTCCGAGTACAATACAATACAATACAATACAGCAGTAATTTGATGTAATGTCCTCCTTATGAAGTTCAGACCATACACTGTCAGCAGGTAGATCAGGCAGCAAAGGAGAGTGCTGGCCACCTGCCCTCGTAGGTTAGGGCTATAATAATTAAGTTGTCAACACGTGATACCCATGGTTGCTTCATAGCGCTAGCTTAACACTTTAACGATGAGCTGCATTGGTTTCCCAGTCACTTTTAGCATAATCTCATCGTTAAAATGCCAAGGGACTGCTCTTCTTCTACTGTAAACATAATTAATTACAAGATTTCATCATGCTATGCTAAAAAAGTAAATATCAGTTGCAATAGTTTCGTTGAAGGCTCGAATTTCTAATGGACAGGCTTTTAGTAATCTTGCAGAAATTTATTCATGCGTCTAAACATTCTCCTCAAAGCCAACCAGTTCGGTTTGGTTGCCTCAAAAGTTAGAAATATGCTATGCAATAAGAAGTTCGGGATTTGTCTTCACACAACATGTTTGAATCATCTCCGAATATAAGCAATAACTCTTGAAGCACAAGTGACATTTAGCATTTCAGTTCTGAAACCTTCTTTACGCAGACGCAAAGGTTTCATGTGCCTTTAGAACTTGTTAAATGCAAAAGGAATATATTTTGGTCCAGAAATTTGTTAAAGCATAAAAATATGTTGCAGCAAACATCAATTCCATGCTAAGAATTAACAAGCGGCGCTCAAATAATTTCATGCACAAGTTCAGACTGCTATCAAATAGAGAAACAAAGAAATCTAACATCATTAGTTATTCAAAATAAAGAAAATAAAGAAGGTCTAGAAAACAACAATGGCAGTACTATTACCAAACAATATCACAGAGTTTACCAATTTACACAATCAACCACATGACATGAGCCACCTGGCACATTTTAAGGCTTCTTGACAACAATAAAAACAATATGCCTCAATATGAGAACCAAAGAAAAACCACTTTATTCTGGCTGCCCAAGCAGACCTCCCACTTCCTGCCTCTATTCATTAACTCAAGCACTTTTTGAGCTACTTAAAAGCTACAATATCAAGCATCTAAATACCTAACCAACTGCGTCTTCTTATCGATCCATCATGTTCTCCAAATGTACATCATACCATTCTGCTCAAATATCAATCATGCATAAAGAACTGTATTAAACGATACCTTACAAATGTCAAGATACATATGACACTGCTACAAACAGAACAAGTTTCACTACTGATGTTTGTACACAAAAGTGTCTAAATACAAAACATTATATATCAACTGATAACTTCCAAGGACAATACTCTAATCAAATAGCAAGAACAGCTACTATGGCTTACCTGTGGGTGAGGTCGCTGGTACAGCAGGTGTAATCTTGGCAGGAGGAATCGTTGTTGCGAGGGGTGTCAGAGGTCCATTCACCAGCACATTGCCCAGATAGTAGAGCAGCTTCTGTGCTCGGTTCTGTGATGGAAGAAACTTGAACAATTTTGGATTCTCATCAAGGAAGTATGTGTCAACGTTTCCAGCCAAAAACTTTGGATGACGCAAAACGTTCATTAAGAACGGCGTGTTTGTCTGAAAAACAAGAAATGCTCATACACAACACATTTATGCAGACAAAATCAATAATCAAGTCAAAGATATCTAAACAATCTGTGTAATTAAAGAATGAAACTAATCTTAGCACGAAGCTAATCCCAGGATGAATTCAAATAGAATCCAGCTAACCTCAGCCTTAATGCAATCTTAGAATCAAGATAATCTTAGAATACAGCTAATCTTTGAATCAAACTATGGTAGTAGAATTGTGAAGTCCTTCATATAGTGCCTGTTCAAGAAACTCCTCAGAGGGCTCATGACTTGGCAAGACAACCCCCATATAGTCAAAGTCCACAGCATAATTGCTGAATTACCACAAATGCCCAATTCCACACTCACCTTGACGCCTCTAATACGGAACTCGGTCAAAGCCCTTGCCATTCTGGCACAGGCACGTTCGTGGTTCCTTGCGTGTGCGATCACTTTGACCAACAGAGAATCATAGTATGGAGAAATGATTGCACCAGCAAATGCAGATGCACTGTCCAATCGTATCCCCATGCCCTCTCCACTGCGGAACACCTAAACAACAAAATGTCAGCAGTGGCACCAACAACTTCAGTACAATCTTTCATCATAACTACATACCATTGCATTTTACTTTTTAATATACATTATCTAAGTACCTTAAAATAACTTGTTTAGGTCAGTAAGGTAGTCATGCAACACTTTTCAAGGTACCTACAATGCACTATCTACCAATAAGTGTACCGATACATATATTATACATGCATAAAAACAACTAATACAGCACAACCAGTACAAATAAAGATTTGTATAAATACAAATCAGGATTCCAACTAAATTTCTACCCAGCAGAATCAAATCCTATAGGGTGCATTCCACTTGGAATGTAAATAAATAGCCTTTTGTCTTTTATTTGCAAACAATACAAATCAGAAAAAGTATGGTAAATATAAACTATATTGTAGCTCTCAGTTTGTTTTGTGGAATTATTTTATCACATCTTGTACATCACTCTCAAGAATTTAATACATCCATAATTCAGCTTTTAGAGTAGCAAACATGTATTCAATATCACTGGCTGTTTTTTCTAGCCTTTACTTTTATTAGACACTTAAAATAACAGCTGGCATTAAATTGCTAAAGTAAGACGATGTTTAGTCAAGCTCATATAAAAAGAATGTCCTCAGACACTGTGCTTTTCAGAGAACTTTTGAAAAAGTTCCATACACCATGGCCAGTCACTTGCTGGAAAATATTGCCACTGGTCCACCATTAAAAAAGGTTTGACTGATTTAGCTGAATCAAAACAGCAAACACAACAACCAAACACAAAGTTTTTACCTAAAATAACTTTTCGCTTCAAGCAAAAATTTCTAATCAGGCGTAGCTCCTTGCCAACAGCCTGATGAGCAAAATAATTTATTGTTAGGACGCTATACATTTAACCGTGTTATTAGATGGTTTGTACAGCAAAGTGCGACTAGCAATTGGTTAATAAAGAATATACTTACTTACTTAAACTTCAATCCATTCCTGTAAATGTTAGTATTTCCACAGATTACCTCGATACGCCCAGTGTCTGGTCGGAAGTCCTTAGCCGGATCCTCTGTTGTCATACGGCACTGGATGCTGCTTCCATTGGGGTAGATGTTGTGCTGGTTAAGGCCTATTTCTGGCAGGGATTTACCCTCGGAAACACGGATTTGCGAGTGCACCAAATCAACACTAGACATACAACACGACAATTCACTGCTTACGGCCCAACTGTTTTAACTGATATTTATTCACTGACAGCATACAATGTTATTAGGGTAATATTAGAGATCCTGAGTGGCCGAGTGGGTTGGTAGCCCGCTCACCACGCCGGCGGCCCGGGTTCGATTCTGGGTCAGTTGGTTTATCAGAGATTAATTTCTCGGATCTTTACTGCGGGTGGCTCGGTCGCAATATAAACGTGGAGTACAATACAATACAATACAACACAACACAATACAACTGGGGCGTGGTGGTATAGGGTATGTTCGGTGCCTTGCAGCTGGAGGGTTGCGGGTTCGAATCCACCTCAAAGCCGCCGCGTAGGGGCCCTGGGCAAGTCCTTCACTCGCAATTGCTCAAGCGCTTCGGCGTGAAACTCCGATTCAGCGTCCGCGCAGTAGTCGGGAGCGCCTCTGAATGGGCAATCTGGTAGGGGCGCTATAACAAGTGTTCCAATACAATACAAATACAATTAGGATCTTCATCCACTCCACTTATGTAATGAAAACACACTTTTGGAATAATTAAAATTCAAGACAATTTTTTAAACTTAACTAATGGCAACTAAAATGTATTGAAATCTGTAAAATTTCAAATATCAAATACTTCATGAAAGATACTCAACATCCCAAAGAAAAGTAAATCAATGCACCTGATAGTTTTCCTGAAAATTAAACACAGTTATTCCATAAAAATTTCCATGTTTTAAGCCATCATTTGTCTAATAATAACTCTTCCCAAATAAATCATACAAGACAAGTAAGTTTAGTTACAAACTTATTTATTATATATTTATTACACTTATTAGGCACACATGGTCAGAAATTCTGAAGTGCAAAAACTTTCCCCATTGTAACAAAACAACCACATACCCCGTTATTGCCTCGGTGATCGTGTGTTCCACCTGGAGACGTGCGTTCACTTCAATGAAGAAATATTTTCCATTTTCATCCAGCAGATATTCCACAGTTCCAGCATTCTCATATCCGACGTGCTTTGCCAGCCTCACTGCATCTCGAGTCATCAAGTCTCGTATTTCGCTTGGCAGATTTGGCGCTGGCGCGACCTCTATCACCTTCTGGTGACGTCGCTGAACGGAGCAATCCCGCTCGTACAGGTGAACAACATTACCGTACTTGTCGCCGATGATCTGGACTTCGATGTGACGTGGTCGCTCAATGAACTTCTCTAGGAAGAGCGCTCCGTTGCCAAATGCAGCCAAAGCTTCGGAATGGGCACGTTCAAACTGTTCCTCCACTTCCTTTACACAAAGGAAAAACAGTGACATACTGTGCAAGGACCTTCAGCAAGCACGTAACACTTTAAGGATGAGCTGCAGTAATTTCCCAGTTGCTTTTTGCACACGCTTGTCGTTAAATGTTAATGAACAGTTGGAAAGTATCATCGATTGATGCCTTGTCATAGCACTAAATAAATACAAGACATAGTACTAAAAGAGTTACATCAGACAAGGCTGCAAATAACTATAGACTCAAGACATGATAGCAAGATGGTGTGGTGAAAACCTCATTCGCAAAGTTAAATTTATAAAGTGCTGCTTTGAAGCTAAGTGAAGACCAAGTGCTGGCTAGTTCCTGAGCCTCAACAAGACGAGTGAGATAATAAGGAATGGATGGCAAATGGTAACATCCAACAAAATGGCATCACAAATGAGAAGAAACATCTGACTTCACGAAATGATGATGCACTTACAGACATCTTCTGCACACGTCTCATTCCTCTTCCACCTCCACCATATGCAGCTTTGAAGATGGCTGGAAGGCCATATGTCTCACAGAAGGCTATGGCATCTTCCACTTTCACCACTGGACCTGGAGAGCCAGGCACTACCTGGACACCTGGAACCAATGCACTGCATCCAATCAACATAATATCAACAATTAAATAACATTTACGCTCAAGCTCAATGAAAAGCATTCGATCAACGGATATTACTTCACACATCACACTTCCAATAAATGATGCTTGTACACCTCAGCTGAACTTGTACAACTCAGCTGAACTTGTACAACTCAGCTGAACTTGTACACCTTAGCTGAACTTGTACACCTCAGCTGAACTTATATAACTCAACTGAACCAAAAGAAGCTGTACAACTTACTGAAACTGTACAATTCAACTCAACATAATCATAGACCTGAACTCATTGTTCAACTCAATTGAACATCGTCAATGAAACTCACAATGAAATGCTATCCTAAATGAGAGCATACTAAATGAGCAATTAACTTATTTAACAAGAGCAATTAACTTATTTAACCTTATTTAACCTTAGTTGTCCAGAATCGGTCAAAACAACACAGCCAGCCAATTATGTACCGGTAATACCGGTATGTATGAAAATATTTAATATAGCATCTTTTAACATACCTCACAAAAGCGCTGCACATATGGCTATCTAACTAAGTGCATTTTAGGACAGTTTGAAAAGTTTTCTGAATACAGCTGAATGCAAAATAGCGTACATGCAATGACAGACTGTAGTATTTTCAGACATGACTAAGAACAAGACCAGCCGACTGTGGTAGGCTCTGAACAAATCTTCATTTTCATTAGAATAGTAGAGTCAGAGAAGGCACTTTACCTGCTGCAATGGCGGCCTCCCGAGCCTCCACCTTGTCTCCCATCTGGTAAATGGCCTTTGGAGTCGGTCCTATAAACCGAATTCCAGCATCAATCACTGCCTGTGCAAAGTCACCTCTCTCCGACAGAAATCCATATCCTGGATGGATTGCATCGACTCCATTCTCCTGGAAAGCATCAATACCAACAGCTGGAGAACAGTAAGACCTTTGATATGGCAGCAGCCACCTGGCAACGGTTCTCAAGCAATCTTTCGTTATTGTAACTGAACATTTGTACATAACATTGACATTACAATTTATTTAAACAAACGTGAATATTCAATACACTTCCTACAGCATTTGTGCTATATAAACTTTAATAAGATATAAACACTGATTAATAAATCAGAAGAGATGGACTTTTGCTACCTATACAGCCAGACAAAGAGAGATGCAGAGATATAATCTGAACCACTGATGGCACCAGGAACTTTCTGATTACTTTGCCTTTTCAGAGATCGGCCAAAAGTTATACAAGAGACTGGCATATAACTATTGAAAGTATACAAAGGAAATACGAAGACCATGGATGCGGCATCACGTGTAACATACACTGACTGTTTTAAAGAACAGGCGAACAAGACAAGACAGATGAAAAAAGATTACAATGCACAGGCAGAAAAAGAGAACTTACAGTTGCAATGCGAATAATGTCCTGTATGTTGAGGTAGGCAGCAACTGGAGGCAGACCCTTGCCAACAAGGTAGGACTCGTCAGCCTTCAGCCGATGCATCTGCTGACGATCCTGTTCAGAGTAGATAGACACGGTTCGAATTCCCATCTCAGTACATGCACGGAACACTCGAATGGCTATCTCTCCTACAGCACAAAATGAGTATCACTGCAATTAGCATAATTAGTAGTATATTCAGTGCTTTTTTCAGCCAGAGCGGTCCAGAACGGCGTTCCGGGACCTTCTTCCTGTTATTACAAAATAATTTAGTATTAATTTAAATTTTTAATAAAAATTATTTAAAATTATTTAGATACCAGTGCTTTCAGTTTTTATTGATATTGATATATATGAAAGAGAAATATTAGCATAAAATATTCCCCTATAATTGTTCTGAATTTGTTGAGTTCTGGAAAATTCTGTGTAGAAAAAAAGCACTGAGTATACTTATAATCAAATCAATTAATACCTAAAAACTACATGATAATACTTAGCACTAGCCTTGTAACGAGTAGACTACAGGAGCCTCCTCTGAGATGGTTATGGAGTAGGGACCTTGAGCAAGTCCTTCACCCACAACTGCTCAGTGCCATTGACTAACACTTGGTTATTAGATAGTGGCACTATTGTACTAATAAAAATAAACCTATTTTCAGCTAAATCAAACCAATGCAAAAAACCATAGTATGAGTTAACATTTTACCTCTGTTGGCCACTAGCAATTTCTTGATTGGCTTGTACTCGTGAACAGCGGTGACTCCCTTTGATTCGGCAGCAGCCGCCTGGGAACTGCCCTGTCTCATAGAGGACAGAAGTGTCCAACAAGTGGGGCATTTTCTCGTGGCATACAGACCATCTGCTGCGGGTCGCGACAGTTGCCTCACCCGAGAACACAAACGCAACATTGCGATTGGGTCAACTCAGACACCTAGAAGAAATGAGAACCATCAACAGTTGCAATACCTAATATCAGTATACCATAACAATATCATAGCAACTATAACAATGCTAGTATTATAAACATTCTTTTTTCATGTGTAATGTCAACTCTGTACTGTTTCAGCCTGTAAAAAACCGCTTTGTACTGCTTATTAAATGCATAACACCACAAGTGCTTAAGCTTAGGACAAATTTAAAATGCAGATTTTGGTTTTACTCGTGGATCATGCATACTATATAATATATATATTCTACTAAATTTTTAGGTGTTCATGTGGACCAACATTTGACCTGGAAAGAACATATAAAAACTATTTCTGACAAAATTGCTAAAAACATTGGTATTCTAACTCGAACTGCATACTTGTTGCCCTCCTGCATACGCCTAAAATTATATTACTCGTTGGTTTACCCCTATCTTACTTATTGCAATATGGTATGGGCATCCACTTATGACTCTAGACTACGGAGATTAATTCTATTGCAAAAACGTGCAGTTCGTATCATTATGGGAGTTCCAAGGTGCGTTCATTCTGGACCACTATTTACTGACTTGAAGCTACTTAAACTAGAGCAGATTCGAACATTACAAATTGGCCTATTTATGTACCGTTATGAACATGGTTTACTTCCAGCATGTTTTAAGGGATTTTTCATCTAGGATCTGATGTTCATACTCACTACACCAGAAACTTTAACTCTTATCGCCCCATATATGCACACACCAATACTCGCTTATTTTCCATAAAATCTGTTGGCTCCACAACCTGGAACATGCTTCCCTCTCACATACGTTGTGCCCCGCACCTACGACACTAAAAAAATGCTGCATGCCTTCCTGATTAATGGAAATTAGCTATAACCTACCTGCCGGATATTCTTTTTCACTGTTAGTTAAGGTTTTCGTTTTTTTTTTCTTCATTTTTATATTGTTTTGAATTGTGTTTATCATGTACTGTGTACTATGTACTATACTGTTTGCATTACTGTATGAAACTTGATGTTGCACTATTTGTTAAGGATTTAGCTATCACTAATTCAAATTTCTGAAATGTTGTTTTAGGTGTCCCTAGTTAGCGGGATCTTGATCCCTTTTGGGACTCCTCTTGCGGCCAATCCTGATATTTTATGTTAAATGTTATGTGATTTTTATTTGACATGGCTTCAATAAAAGAGTTTTGATTGATTGATTGATATAACCATGTATAGAGCAAACCCATTAACAAGCAGTCTTTGGGAGTGTGACCGCGGTTAATGGATCGCTTAACAACAGCCCATGCTAAAACACAGTGATGTATGACCTACACCGGTCTTAGTGTGGCAAGAGAGAGACAGGCTATCTAATATTAAGGCATCATTTGCATTGCAAAAATTTGCCTTGTAGCCTGGTTTCAGACAAGTTTGTACAATTACTGTGAAAGGATACAATGCACATTGCTGTCTGTTGACCTAGTCCAGCTAGTAACCTTAAGCCTCTTACAGCAGGGGTATTCAAACTGTGGTGGTGTCGCTAAGGGGTACGCGAAAAATTTCACAAAAAAATTAAAATTTTCTATAAGTTTATGTCCTTCTTTCTTTCATTAGCTATTCTACGTCCACCGTTCGCTTATTTTTCTGTACATTTCTATGAGTTTATGCCATCGGATGTAGTGTTGCCGGCTGATTTTTCAGTCCAGGAAAGAGACCAGTTTTTTATCTATCATGTTATGGTGGATTGAAGAACGAATTCAAGAAAAACATGTTGTGTGATTTTTGCCTGAAACGAAGAGCTGAACATGGATTAATTTCTGACCGAGCTTTAAATTTATTGATTCCTTTCAGCACGTCATATCTGTGTGAAATAGATTTTTCAGCTATGCTTGCGATCAAAAGCAAATAGAGAACAAAGCTTGAACTCGAACCAGAGTTGTGTTTGAAATTGACAAATATTAAACCAGATATTGTAAATCTGTGCTTGTCAAAACAAGTCCACTGCTCACATTAACACTTTCTAATAGTGATTTTATTTTTCCTTTATGTTGATATGACTACATTCTTAATAAGTTATAAGTTAAAATTATATCACTTTAAAATGTTTCTACCTATGACTAATACCCCGGTTTGCACCAATGATTAAACAGAGTTGTTAATTGCAAGGGGACTTCACGCTCGCATGTTGTTTTTGATCTGACCTTGTTGGGGGTAGGCCAAAATTCAAATTTTTACCAGGGGTACAATAAAAATAAAGTTTGAAAACCTCTGTCTTACAGTACAACACAGTTGAGATCTTATCTGGGGCACTACTGTTTCTGCCTGTTTTCTTAAGACTTATCATTTTAATAGGGTTCTTCGCTCCGGGAGCGCCTCTGATATGGTTGTACTGTGAGAGGCGCTTTATAAGTCCGTAAATAGAATAGAATAGAATAGGATAGAAGATAAGTCAGTTTGAAGCACAAGACTTAAAACCACCTGCTCTTCTCAACTCAGTCTTGACCTAGCCCAGCTAGTAACCTTAAACCTCTTACAGAAGATGAGTCAGTTTGAAGCACAAGACTTAAAACCACCTGCTCTTCTCAACTCAGTCTTGACCTAGCCCAGCTAGTAACCTTAAACCTCTTACACAAGATGAGTCAGTTTGAAGCACAAGACTTAAAACCACCTGCTCTTCTCAACTCAGTCTTGACCTAGCCCAGCTAGTAACCTTAAACCTCTTACAGAAGATGAGTCAGTTTGAAGCACAAGACTTAAAACCACCTGCTCTTCTCAACTCAGTCTTGACCTAGCCCAGCTAGTAACCTTAAACCTCTTACAGAAGATGAGTCAGTTTGAAGCACAAGACTTAAAACCACCTGCTCTTCTCAACTCAGTCTTGACCTAGCCCAGCTAGTAACCTTAAACCTCTTACACAAGATGAGTCAGTTTGAAGCACAAGACTTAAAACCACCTGCTCTTCTCAACTCAGTCTTGACCTAGCCCAGCTAGTAACCTTAAACCTCTTACACAAGATGAGTCAGTTTGAAGCACAAGACTTAAAACCATCCTATGTGCATAGCATTTGCATTTGTGATTAAACTACTTGGCTGGAAGGCCTTAATTTGCATTTTCAGCAGCCAGTGTCCATTTAGGGCTGCCAACTTTTGATTTTGCCATTCCGGGACGCCCAAAGTGGCAAAGTCACTAGATATATCATTACCAATTTACACTGTCCACGTCACTGTATGTAATGTAATGAATGTTGGGTCAACCTAATGTACATGTTGGATCTAAAGTCTACTGAAAATAGTCTTTAATAATTATTGCAGTCAAATCATCAGAAGATAACTGCCCTGTATTTAAAAGTAGAATCAACTTCAAGAAGAAAACACTAATTAAATTCCAGTAGGCCTAACCTACCAGGGTAACCTGCTTCAGGGCCCAGCATAAAGTTCATAATATATTATACAGTTATTGGCCTAAATGCATGCAGATTACAGTTAGGCCTATCGTTTAATCCTATTGAGTCTGCGATGGGAGAGCAGAATATCGCTTAAACTTGTACTTCTGCTGAGTTGATGCAGTTTTAAGCAGTTTCAAATCAATGCATACAAAGTCGTAGAACTCAGCATGCGTCATGATAAAATTTATTTTGGTCAACAGTTCCGCTTTAACATGTTTGGTGCTCAGAGAATTGCGATTGTTAGACAACAGGTCGGTCATGATGCTGAACACTCTCAGTCTCTCGCAAAAACGTTCGAAACGGGAACGGACAGTGCGTAGGAAACAAAGCTAAACAGCGGAGTGTCAATGGTTTGATACGTTTTGAAGCCTTCAACCCAACATCCGATATTCAGCCAACAACGTTAGGTGTGATAGAGTGCAGAACACAACATTGATCGTACAACTTCTCGAGTTTAGTGTGCGAAAACAAGAACAGAATTTGGTGAAGTGGGTATCTACACCAAATTCCGGGACAATTTGGGATCAATCCGGGACACGGGACGCACAAGGCCGATTCCGGGACTGTCCCGCCGAATCCGGGACGGTTGGCAGCCCTATGTCCATTACACAATGCATAGCAAGCAGACTGAACATCAGATAGCTCTCTCAAAAGAAGAAAGCATAAGCAGATTGCTCCCAAATCTAATGAGTGTATCAATCAATCCTTTTATTGTTTCCATAGAATAGTTTACAAGTAGTGATCCAGAATAATCACAATCAACGATCATAAGTATGGAAATTAAAACAGACAGATCACATGATTATCTTATTATTAATGCGAATTATATATCATACATCAGCTTAGCAAAGCAGAAATAGGTGAAGAATCTATTTATAATCCCGCAGTATGTGAAGAATCTATTTCCTCAGAATATGAAATTTAAAGGATTCCTATGTTTGGTAAAACTTAGTAGACCCTACACAATTTTCCACATGCCTTTCCCAGTCATAGAAAATCACATAAATTTGTGTCTGAAGCAACATGGACTTAATACTTTGAACCCAACCTGTAAAACTTAAATTGCTGCAAACAACCACATATTAAATTCTTAATTCACCACAGTCTTAGCCTGCCTCAAGGAGAGTCGCCTTCTGTCAATCAGGGGAAGCACGCTACAGGCACAAAACTGCATAATTATAAGTATGCTTCCTAAAAGCAGCTCAAGTTATGCAACCAGCATTTGTCATACGCAAATAAGCTGTGAAATAGAGTAATAAATAAGCTATAATTTTTCTATTGGTTATTTTTAGACATCAGATAGTTGCCATTAATCATGAGTAATTTATAGTGTCAATTAAAGTGTTAATTTTGAAGGATTTCTTGCATTTGTGGGTAACGGGACCAAAAGTACTGTAAGTAGCTCTCATACCACTAATTTACACAACTTTTCAAGAGATAATGAAAGATTTGCCAATGTTGACTGTGATTTTGAGCCAACACCATGTAAAAACACTAGGTTTTTTGCCTCTTATAAAAGGTGGTCAAAATATTTACCGATATGAAAGATTCGTCAACACTCAACAGCCGATATATTTTTTTCCTTTACAACAAGAATCGCAGAATCAGATTGTTGTGGAACTCAATCGTCATGCTAATGATTGTGTTGTGAAGGCATTGCCCCAAGCATTAATCTAATGATGCACAGATGTAAACAAAATGACAGCATGTGGATTTATGACTTTCTTCTGCTCTAGAATTGTAAATATGCCTCTGCATTAAAAAAGTACTGCACAATATAACTTTACCTGGAGATGCCAGGAATGAAACCAGTCATGCAATGCAAAATGTTAGGAAAGTTTGAGTGACCATTTATTGAAAGATATAGGCCTACTATCATGTGCAAGATGGTTGTCATTCTACCTTCAGCAAATTTATAGCCTCAGGGGCTGTACGTTTAAGGTAATAGTCAATTTAGGCATGCTGCCACAGGCTGCAAGAAAACGGGCGTGGTGCGCCCTTGTTGGCCGATTGAAATGGGACATGGGGTACAGGTTACCCAGAAATCCTCAAGCCCTGAATCTCAGTCTTATGCTATTATAGGTTACTGCGAAATCATCAAACGTTCTTTCTTATGTTAGACATTCCGATTGATTGTACAACATGTATTTCTTCTAAATTAATTACATCTAAAAAGACATCTGCAAACATTCTAGAGTACCTACAATGCTAGAAAATTTTACATAGTGAAGTAAAATGCGCTGTGTATCAACACACATGCACGCTTACAAAGGACTCAATCCCCTGTTAGGGTCAGGGTTAGTGTCGTCATTACAAAACATAGAAAACATATAAACCTAACCCTGACCCTAACCAACCCTCATGACGCCTAACAACGACGTCTAACCTGACCCTAATTGCAAACCTTAACCCTGACCCTAACCGACCTTTAAGACGCCTAACCTTACCCTGACCGACCCTCACGACGCACATAACAAGTCATATCAAACACTTCCCTCCAGGCATATATAGCCCGTGTATATTTCAGGTCAACCAATCACAGCGCAGAACCCACGCCATAAACTTCAGCCCCCGATACTATAAGTTTGCCCTACCTTCTTGCGCATTTCAACGCAAAAGAATTTTAAACAAGTGTCCTTGACCTGCAACTCGGCCTATCCCTTGCCCTAGTTCAGCGGACCAGACCAAAGTACAAATCCAGCACTCAAACTTTTCCACCTGATGCATCACTGCTAAAGCTTTATTTATAAAACTGGCTGAACGAACCTTTAAATAGGTTAACACGCAAAATTGGTCTCGAATTTATAAATGCCAGACCTCTTAAACACCTTAACTTGAGGTATTACATACCGACCTTAACGTTCAGCTACGTAGTCGTCGTCTGATGAACTTCAGATGATGTTCAGCTGGCGTTCGCAAAGTTCAAAATAACAGTAGCTCACTTTACAAGTCTTCTGAACGTAGCCTGTCTTCGAAAACAAGTAGCACACCCCCGACCATTGATTCCCTCGTACGACCTCGACCTTTAATAGGTCGTCGCCACTATGCGCCATCTAGTTATATATGCTCACAGTGCAAATCGTTAGATGGAGCACAAGAATCCTTGGATGGAGCAGTGCTCGTTTTCGTGCACAAATTCCTGACATTTTCTGCAGATTTTTTAAAATAAAACTACATATTGCAATTATAAAAACGTGGCACTGAAAATATCCATAGGATGTGGAAAGTCCATCTATATTAGATAGATTTCGTTTATTAAGATACAAAGTTGACATACAGCAACTTGTTTACATATGATAATGAAAGTAATGAAATTAAAAACAATAAGTTTATGCCTATAGTCAGGATTGAGAGTTAAATCTGGGACTATCCCGAATATTGAATTTCTGTGTTGAAGTGACGCCCTTTCAAGTCAAAGTATAAATTGCTTGCTATCCGCTTATTTTTAATAAACTAAAATTGATTGTATAAGTATAATTTGCGTACTGGTCAGCCTATTTAAATAAACGAAAATTGATTGATTGATTGATTGATTCAGTCAGTAATCACACGACGACGCCATGCGGCTGATACCTGCGTAATGAGTGTGGCATGCAAGAAATAATATGTAATCGGTGTTTTGTTGTTGTTGGTCAACTAATCTGGTCACGGTCGGTAGTTTTTTGAGGAAAACAGAAATACAGGTAAAGCCACTGAGAACTAAAATTTAGCTCAAAACAATTCTTATGCATATTGAAGAGATGTTAATGGTTGCGCTGTGTCTAAGGTCAAATATGAACGACCATTCATATTAAAAGCTAGGTTTAAAAATAGAGAATTATGCAATAATGGCAGTGTTTACCCTTTGGCTGAACGATTGAAGGAGGGAAGAACGAATGATAGGGATTACGTTGCGCTATTATAAAAGTTTTTCATAGACCCAGAAGGTTGTTTGACCGGTTAAAAAGCAGGTCAACGTCATATTTAATTATAGTTTTTATAGTCAGTTGTGGGTTCAGGGTGCAGTGAAATTATGTGAGGTATTTTGGGATATCATTAGGGTGTTCCCACCTTGTTGATTCGTCCAGACGTCTTCCTGTTATCTGTGTTTGTGATGACTGCATATAACACCGTCACAATAACAGTACTGTGGACAGGGATCCTGAGTGGTCGAGTGGGATGGTATCCTGCTCGCCGCGCCGGCGCCCCGGGTTCGCTTCCCGGTCGGTCGGTTTATCAGAGATTAATTTCTCGGATCTTTACTGCGGGTGGCTCGGTCGCAATATAAACGTGGAGTACGAGGTTGCTTTCTGCCTCCGACACTGATCATCTTCGATATGAAAAAGTGTCGTTAAGCAGTAATACAACAACAGTACTGTGGAAATTGTGAATAGATTTATTAATCCCTGTATAACGTTTATGATTTTCAGCTGATGTGTTACAGATTTCATTATGGATGACCGTGCAGATGCCACGGAGATCACAGATGAAGAGATTGATCGACTGATTGCAGAAGGTTAATCTTGAATCCTGTCAACAGTAGATCTAAAAATAGCTTGCCTAAAAATAACCTTATCCTGAGAATTCATGACTCACCAGTGAAACATTCTGTTATTCTTTAACAATGGCCTTAGCATTAATGCAGAAGTTGTGCATTATTCTGAGAATCAAGCCTTTGCAGAAGGCAAGATGATTTTATCGAGAGACCAACCTGTAAACTTTACTGGACTCTTCTTAGGAATTCTGATATGTTTTCAAAGTTGTATCTCCTCATTCTCCTGTGGTTGACTGCCTTTCCATAGTTGGCCGTATTCATGTTGTGTGACATGGGCATACATGGGCACTGCTTGTAACGTGCTTGTCTGTATGTGTGTTTATGTAAATTGTATGTATTTGGATCATACAGCTTCCACAGGCTTTGACTTTGACAGTGGGACTGGATTATTGTTTGTCCTAACTGAAGTTAACAAATCATTTTTACTAAAAATTTATGACACATGCTTATAGTCTGTGTGTAGGAAAAAAGGCAAGTAGCTAATTAAGTATTTCTTTATTTTACAGTCTTGTCATTAGTATTGTAATTCTTTATGGTTATTACAAAGGTATGCAAAATCAGCAGTTACAAGTTTAACTACATTTGCAATGGATCTTAGAACAAACATTTAAAATGAGGCTGCTTAAAGACGCCATATGATATAATGATGTTCAAGCACAAGTAGGTAATTTGAAATTAATTTTCTGTTTTGCAGTTACTGATGAATGTGATATTGGAGATGCAAATGACTATGATGTTGTGGCTGAATTTGATGATGTCATCATGGCTGTCGATTCCTCAAAAGTGGAATCAGTTGCTGTGAAAGACCCTGCCAAAGAGGAAAAGCCGAAAGAAGACACAGTGGGTGCAGAAAAATCAGCAGATAGTGGAAAAGTAGAGACGAAACAGGTGGAATCCACTACTAAGAAAGAGGATGTTGCTCCTCAAATTACTTCTAAAGAAAAGGAGCCAGAGAGTAAACGAAAGGATGAAGCATCACCTGTGGCAATAACAAAGGATCCAAGCACGAAGGAGAAAGGGGCAGATATGAGTGAAATTGTAGAGACGAAACAGGTAGAATCCACTACTAAGAAAGATAGCGACGTGCCCCAAGCGACTTCTAAAGAAAAAGAGCCAGAGAGTAAACAAAAGGACAAAGTACCATCTGTAGCAATCACAGGGACTCCAAGTACGAAGGATAAAAGGGCAGATATGATTGGAAATGTGGAGACAAAACAGGTAGAATCCCCTACTAAGAAAGGTGATGGCACTCCTCACACAACTTCTAAAGAAAAAGAGCCAGAGAGTAAACGAAAGGATGAAGTATCATCTGTAGCAAGCACAAAAGCTGCAAGTGTGAAGGAGAAAGGAGCAGATAAAAGCAAAGCTACTGTATCACCTGGAACCGCTGGAAAACCTCTTGGTGGAAAAGAAGCTGGAAATACAGGCAAAAAAGAGGAATCTTCTGTAGCTAGTGGAAAGAGTCCTGGTGGAAAGGAAGCAGGAAATAAAGATGTAAAGAAGGCACCTGCCAAAGTTACTGAAAAGCCTGCTGGTGAAAAGGAAATGGGAAATAAAAGCAAACCGTCTGAAAAGACCAGTAAAACTCCAGATGGAAAAGAGGTTGGGAGAAGTGGCAAAGATGTGAGATCACCTGGAGTGAAAGGAGGAAAGCAACCTGGAAAGAAATTGGATGCTGGCGACAAAGCTCAAACCGTTAAATCTGCTCCAGCAGAGGCCACAAAAGATGTAAGTGACAAAACAATGCCAGCCACGGCTACAAGCAAGAAGGATGTTACAAGCTCTGCTGCTGCTGCGGATACTGTTGTCGTGAAGCCCACTGCCATGGTAGCAACTGTCGTGGATGATGACAACACTTCTTCAGTTCATCTGCCAGATTCCAAGGTGACTGATGTGGAAGTTGTTCCTAAAAGCAAGGATGGAAATGTCAAGGGAGAGGAACTTGTAGCACCAGTGGCTAAGGCAACTCCACCTGGAACAGCAGACCTGGAAACTGAAGGAGTTAGACAGACACCCAAGTCATCATCCGAAGAACTGATAAAAGATGCCGCTGCCAGTTCAGCTGTGGCTGATGAAGAAGGTCAAGTCAAAGGTCATGGCATAGAAGAGGGAGTTAGACACATGCCTGAGTTATTATTCAAAGAACCAACAGAAGATGTTGCTGCCAGTTCAGCTGTGACTGACGAAGAAGGTCAGGTCAAAGGTCATGGAAAAGAAAAGCCTGAGGAAAAAGAATCTGACAAGTCAAAGGTGGGAAAATCTGATACAGTAAGCAATTGTAATTTAGTCTTTTAAATTATAACTTTAAAAAATAGTAGATTCTTGGATGTTAAGAATTGCAATTTATGCAAGGTTTTAACTAAATCGATTTCTAGTGTTTTGTAATATTGAAATTGAGTTTCATATTTATATAAATAATAACTTTAAATTACTTGCCGATATAATGAAAGTCCAAGTGCTCTGACACTGTAACCCTAAGATTCACTGTTTGCCTAATCTCTTTGCCCATTTATATAAACTTTATTTCGCCACGAACGGGCTGCTCACAAAATAATAAAAGACAGATACAGAAAGCAGTTAACTAGCTAAAACACAAAAATGTGCACAAATATTTGCACGGAAGTCACCAATGCTACAGTATTGCGGTACATTATAACTGTCACAAAGAATCCTTATCTGTTGTTGTGCAAACAATGCATACAATTCGGTTAATATTTTTTATTACTGTAGCTTAACTTTGATAAAAAAGAATATTGTCTCATGTCTATGTCAGCCTGAAGTGGCAAACATTCAGCATACAAGAATATGTCTCTCAAGCAGTTACTATCATTCACTTTAAAAAGCCTCAAAAATATTCTATTCCATGCATTTGTCAACCTTGCTTACTCACTTTTGGTAAATGCAACACACTCACATGCATAGACAAGTATTGGCTTACAATATGCTTCAAATAGATGCAATAACATCTATTTGAAGCACATTGTTTGTTCTAGTAGCATTCTCTGGTCTACATAGCCTGCCCTGCTGTTGACTTCTACCAGCTAGGCCCATATCTCATATCCCTTAATTGCATTTATAATTAAACTAAGCACTCTTGGAGTCCTTAATTTCCCTGTTGAGTGCCAGTCCTATTGACTGGTGTAGCGTCAATAATACAAAATAGGTCTCTTGAAAGAAGAGAGTATTACAGTTTGTCAGTCGTATTGACTGGTGTAGTCTCGTCAATAATACAATATAGGTCTCTTGATAGAAGACAGCATTATACAGTCTGATATCAAAGTCTCGGGTAAAGCAGTGTTACCGTTAACGCCCAAATGGCCATTTTTATGTCCGTAAAAAACGTCTCGGCGAAAGTCATGTCTCTTTAGAAGTGGTCTCCAAAAGTTTGTGTCCAAATTTTTCGGTGTGATAGCTGAAGGAAATGAGCTCACAATTATGTTGACGTGATATTAAGGAAGGTTTGAAAATATCATGTGTCCATGTTCGTCATTTTAAAGCCAACATGAGTTTCTTGAGTGATGGATTAAAAACAAAGAATCATTTAGAAGATTTGACTGAAATAAATTTCACTGTTTTCTTTTGCAGAAGAAAGGAGGTTGGGGCTGGAATAGCATTGGTTGAGAAACTAGATGTTGTTAAAAGAGTTGTTGGGGACACAAACTGCCTCAATGTGCTGAACCAATGAGTGGGTAAGTGCAAACTTAAGACTCTTACTTCAATACTCTTAAATCTGCCTCTACTATAAGGTTAAGGTTTCTGGTTTGAAACCGTTCAAGACTTCTTGATTTAGAAAACATGATGCCCATTACTAAAACCGTAGGAATCTTTAATCCAAGTTGAGAGAGATCAACTTGCTCACAATTATGTTTGATATTAAGGAAGTTTTGAAAATATCATGTGTCTGTGTTTTATGACTTATTGGATTAAACAAAGTTTGACAATAAACACTGTTTTCTTTTGCAGAAGAAAGGAGGTTGGGGCTGGAATAGCATTGGTTCTTGGGGATCTAATGTGCTGAACCAAGTGGGTAAGTGACTCTTACTTGAAATGACCTGCATCTACTATAAGGTTTCTGATTTTTATTCAAGCGATTTAGAATGTCCAGTGCTCAAACAGTGTTTTTAATTGGACTCTTTATTGATGCATTGTGTAGGTTGTAGGTCAAGTTTTTCAAACTAATAATAGTGCAATCAGTTTGGATGCAATCAGGATCACTAGAACTTTGTTGCACCTACTTGCTTACATTACAAATGCTTTATTGAGAGCAGTACGGTAGTCCCATTTGGTTAGTAATAAACGCACGGCTTCAGATGTCTCCACTCTTACAGTAACGTAGCTGGAACACTGATAAACATTAACTGTTGAGTAATAAATCCACTGTGGCCTATATGGCCAGATAATACTGGGGCCTGTTGAAGTAAATGTCAAAACTGTATGCTGACAGGCAACAATTAATGTTTTTAGCAGATATTATTTTTAAGATTGTTAATGGTCAAAATATTTGGCTTACCCAATAATAGTTAAAACATTTGACTCTAGCCTTAGTGAATCGGTCTCTAGTTCCAAAAGATCTGCTCTAATGTTTAAATATTCTGATTGCCGTAGAGTGCGTAGACTAACTGGAATGTGGTGAGATGAGATGAGTTTTGGTTAGATTAGATTTTATAAGAGATGCAACTTATGATTCCAGGACTTATAACTCTCCTTTGGAAAACTAGCCCAAACTGTACATATTTAAGAAAAAACCATGAATCTAGTGGTTCTACTGGTTTTGTGTATAGGAAGATTATTATTAAAACAGATGACAGTATATTTACTGTTTACTTTTGTTTATGCCAGGTGGCAGTTTGTATCATGTCCTGGAAACAGTGGAATCAAGTTTAGTGGAGCCAGAGGAAACTGGTTCAACTCCAGACGACCCTACAGTCCAGCAACCAAAGGAAAGAGATACCATTTCAGACATTGTCCAACTTCAGCCTTCCACCTTGGCTGAGGACACTGCGGACACATCTGGTGGCTCGACGCCACTCTTACATCCAGAGACCCAGAACATCAGTGAAGATAGGCAGGGTGCCAGCATTGCTTTAGCATCTAGTGAAAACCAGGAAGCCAGTCTTGCAGCTGCTGATGCACCTTTGCTTGGGAAGAATGAGAAGGCAGAGCAAGCTGAAACGGGTGGCAAGAGTGACCCTGTTGATGCAGCTGGTATTCAGAAGGAAAAAAAGAAGTCACGGTCGTCGAAAGGTCAGAGTTCACCGGAACAGTCGTGGTTTTCTGGATGGGGCTTATCGTCATTTACAGGAGCTGTTCAACAGACAGTATGAATTAATCATTGTCTCCTCTATCCTTATGGTTCTTGAATAACTAGGGAATATGAAAAGGAATATGTTTGTGTTTGCGTGTGAAAATCCTCATCTAGTCAGAGAAATTAATTTTGCAAGAGAAATGTGCTCAGGAGGCATAAACTGGGTCAAAATAGTCTTTTCCTGTGTATAATCAATCCTTCTTGTGTTAGCTATCAAATTGTGAGTTGTTAGCATAGAGTTAATTTTATTTTAAATTTATTGCACGACCTTACAACAAAAACTTTATTTAACATGTCCTTTTGAGCCCTAATTTGAGGTTGTATGCATAGATTACTGTGCAGTTCACCAAATCATTTTATATTTGTCCTGGTAGAGCTGCCTGCTTAACCAGTCAGATTTTTAAAAAGTTTCTGCGTTGCTTTAGTCTAGCATCAGTTTCTGAGTGCGTATTTGATATAGGAATTCATTACGCCAATTTAAATTTAATTATGAAACTTTAATTGGTGTGAATCCCTGTTACTGTTTGACATTGTGCTTATGTCACAAGGGCAAAAGGGTCGTCAGTTCTGGATTGGATGTCCTGGAAAATATCGGTAAGAAGACAATGAGTGTACTGGCAGATGAACCAGAAGAGGGAGTGGTTCCATTGTCCCCATCATCCAGTGGTTCACCTCCATCGGGAAGTCCCAAGGTAAGGCCTGTTCTTTAACACTACAAGGTTATTGACATGCAAATCAGTCCACTTTCACGTATGGGATATTTGTAGAATCTGATCTTTCATGCTTCAAGCTGTCTTACTTTCACTTGCATATGTGCTGTTTCCTGCTGACTGGATTTTATTGTAATTCAGTTCTCATTGGTATTGCTAAGAGTGATTTACCCAAACTACAAGTGGTTAAAAATTCTGTGGCCAGAACCATAACAAGACCCCTTAATATTAGCATAATAATAATAATAATTACGACAATTTATATGGCGCCGTAACACGGCTGCCTGATTTAATTCAGTAATAAAAATCACGATACAATTCAAACAGTGAAAATAAATTAAATCTAATACTGTTGTGCCACACAACAATTGATGCAGGTTTGTCTCCTATGAGTTTAGCTGCAGCTAGTGCATTCAGCATGGCTAACATTGTTCATCCAAAATACAGATGAAAGAATTTGACTGATGATGAGTATGGAACTGGAATGGATTTGGCTGTAAAGTAACATGCAACCGTGGTTACGGATCTGGTAAACTACAAAGCAGAAGTATCACCATTTCGTTGTCAAAGTATTTTCTTGAAATGTCACTGTGGAGTTATTGTATTACCTTACATTAATTGATTTTCTATGTAATTACTTTGGCCAAAAATGTATAGTTGCAGTGCAACATCGTGGTTTGACAATGCATTGTCAGTTGTACACAATGCAGTTGGACTTGAACTAACACAGAAATTAGAGACTGATTCATTAGCAATCAGTTGCTATGCCACCAGTGTTGCAATTGATGTATTTGATGTTACTGTTGTTATTGTTGAAACCATAAAGAAGAAGAATTTTTTTCTTTTTCAGAAAAAGAGTAAATCTGCCAGAAAGGGTCAGGACAAAGGAAAGGCTCAGATGCTGAGAAAGTGTTTCGACGACTGCCAGGGTAGGTCAACCTTCCATTACAATGTCTTAACTTAAGATCTCTTAAAGTTTGTGTACATGATTTAACCCTTTAACAATGAGCTGCATTGGTTTCCCAGTCGCTTTTAGTACACTCTCATCATTAAAGTGTTACAGTTAAACCAATGAGATCAGGTAAATAATCATTGCGTAAAGGCCTTTTTCAGGCATTTATTATGCTATAGTTAGACATTTATTATTTTATTTTATTTAGTTTTAGTGTAATTTATTATCTATTATAGTTACTATGAATCACAACTTGATCGAGAGCTTTTGTCTTTTATAGAAAATCAGGAAGGCCTTGTAAGCAGGGCCTATGGTCACTTTTCAGTTTTCTTTTGATACTCTACAATATTATCTTTGCATTGAATGCAATGCAGGAGCTATATGTACAACATGAATGTATGTTAGACAGATTTGTTTTAGCGTTTTTGTAAGGTCTTAAAAGGTGCTCTTTGCATATCGAGATGCACATTGTACATGAAGTTGTTTCATGGTGTCTTGGGTTCAGTTAAGTTCTGACTGTCTGCTTAATGTGCCAGTGTTAAAGCAGTATGCTCTATGGTTTCAAACCTCTTCAAAGTCTGTGCTTGTCTTAGGTTTGGCTCATTTTGAGGCACTTACTGATCTATCCCAAGTCAGTCAGGAGAAGTTGGATAAACAGGTGGGCAGATTGTCAGGAGACAGTCTGGTTGCCATCAAAGCAGACCTGACACTCATCAGAGATGCCTCAGATCTTGGTGGCATGGACTGGGAAGCAAGCTGTAAGTGCATCTTTCTGAGTTTGTCCATTGTCAACATCAGTTATAAATGACTCACTCTTAAAAGTTAATACCAGTGAAAAAGTGTAAATATATGCTGTTTTGATATTATTTTATGTAGACAGTTGAAATTCTTTTTGCTTTGTAACTTGTACTACTTGCACCAGCTTTTGACATTGTACAGCACCCTAACACCACTTCTGCAGTGTATTTAGATATATGAACTTGAACGTTACAAATTTTCATATAGTAGTGACAATAGTAATAATAATAACATAATAATAATAATCAAAGTATCTAACTGTTAATGAAGTTGTGTAAATTGTAGTGATTACATTACTTGACCTTTCAATTAAATTACATTGCATTACAATTACATTACATGCTGTTACAATGGCACTGGGAAGTCAGTTCTACTGTTTACTCAAGTAGACGTAGACATCAAGTTCACATTCCTGTCATGCTCTGCAAACTATGGTATAGGATTCTTTGGCATATTTGAGCCATTTTCATAACCATGTCGACACGTCTTCTTCAGTGGATTCTCATTTCTTATAAGAACTTCATTTGAGGTGACCGTCAATTGATGATTGGGGCTTTATGATTACAATGCCATAGGTGCCATTAGATTCGATTAGATTATATGCCGTAGTGTAATGCACAATGCCTCAAATGTTGGTATGTCAAAATCAGACTGAAAATAGGTGAATTTCCTGAGGGTGAGTTTACCACACAGAGAGACGGTTTATTTAGGTTTGTCATATTCATCAGAAGCAATAGCCAGTGTGTGGTTGGTCAGCCTCTCTTGATGTGCATCAGGAGTCAAACTCCAGACATGGTTATGAAAATGGCTGCAGTGTGACCAGTTGCTAAGAGTAGTTTTAAGTGAATAATCTTTTCTTGTTTTCTTGGTTGGATTTCAGTTGGCAACACAGAACATGATTTCTGTCAGTTGGTCAAAGACTTCGTCAGTCAGCTCAGCGTCACTGTCAGTCTGCAGAAACTCTTCACCGTAAGAGACGCTCTCAAAAGACACTAAATAATGTTTACTGGGGTAGTTACATTATTTTACATATTTGCATTTGCACACTGGTTTCACCGGTCTGCCGACATTTAAACACACGACACATAATCACGCGACGCTTAAACACAGACACTTCAACACACGGCAGATAAACACAAGGACATATAAACACAAGGACAGATAAACACACGGCAGATAAACACAGCGCCATATTCGACAAAATCTTTAAAATCGGTTTCGGCAAATTAATGAACCCTAACTGTCTTATAAAAGTAAAAGTGCGAAAAGTTATTGGTGCGATAAATGAGCTATTGCATGCAAATACTGGAGTACGTCTGCAGCTAAATAGAGACTAACAGCACGTCCTACACGGTCCTTCAAATCACGATACTTCTTCCTCGGTGGTTGATCAACTCCCGATATTCCCTGTAGAAAACTAGATTTCTGCTTCTGAATATCTTTAGAGATTCCATCCAAGAAGGTCCAAAGAGTAGGATGATGACACTGGAACAAGGACTGAAGACCATAGTGCCATCCCTCTACTGCGTTGGTTGTTCGGGCAATTCCGTCTACTGCAGCTTGATATTGATTCCAACGTTGGATCGGAAATAAACTTGGTCCGTAATTTGCGTTTCGACCCGCCCGTCTTCGTCCACGGATGTACGTGTGCTCGAAATAGGACAGAAGCTCTGGCATTCGATCGTGTACTTCGCCAATGTCATCTGCAAGAAGCTCAAAGGCTTCTTTTACGTCATTTTGTAATTATACAAGGAGTGCCTTGTGTTTAAGTGTCGAAGGATTATCTGTCCGTGTGTTTATCTGCCATGTGTTGACGTGTCTGTGTTTAAGTATCGCGTGATTATGTGTCGTGTGTTTAAATGTCATGGAACCGGTTTCACCACATCAGAAAAGTCCAGGTTTGTTCAGAGCATTGATATAGAGCCTCTCCAAAATGACTACTCAGAGGCACAGATAAAATGCAGTCTTCAAATTAACTTTACTATTATACAGTATACACGTAATTCATTTGTAACGTTTAGAATCCTTGTGTTATTTTCATAAAAGATCAAGGAAGCATATTGTTCATAATTTTGTTGGATGTGCTTGTAGGTTCAGGAAAATACAACTAAATGGTTGACCTCTTGTCTCCAAGATAATGTTCAAGACACAAAATATCAGGCTGAGGTAAGTAATACTGATAGATATTTTAATTAAAGATTTTAAAAGACAACAATAGCATTGATAATGATATTTATAATTTTACAGTGTTAACTGCTAACAAAAACTTCTTAACAATTGGCTTTTATTAACTATGTTTTTGCTGTAATAATTGCACAGTTCATTTGTTTGTCATAGAGGTTGAGATGCTGTATAGCATATTGTGATTAATTAGCTTTTTTGACATTAGGCTAGTGTAAATTGACAGTGTAATGGCTTGAAAAGCAATAGAAATGAACATAATCCAAATTTGGAAAAAGAACTTTCGTGTAGATCCTGATGGACATGTCTTGGCGCATGGGTATAGTATATGATATAGAACCAGCCATAATGTATTATCCTGGGCAATAATCTTTGTCACTACCTTTATGATAAACCAAGAATTTTGAAATTAGCCATGAAGTGTTTTTAATAGATAGTAAAGTTGGAAATAAGAATAACTTGGTTTTTGTGTGATCGCTAATCTAGAGCATTTGATTTTAGGATATTCACAAGATGGCAATACTGATGTTGGCTGATTTCACAGCAACTGGTATTGCTCAGTTTCACAAAATAGCACAACTGCTACTCGTCGATTTCTCTACTCCTCTGCTGTCCTATAAATTCCGAGCCCTTAGCTTAGCTGGGTAAGTGGCAGAAAATTTCTCTAAGATATTTAATGTCGTAGATGAATTTTACATAAATAAATATTAAATTATTATATCATATCCTGCTGTATGTGAGAATTTATAAAGTGCCTCTTGCAGTACTAGCTATTCAGAAGTGCTCTCAGCGTGACAACCCCTAGGAAATAAGAAAGTCAAAGCAATGAAGGGATGAGGGTGGAATCCCAACTAAAATGAACATCTTTTCTATAGGCAGTAAGATGTGTGAAATTGCCAGTTGCTACATTGTATATCTGAGCAAATAAAGTTACTATCACTTTATGGGTTGTTAGACTTTGTCTGATGTATTATACAGCCAGTGGTAGTATGTTTTTTTTGTTGCATTTTGCTCTTGGAAAAACTTAGAATTTCGTTTTTCTTTTATTTGATTGTAGGCTGACCAAAGTTTTATGTACTGAGATCTGGATTGAGGCTCGACTCTTTACCGAATGCTTGCATCAGCTTGAGGTAAGAAAACAAAGGCTTCGTTTATTATGTCCAACAGACAGTTCTTGACTTTTTTGTTATTGTTAGTCTAATGGGAAATTGATTTGGCTAGCAGGAAAAAGTGTGATTTAATCCCATGATCCTTGTAGCACAGGGTGCTTTCCGTACCACTTTGTATTACTTTACAGTTATGACCAGTTTACATTGCTGAATTATTTTTCATTATGCTGATGTAGTCAACAGAATCTGGTGACATGGTAATGTCATTGATAACGAACCTGACATTGGAGGCGAGCAACTGTAGTTCGTGTCTTCAGGATGGCTACCACCTGTTACTGCCAGTCATCCAGCTGGCTGCTCTCAAAGTCCATCCTCTGACCACAGACAATGCTGGTCAGTGGTTGATTGCAGATGTCCTGATCATGTCACTGTGTGTTTATTTTAGTTTGTCAGCTGGTCTGTTAATCCATGTTATATGTTATGTTTTATTATCATCGTGGTTGCTATATTAGTATCAGCTGCATCACTGTCACTATTATCGTCCATGTTGTAACCATTGTCATCATCACCATTGTTTTCATAGTTATCGTTATATTAGTTGTCATTAACTAATTGCCATTCTAGCCATCTTTATTGCGATTGTCAGCTTCATCAATGGATGTCCATTTGGCTGTTGGTCTTTTGTTGATAGATATTCCGAATCTGGAGGTTTTACAGATGACATCCAGCATGAGTCAGAGCAAAGTAGCAAAGCTCTTGAACCGTCTTTCGAGTGAAAATCAGCAGGTAGTCAGGAATGAACTATCCAAAGTTGAAAATGCCTTTGATCATTCGTTCGCTGCAAGTGAAATGGGTAAATTTTTATTAATTTTCAATTACCAGTAAAGCTCAATTGCTACTGTTTTCATTTATTTATAATCTGATTTTATTTCCAAGACTGTTCTCATTTGCATTCACTGTTTTGTTTATTTTTCAAAGCACTTACTTAAATGGTACTTCTGTATAATACTGGTATTATAAAATTATAAGTTTTAATTAATAACAATAATATCAGCAGGAATGTTTACCATGGTTTCAGAAGATGACCGGTTTGATGAAGACTTCAGTCTCCTCATTTTGGAAAGTCTTCATGTGATTGGAGTGGATGTCACTGCACAGAAATTATTGCAGGCATGTAGCACATTGACAAGTTAAACATAAATTCTGTCTTACTACTGGATGGTTGATTCATGTTTTCAATGTGTTTCAACAATGGTCTCTCAATATATGCAATGCACTGGGCCAGGCTGTATTGTTGCTGTGTTTGTAATGGATTGATACGTAATTCAAAGATTATGAGTTTGAGCCTGCTGACTGGGTGGACGACAAGTAATGACTAAAGCAAGTTTTATGCACATGTGTTTCTGTCTCCGGATTGTGTATTGGCTTTGGCTGGTATGCAGCGAGTTATTAAATGCATATCGAGGAATTGGGGTTTGTTGTATGCTAGCTGAAGGGCCTAAAAAGGGAACCGAGTGCATATTCCGCATTCACGATATGGGAAACTGTTTAATGGCCGTAAGTATTTTGGCTGTGGGGTATAGTTGTTATTCTGATTTATAATCACTTGACTTTGTGTAAACGTAGGCACAACTGCGAACTCGACAATGGCTTACAACGTGTGAACAGGATCAGCAAAATGCAACAAACATCTCGGCAAAGGTATGTATATATTGGAATAACAGGTAAATTAAAGCAGAAGCTGTTACCTTTGGCAGAATGAGTGGCAGACATAATCTTATCGGTTGAGCATCGACATTCATGAAGCCTCCATTTACTGGTTGGCATGGAAACCGATTTCAACTGTGAGGCTGGAGTTTAGATCCCAGTGCGTCATGTGAAATTAAAACCTGTTGGATCATGTGGAATTAAATCCAAGCGTATCCTGTGAAATTAATTCCCAGAGCATCATGTGAAATTAAATTCCAGTGCATCATATGAGGTTTGCTGTCACGTTGCATAATCCTTCCTTGTGCAGTTGTTGAATTGTTGGCATTATTTGGACTTTGGTCAAAACATTCTCAAGCACAGGACCATGCCTTTGAGGATTAGTGTTGATTGGGCATTTAATAAGAGCAACTACCCTAACTTTACCTTACCTCTTTAAAAATTTTATTTAGTGTAATTGTGTAGTTTACTGATTTACTGCAGATGAAGGGTAGTGCAATGGCCTCATAGTTAGCAATTAATTAACACCAGGATATAGATATTTTAAAATTTGTATCTTCCACTGTTCCCTGATGAACTCAACGTAAAAATGAGAACATGGACAACATGCTGTTGGTTGGAAGATCACATTTGTTGCTGCCACTTTGGGTAATAGCTTAAGCATGGCTCTTCGTTCTACTTGTGATCATGACCAGTTCTGATTGGGAGTTTGGATTTGTTAACTTGGTTAAGATTTTGATAATGCCATTATAATACTCAAGACATCAAGTGTTGCCTTGATCTTTATTCATTTTTTGTTAAAGGTTTAGTTGAGCCCTTAAATGTGAGAGAGATTGAAGGCAAGCTGCGACTTGTAAACAGATCCGAAAAGTTGAGTCTTCGGTCACAAATGGAATGACATCAGAAACCTAGCAGAGCATACAGATTGAATCATTCATTTAGAGCATATATATAGTGCCTCTCCAAGATAAGGGCTTAGAAGTGCTCCCAGCCCAACCTTAGCGGAAGGAAGTTTTTGAGTGTTTGTAAAAAATGCACATGGCTAAGTCAACGTGACCAAGGGATGAAGGAAAGGGATTAAACATTAATAATTATTAATTAATTAATTACTTTATTGATTCCTCACGTGTACATCCAGAGGGTGGATATTTTAGGTGAATGGCCCAACCACCGAAAAATGCAGTGCAGCTTTGTTGAGTGAATAAAACATGATAGATTATCATACTGTTTGTTATGTACTTGCATGCTACAGTCCTTGGAGTACATGAGCTGGGTTCTGTTTCAGGATATTCACCAGAGGGCCCTTCAGTCGCTGCATGACTTGACTCTCTGCTCGGTGGAGTTGTTTCACCAAATTGCACAAGTTGTTCTTCTCGAAAATCCACGTGAAGTTGCTGCTTATGCGATACGAGCAGAAGGAATCAAGGGGTTAATTGTTTTAATTTAATTCCTTTCAGGTCACTTTGATTACATTTATTCGTAATGTACAACATGTTGAAATGTACAAACTGTTCAAGATCTGCATTACAATGAATGTATTGTACGTACCTCCAGTGTGATAATGTGCTGGACTGTCAGTCAGAAACACAAGATATTTCAATATTCTTGTTTCACTAGCGCCCCTTGGTCAATTATGGTGTGTCACTGGAAGTCTGTTGGCTTACAGATGAAGCACCTGGATAATTTGGGCCTGGTAGTTGATCCAAAACATGGCGGTGGACAGTTGAGTTAATTCCACACAGCTTGCTAAGCATGTTGGAAGCGGACTTGGATTTAAAATATTCCCAAATACACAAGTTCTGCATGAACGAACAGCTTAAGTTCGAACAATGATACACATTTCTTCAGAACTAACATTGTCAGCAACTGGATGTAAATTAATAAGTTATTGTTTAATTCTTTTAAATAATTAAGCTATCCTAATTGTTGCTCTACAGTGCAGGGTACCTGGTCATTCTTGGTTGGGTTGCATATCAGCCTACTTGATGAGCTTGTTGGTCTTTTCTTTCCCCCTATTTCGTTTGGAGCTGAAACCATTCATTTCAAGATTGATTTTGTTTGTGAAGTCAGGAGTGCTTCTGAAACACTGGATATGCAAATTGATATTACAGTTAAGAATTGTATATTAATTAATTACTTTATTGATTCTAGACTTGCAAGAGCAGTGTGTCTGGAAGTTGGATTTCAATCATCTAAGTTCACAAAATGTCTTACTGTTGCTGCTGCTGTAAGTTTACATTATAATGTTTTCTGTAAAATTTGATCATATATAAGACATTCTTCAGAATTGTATTGGTCTTGCGATCAACTTATTTATGAGTATGTAAAAATGCGATGTGCTTTTTCTGTTGTTAAATTGACGTGGTTGTGTTTTTGATTTGGCCTAAAGAACCGTCGAGTACATTAAACAAATAAAATGATTGATATTTGACTGATTGTTAATGATTTTCTACTGATTGCTGTTTCAAAGATTGATCAACATCCAATTTTTGGCTGATTTTCTATCCTTTGGCCAATTAATTTTGTGAATGATATATATTTAGTTTATTGATTGATTTTGAGCTGATTGTTTTTCTGATTGATTGATGTTTGATTGGTTGACTTTGCAGGTAGGAGACAAGAAAGCTGATGAACCGGCGCAGGCAGATTCTGCCTCAGACAGTGGAGTTTCTGACTGCATCACACCATTCATTACAAACGTTTACCTGGAGGCAAGCAACAGCACAACTTACATTCAAGATGGCTTCCAGCTTCTGCTTCCCATAATTCAACTGGCTCTCATGAAAGCACATCCTGTTTGTGCAGGCCTCAGCGATTGATTTCACTGAGCAGATGCTGAGTTTTACTGTAGAAATCTGGCTGAGTGCTCCTTGGACTGGCATTGCATTTAGTAAGCATGTAATCGCAGGTATTTTCGGGAAATGCTTTGACTATTTTTTAAATTTGTAAAGTACTGTTTTGATGAGGTAACTGTTCTGTGACATATCACAGCAGAATTGTGCCTTGTAAATCTGCAAATTTTGTGCTTTACTTGAAAATGAACTAGTATCGATGAGATTGAAAGGAGTACTTGCCTTCTCTTGCATATGAGTTGTACTTGAGTGACTGTTTGATGGAGTTTTACTTTTGTATCTGAAGAACTTTGACATTATGTAATTTATGTTTACCATATATTGGGCCTCTGTTATCATGTCCTGACTTGCAACTGTTGAATGCTGTTAAGGTGGGCACAGTGGCTTTTGCTGCCAACATGTTGGCATTTCTCCTGTGTTTCTGGCCTTGTATCATCTGTGCTGATGTACTGGTATTGTGTCCCAATACCAGTACTTACGTGTGTACAGACATACATATGTCATATGTACAGACTTGCATACATGCACAAATATATACATGCATGCATGTATATAAGACATGCATAGAGACATTTGCTACTGCTGATATCTGCAGAAATTCCTTAACAATTGGAGATGTGTTGGTCCATATATTTGTGTACTCTGGTTAGCTTATTTCTGTCATTTGCTTTCATTGCTAAAAACAAGAAGAACTGTTTATAACTGGGACAGAACAGACAAAATCCAATGAATTGTAATCTCATAATCGGTACAGCTTTATTTGCTATGTTGTGATATTTGGCTGAATTACTTGTGTGTCTGTGGTTAAAGGCTACTTCTTATCTATATAAAGTAACAGAACATTAATTTTATTAAGTGATTTCTCTTAAACACTTGCATGCCTTGAAGTACTTTTTGACTGATGATTACATTTGATCACAAATTCAATTAATACTTGATTGCAAATATAAACTGGTTACATGTACCAGTGAACAGGATGCGGTGGTGTAGTGGTATGTTCTGTGCCTTGTTACCAGAGGGTTGCAGGTTCGAATCTACCTACAGCTGCTGCGTAGCGACCCTGGACAAGTTGCTCACCCACCCTCTGTGAGGAAGGTAACAGGAAACCACCTCACTCATAGGAAACCACCTCACTCATCTCATCGCCGGGTGGCATAAAAGCCAAATGGACCTTCAGGCAGAGAACACATCATCATGTACCAGTGATTTTGTGATGAATGTCTTTATAATATAGAATGTATGTACTGTACGTATCTCATGTCCTCTGAAGCCTTGACAAAGAACGCATGCTTACAGTTAAAATTTAGATTAAATGGTTACAGCTTTGAATTTAAGACCAAATCGTACGTGTAAGAACATTTACAATGTTACTTTATTTATTGTAATGTTGAACGCAATTGAAATTTATGGCAGTTTGATTTTAATTGTAACTATAAATTCTCATTACAAGAGTTGTAAATATGCCATCATGTAATTTTTCATTTTTTCCTACTGCTAACAGGTATGATACACGTTAATGGTTTTCAGCCTTTATTTTGCACGACTTAAACTAGTTTCCGTCTGTTTTAGTGAAAAGGTTCGGTCCAGGGTCCTAATGGTGTAAATTTAAAGTATTTACTGTCCAAGTACATTAAATTTAAGCAGAAGTTAAACAAATTTCTGCTTTTGCGTTATAGTTGCATTAGTGATCATCCATTACGGATGTCCACAGAGTGGGAGGGAGGGCTTCTGAGGGCTTCTAAAACTGTTTGTTATAAAAGTCCAGACACAACTCTACATGCCTAGCATTGCCTACCTTAATTTATGGGGTTGACCTCTGCTTGGACACTTGCAAAACCTTGAAGAATAATCTCAGGTTTCCAGCGGCAAATGCACATGTGCAAAAGGAGGTGGGCCTCTGCATGATACACAGCCTACTAACGCATTCGTCTTTGACGCTCATAACAGCTAGGTTCTTATTTTGGAGTACCCAAGCACGGTTACCGGATATACAGCAAATTGTAGGGACAGGTGGGTTCGAGCTATAGGTTATAATTTGTGTCCTACTGCATAGAGCACGAACGGTAGCTCTAGGCCAGTATCCGGCTGCTAAAAAATAACTTCTGGTTATACTCACGTAGGCTACGTGTGTCTGTGCATCCGCGCGTGTGTGCAATCGTAATTGTAGGCCTAACCTTCAGATTTCTTAAGTGCCACGTAAATGGCCACAGGGCCCCATCTTCACGAACGGAACCAGTTACGGGGAAGTTTCCACTGTTTTATACAAATCTCACCCTGGACATATAGGCTACAGATAGGAGCTTTATAACCAATTTCGTTGACCCATGAATAGCAGCAGGCCGTGCGCTGTGCACCAGAGAGTAACGCGGGGAGACAATCTCGTCCCCATCCCCGCCCCGCATCAAGTAGGCCTAAGTTTTGCCCATCCCGCGCGTTTTGTCTCCATCCCCGCACGTTTTCTCCTCATCCCACATCCATGGTTCCGATTGTCCCTCTACTGGAAGTTTTTCTGTAGGCCTATAGGGCCTGCATTTTGCTACTGCCCGTAGGTCGTTTTCCCTTCCACGATAAAGTCAACGATAAAATAAAAGCACCCATTTACGTATGGATTTACACTTTCTGAAGTCTTAAGATGCAAAAGAAATACTTGTCGACCACGAACGTTGATTGAGCGACTCGAAATTTTTTGGCCAACCCTGCTACTGGTTCCGCCTCCAACCAGCGCCTGCTGGACCGTAGGCCTGTGAGAAGTTGCCTATACGAGTCACAAGACTCCTTCAGTCGGATTCGGTGGGTCGATCTTGTCGCCTATTCTGTCGGACTTGATGCTGTTCTAAACGGATAAACTGTAAGGAATCGTTGTCTAAGGGCTACGAAACAACAGAGGGTTGTGTCGACGTGACAGAATTTGTTTTAACAGTAACTTATTATAAGCTAAATGGATTCGACCAGTGATCCTGATGTTCCGGCCAACGCTCCGCCTTATGCTCCGTTCTTCGGAATCATGGGAGCTTCTTTCGCGATGATCTTTAGCGGTCAGTATCAGTTACTTACTAAAATACCGTTTTTAACGAAGGTAACAGCTGCTTTATGACGTTAAGGAGTCTATTTTTCTAGGTAAGGTAGGGCTTCATCTCCAGTGTGTCAACAGGTCGTATTCACTAATTTGCGTACAAGGTGTGCCAAAATGTTTTGAACTATTGGCAAGCACGGTTTGGCGAACACCCACTGCATCAATAGCGTTCAGGAAACAAGTTAAGTAAGTAAGTAAGTATATCCTTTATTATACCAATTGCTAACCGCATTATGCGTCCTTGGTTTGTCCACAACCCATAATAATTTCACAGTATCAACATTTCTGTTCCATTAATGCCCCCCAAATTAATGCTGCTATAAAATGAATACATTGACCACACTGTGAGTAGCATGATATGGTAGTAAGAGAAAGGAATGACCACCTGCCTTTATATGCTGAGGCTAAGAAGATGAAGCCGCTAACGCTGCTTGACTTTGGCTGCCTCTTGGCTGGGTTGGCTTAATCCTTTAGCAGCGAGCTGCATTGGTTTCCCAGTCACTTTTAGTACACGCTCGTCTTCAAAGGGTCAAGGAGGCAGCAGACATTAGACATTCGAATAAAAATGTCTAATGGTAATGCACTTTTTGTGTAAAAATCAAAGCTGTTTATTGAGAGGCAACAACTGACAATAGTACAGAGCTTTGAATTAATCGTGGTAAAAGACATTGATGTTATAAGTAAGTAAGTATATTCTTTAATAAACCGGTTGCAGAAGAACCGCAATCTGGTGTACAAACATCATATGACAAATACAAAATCAGTAGGAGTACAACATTCTTCCTAGAAATGTTTTCCTCATATTATTGTCGAGAAGAGTCAAGACCCTGTCATGAGACCGTGGGCGAAGGGTAGTTGATTTCCTTGGTGGGAGCAACTTATGTAAAACATGCCCCGGATTGTTCAGAACAGCTGTGAAGAGACCAGTATCAGCCTTGTGACAGAGCTGGTCAAAGGTTGGGTTGGGTTGAGGTACCCCGCCGAATCATCCTACTGATGATGGATTGATAATTTAATATAATATACAAGCAACTAACAAAGGATCACATCAGAATGAAACATTCAGGGGTACTCAATAGTGATCATTGGTGGAAGGTTAACAGTTTCATTGTTTCGTACGTAATCTTAACTAAGTGAAAAGATAAAAAACCTTTACTCTTCTTATATTGGGAAAGGTTGTATTCTAAAGCCTTATTAATTATTTATCAAAATGTTGAATTCTTAAACATTGTGACTTTTCTTGATTGTAGCTCTTGGTGCATCCTATGGCACAGCGAAGTCTGGAACAGGAATTGCTTCAATGTCTGTAGCGAGGCCGGACTTGATAATGAAGTCAATCATTCCTGTTGTCATGGCTGGAATCATTGCCATCTATGGACTTGTGGTTGCAGCGCTCATCTCAAACGACATCAAGTCAGCCGCTCTTGGATACACACTCTTCAGGTTGTCAGCTTACGTTGTATCACCTACCTTCAGTGATGTGAGGTCTTAACACTGGGCCTTAGCCTTACAGCCAAATTTTGCAGTCCTGACCCTGGTCTTGCAGCGTCTGTGGGGCTGACATAAGCAAAGCTTCTAGATTGAGCAGCAGCCCCTCATGCCTCTGGCGGCAGACGTGAGAGCGGAGTGACCAGGGAGTGAAGAGACCGAGGTGCAGAAGGTCTAGGGTTTCGAAGGAATGACCCTGACCAAAGCATTGCGCATAAGAGGTAGAATTTTGAATTGGATGCACTGGGGCACAGGAAGTCAGTGAGTGTGTCCTGAATAATTGGAGATACATGTATGTGGGTAAACCTCGGGAGACCATCAATAAGGCGGGCCATTAAGGTTGGCAGCATGACTGAAGCTTGGAAAGGTTTAGTGAAGAGAGACCAGCATAGGTGGAATGTAATTTGTACATAGTTCAGCAGTGCACAGTTAAGCCAAGCAACCATTAAGAGCCATAGGTAGACTGGAAGACGTAGGTACTGTGGGGGTCATATATGTAGAAGTGAAACAAGAGACTGAATGAAATATTATTGCTTTTTGTTGCTTTTATCTAAGGCTGTGATTATTCGAACATGGTATCACTGTTGCTGGTGTCATTAATGAAAACAATTGTTGTATTAAATAAATTTTCAAACTTTTGCATCTCATAAATATGAAGGGGGTAATGTCATCCTACAGGTGACGTTGAAAGGATTATTTTCTAATTAAGTTTCATTTAGAATATGAATATAATTCAAAATACCTGGTTTTTATGTCATCTCAGGAGTTATGTTCATCTTGGTGCTGGACTAAGTGTCGGAATTTCTGGTCTGGCTGCTGGCTTAGCCATTGGAATTGTTGGTGATTCTGGTGTTCGTGGAACAGCACAGCAGCCTCGGCTTTTCGTCGGAATGATCCTGATTCTGATTTTTGCGGAAGTTCTCGGTCTATATGGACTTATTATAGCACTCATTCTGTCAACAAAGACTGGCTAGATTATCTTTCAGCTTCAGAAGAGTACATCGATGACTTCACTGGAAATGTTGGAGTCGGAGAATAAAAGATTGCTAAGGCTGTATCTGCAGAATAGGTTGTGCATTAGATATGGCACTATTGATGTTGATTAATTATGTATTTAGAAATGTCACTTCGGAAAACTTCATAAGGCTTTGGGAATTTATTTTTTTATTCATATATTATTTTGTATTGAAAATTGAATGCATGCAAAAAATTATATATATATATATGTATATATATATATATTCATATTTACATAAAAAATGTCACAACTGGACATTTATTTAATTAAGTTTCAATTTAGTAGTGTATTCAGAAAATGTCACCATTGGAATTGTATTTAATGAATTAACATTTGAGGGAGATTGGTATTAGTATATAAAATCAAATAGTATAGCATTTAGAATAAGTCTGTTCCATTTGTAAGTTTAATATCACAATTCAAACACTGCAAATGTTTCCTATTGCTCTATTCTTTGTAGGATGTCATGTATTCATGCATGCAGTAAAGAAACACAATGCATGAGTTATTGAAACTGGAGCGGTCTTTCTTTCAAATTAGTCTAGTAATTCAACCTCTTTTAGCATTGTTAGGGAAAAATTATTTTTATATCAAGCATTGTAGATATTGGCAGTGCTTATAAACTTCTGAAATGTTTTCTGTACTAAGATGAAATATTTTTTGATTACTAATGATGATGCATAATGTTACATTAAATTATACAGTAAGTTGTGTTGATGGTGACTGTAACAAGATCTATGTTGTGTTTTCCAGATGGCATGTTTAAAAATACGTAATTGAGGTGTAAATATCGAAACATGGGAGTAATTTGCATTTGTAAACTGTATGACACTGCTTATCACTGTTGGATTATTGAAGATCATTGTGCAGTTGATCAACTTCTTATATTGAACTTCCAGACTCGACAAGCTATAATGGCCTTTAATGTTAACAGTCAGCCTAGTGTGTCTTATGGAGACTGGTTGGCACTGCTCTAGTCCGTGAAGTCTGGCTCATTCTGGTTGGCAAGAATTACAAGGGACACTTAGCATGTTAATGGCTGTATTATGCTATTGACAACCACTTGGCTATCATTTAGACCTATTCTGTATTTGGCTACCTATCTGTCCCACTAGCTACCACACACACACACACACACACACACACACACACACACACACACACACACACACACACACACACACACACACACACACACACACACACACACACACACACACACACACACACACACTTGTAATTACATGTAGCTACTTAGGTATACAGACCTCTATGTACTGTCACAGTAAGTTGGTAAAATATTTTCTCATCTGTATGACTAATTTGCAGTACCGGTTACACGTGCAATGCCAAATTGGGGCATGTTCCTCCCCACTTACAGGAGCTTTGGTGCCCCATTTCATGTTTGGCTGGCCACAGAAATCTTCATTCCATTGCTGGAGGTAAATTGGTTCCCTTTGCATGCACTTTGACATGGCAACATCATGTCTTTTCAGTGGTTGGTCCATCCACATGGAGTAGCCCATCCTTATATCTACATGCACTTTTAACCAAGAACACCACATGTACCTTTCAAAAAAATTGAAAACTGTTCTTTTTAGTGAGGCAGGGACTAGGAGCACCACTGAGTAGGGTATTTAATACACTTCCAACTTGACAAAAACAATATACCAAAAACAACAGCATTTCTTACACAGTCTTTAAAAAAATCTGACGGTCACAACAGTTACGGTAGGTGTGTGTCAATAAATAACATCAGTTACAACTCACAACAGAAAGCAGCTTCTGAACTTCCTAGACTTTACAGTTCCCTAGCTAAGCATGTCATCATTGCATATGCAGAACTACAGTGCAGTAAGCGTTCTTCATTTGATTTAACCGGATATCTGAAAGAACTCGAGTAAATCTGAGAGAGTGTATTCTTTTAAGATTGCCATTAGCTGGCTGATTTGCTTTCGGACATCTTGACCTTTGAACTGGTAACTGTCGATGTAGATGTCAGTTATCATACCTACAAAGCCACCATCAGAAATGGTTCAGTCATTTTAACTAATTTATACTAATATTCATTTATGTAGAGTATTTTAAGAAGGCCACGCAAAATTCCTTGCGATTTCAATATGTAAATTTTGAAACACGTCCATTTTGAAACCATTTTTATTCTGCCTCTTAGCACTTCTGATGTGGAATTCATTAATTACCGTCTGCCTGATAATGATCGTTAACACTACTGCTACAACTACCTTTTCTGCTGCCATAGAACACATCAAAAGTGCTAAGAGGTTGTACTATAGCTACTATTACTACAACAACTACTAATTACCGGTATATACAGTAATAATAATAATAATAATAATAGTAATATTCATGAGACTGGTGCAGGCAGCACTTTTGTGAGTTACTTAATAGGTGCTATAGTAAGTTTCCAGATACATACATATACTAATCTAACACAAGTACAATAATGAGTTGAGCAAGTCAAATAAGAGACGATAGCATGAACAATGAAATGATGACTTACCATGGAGCCTTTCAAGGTGCCAAGGCTGTCTGTTGTACTCTGCCTTCAGTTTCTCTGAATCTCGAAGAATCTGCTGATATTCATCAGACATGAACTGGACATTTCCTTCCTGTAGTTGAACATCCTGTGACATCATAGAAAACAACTGAACATTTATCTTAAGTAATTCAATTTATGAACTTCTATAGTGCCATTATTTGATCAATCGACAGTCACTTTAACGACGAGCTGTATTGGTTTCCCAGTCACTTTAGTACACTCTTGTCAATGCAGTGTTAAAGTAAAACCACTTTCCAATATCAACCCAGTGGATGGACAGAATAACTGGTATTTTCTTGACCTATGTAGCTACGAAGAAGGATGGGCTTCTCAACTCAGGTCTTGCATCTAAGTGCCAAAAGACATTTAACACCATAAAGATTGGTGCAGGCAGTGCTTTGGTGAAATAGTTGAAAGGTGCCAGATGAAGCATCCCGATACATAAATACATACTAATAATTCCTAATTCTAATCTTTACCTTAAGAGCTTCAATGAGATGAACTTTCTTGGCTAGAGATATCTGATACTCCAGCTTTGGATCCAACAGTTTCAGGATATGCGGAATGGATTCTTCATTGATATCTTTAAGAAATAACAGCACATAAAATAAACTATGACATTGTCACATTAGAACTACCAATCTTGCTCCTGCAATGAACTGAAACACTGATTAGACCTTGGTACAATGTCTAGTACACATACTTAGTCCTTTCCATGCAGGTCTGCACATTGGACAAAGCACCTTCTCCATTAATATCGGTCCATTGCCAGTCTTTCAGCTTAGTCCCACGACATATCCAAGCAACCCAAATAATCATTGATAACCTCCTACCAGTTTTTCGTGGTCTTCCGCTTTTCCTTCCTCCCTCAGGGCTATTGTCAGTATACTAGGAAGCAGCACTAAGTGAATGTCCAATTACAGTACGTTACAATTATAAAGGGTCATATGTAGATGCAAATCAACAGGAGCTATGGCTGAAACTAAGGTAGTTTCTGTCCCTTTTCACAAATCTCTTTTTGAAATTGGTTTAACTTGCAGTTAATATTCAAACTCTTCCCACTTGTAAACAGATCTTCTTCCAGAGGATAATGAATACTTTCTCCAGATAATTACCATATGTTATTTCCAGTCGAATGCCCTTCTCTGTGGCTTTCTTTGTCAACACATCCTTCAGAATGGAAATTGTAGAGATATTGTCTGATCGAAAATGAACTTCTCCTCTCCTGAAAAGATTAACAGAACTTTACATTATCCATATCTTCAGATTAAAAAAGATTTATAAAATATCACAACGTGCAAAATAATTTTCATAGTTTATTTCACTAACTATTGCAAAATATATAAGCAAATGTAACAGAATGTCAAATACCAGGAACCAAACTGATTTCCAGTTATGTGCTATGATTCCTTATTACAATTATATAATACAATACAATAATACAATAACTGTAATTTGATTATGCCCTCCTAACAGTGTTGTTGAGAAATGAAACATTGATGCCGGGAAGCCATTAAGAACCCGAGTGTTACAGATGTACTACAGGTCTGTTACTAAATGACCCATAAAAGCGGAGTAAATGTGTAAAGACATTAAATGTTTAAGTAATTATATAATTTAAGAAATTAAAAATATATAATGTAAAATATTAAGCATGCCAATTTTGCACATGAAATACTCTACATCAGTGCTTCCCAAACTTTTCCGTGTCACGGACCGGCAGAAATAACCTTTCAGTGTCACGGACCGGCAGAAATTTTCCATCTGCAGGAGGACCGGTGCCAAATTTATTAATTATTTCTCTTCTTCGTTAACGATCACCTAAAATTCCTCAAATATGTATTAACACTTATTTAAATGCATGTTTAGCCAATTTTATGACTATTTTTTTCCCTTTAAATGCTAGCCTAAAAGTGTTTTCGTTATGACTTTTAAAAATATAATAGCCATTTCCAGATTCCGAGACAATTTGACCAGTTTCCTGACTGAATTTGCGGACCGGCAACTGAAGGCTCGCGGACCGGCGCCGGTCCGCGGACCACCACTTTGGGAAGCACTGCTCTACATGACACATTACTCTACCAGAGCACATTATACAGCACATAATACACCCCTCCAAGATATCTCTGCAGAAGCACTCCCAGGCCAACTAAGGAACAGCCTTACAAAGCTTGTGAAAGGATTATGCAGAGACTTGACAAATCACAATGCACCCAAAAACTCACCCAAAAATGCATACAAAAATCACCCAAAACTCCCACACAAAATGCAAAAAAATAACAAAAACATGCACACAAAAATAAAAAAAATCCATACGAAAATTAAAAAAATGCAAATAGCCGTTACTTGTATGAACATTCAAGCATTGTATCAAGGAGTGTTGATGAGAAGTAGAAGGTGACACTGTCTCCTGCAGGTGTTCGATCTGGAAGATCTGGCAGGCAAAATGAAACCCAGGAGTGCATCTCAGCCATGCTGAAGTTACCTGTCAGGGACAGACGATTCAGCGGCCTACAAATTAAATGCAAATGTACACGTTTTAATACAGCGACTGTATGGCCTCGAACCTGCTCATTTTTCAGTGAATTGATTGAGTGAGATCCTTCACCAACACTACCCACTTGAATAGGCGCCACACCATTTAAGGTCCCCATGTAGGAACCGTGCTAGCCAGAGATTTAAATCTCTTAAATTAAGCCAGCATTGGGAGACGAACCGTGATCCGCCTGCTCTCTTGCACAGAGGCAAATGAGATGCTGCCTACGACCTAACCAATGTAGCTAAATGGGCCAGTATTACATTTGAGAGTTACAAAATTAATAACAAATAGTTTTAATATATAATAAATTATATATTAATATTACATTTACTCTTTTGTTAATATTTCCAGATTAGTTAAGAAATACAAATATGAATGCCATTGAACATAATCTTATTAATGTTATCAGTTATCACATTATTGTAATATTATTCAATATTCCTGCTAGTAAATGTAATATTAATATTTAATGTCTTTCTTTGAAATAATAATTTTAATATATGAAACCATATTTGCAACAAATAATAACGGTAATAAAAATTACACTAGAATACGCTAAAACTGAAGTGCAGGAATGTTAAGAAATTAGTCTGCAAGTTGTAGGCCATTAAATGCACAGTACGAAATGGCCTTTAACATGTCAAACTTCACACTGTAAAATTTAGCCTGGCAAAAGATTTAGTCCCCAAACATAATTTAACTTTTAAAAATCCGATTGAATGTGAAAATGAACTGGTGAAGACCTGTTTTCATCGAATGTGTTTGATCGGCAGTGTAGTGACAGAGGTTTAATCTGGTACTGTCTGACTTGGCAGACTTTGGGCTGGAGTTTTGGAGTCACATAGGCCAAGACTGTTCCATGCTGGCCTTCAATTGTTCGCAGTTTCAACTCCATGCGAGTTGTATTTGCCTGGCATCTGTAGGTCGCCAAAAGACAATTTGAGTCCTGTCCACGAAAGAACAATGATAAAATAAATTGGTCATGCTATGAAGGTAATCCATTTGTTTAACTAATACAATGACCAAGAAAGCTTTGACCAAAATTTAGCACTAAAATTCTTCATTGTTTTACCACAACATCTTATTTTAATAAAATTTTATAACCAAAACTCTCTTTCTCTGTCTCTCTCACTCACACTGATTTAGATGTGAAATGTTTGCCAGTTCTGCACATCATAATTTAAGAAAATAATCTTAACACCGCACTTCTCAAGGTTCTATACAACATAATTCCAAGGAAATTGTCAAGAACCCTTACCTATAAGTACCTAAGTCTCTAGGAACTATCTAGCCTGACAAACAGTCCTGTACTTAGTACCACTGAGAGAATCTCAGGATGTGCCTCATACATGTGTTCAAAGATCCAATCACTCTGAACATTTATGGGTTTATCAATACTGTCGGTCTAGAATTTGTACAGGGTTATATTAAATTTGTTTAATATAACTGGTTGTTTGTTTACTTGTTTTAGGTTTCTACTTACCTTTGGATCACAGTTGCTGAAACTAATAACAGCAGAATTGGTATTCACATCCAAAATATCCAATGGCACACTGCTCTGCAAACAATAAAAAAAAACAATAGCTTGCTACAAAGTCACTGACAGCAACCAATGCCATAAATACAGACATAATATTATATTTTGCTGTAAAGCAAACCTTAAAAAGATCATAATACTTAACCTTGGTCTAAGGCATGCTATCAAACCAATGACCCCAAAAAAATTAAAAACAAACACATAATAAGAAAATAATAAGAAGCTATCAAAAATATTGAGAAACAAAAGAGACTTTATTCCTGCTTCAACATCTTTCTGTGATTTGATATAGCACCAGTGAATAACCTGACATGGCTTTTCTGTGGCACTGAGAAATTTTGAAGATTTACATTTACATTACAGTTACATCTACATCAGGCTGCATCACTGACTCCTACTATGATGTCTCCTTAGGGTTCAAATAATAACAACAGCTATTAATAAATAACATGAATAAACTCTAATTGCTGGACATCTTTGAGATGACATTCCAGGCAATTGTTAGTCATGTACCTAAGGCACTGAGTTTATCAAAGATATCCCTAAGATCCTAAACAACAGGGCAGCAACAAAACAATAATTTAAAAATAACACAAAGACTGATATTATTAAGACGTGTGAAAGAGACAGGGCCGTAAATCCTGGGGAGGGAAAGGAGGGAATTCCCTCCCCACTTTTAAGCCTGGGGAGGGAACGTGAAGGAATTCCCTCCCCACAAATTCGTCTAAGCTGTGCCATAAATTTATATTAGGATCAGTGGGTCACCAACCAAGATCGTACACTATCACGGCTGTGATATATGTATATATATATATATAATATATATATATATATATATATATATATATATATATTCAGAGTGTGAACTTTCAGGGTGGGAGGAATCATGGCGCTAGAAACCTCATCTCTGTGCCTGAGTGAAAGCTACCACATGTAAAGTTGGGTGTCGAAAGATAGATTATGGTCCACGGTAAATTAAAAGCGCGAGGAATTTTGAAGTGACATTAGCAATATATTATCTTGCGGAGCGTCGTCGGATATAGAAATTAGAGACGGGCAGCAAATTCCTAATAGGGGCCTACAGCTGTGATCATATTATGTGTGTGTGTGTGTGTGTGTGTGTGTGTGTGTGTGTGTGTGCGTGTGTGTGTGTACATGTGTGTGTGTGTGAGTGAGAGAGACAGACATACAGAGACAGAAATAGCGACAGAGAGAGTGTATATATATATATATATATGTATATAATATATAATTATATATACATGTAGATAGATTTACGTAAATGCATAGTATTCCGTGTGTGGGCTTTTCAGAGTTTTCAGTTAATCTGGAGACCCCATTCGAGTGTAATACAGATCTCAGGATTATAAGTAAATTTTAGATAGATCTAAATAAAATTGATAAATAAAGCTGTCGTTTTTAAGTCACCAGCTGCAAAGTGTGATGGTAAGTACAAGTTCACACTACTCTCACTTCTAAGACTGCATTTCATATTTATAAACAAATTAAGCAATTTGCCATAACCTAAACACCACGGTATGTGCATCAGAAAAAATTATAAACAGCATTAGGCCTATATCTATAGATGCCTAAGTTCCTGTACATTTATTTTCTTCTACGCAAAAAAATCATTTTGGTCGCAGTGTATACTTGAAATCGCAAATGTAATCCTAACTTGTAGATTTCCTTAGCGACCAAAAAAGCTACGTCACGGGAACCAGCTTATTCACAGGCGCTCAGTCAAAATAAAATACATAAACAACATCGATAGGCAGAGGATCAAAATCCACCAGTGGTGGTACAAAATGAAAAATATTGTTCTACATTATATCGGAATTAATGTATAATTTTATCCGCCTTCGGTCTGTACTATGTTGAGGTTGGCTGACACAACTTTTAAACACTTTACGGGCCATTGGAGAGCGAGACAGACAGACAGACAGACAGACAGACAGACAGACAGACAGACAGACAGACAAGACAAACAGATAGAGAGCGTGTGTGTGCGTGCCTGTGTGTGTGGGAAAGAGACAGAGGCAGAGACAGACAGAGACAGAGGGAGACTTAGGTCTTAGGACTTAGGAGACTTAGACTTAGACAGAGGGAGACAGAAGGAGACAATCAGACTTAAGTTTATCATTCGGCTCAATATTTGGTTGTTTTGTATAGCCTACATAGGCGTGTGAGGCCTGGACAATTAAAAAGACTGATAATGATAAAATCCTGGCTTTTGAAATGTACTGCTATAGAAGAATATTGCATCTGAATTGGACAATGAAGGTGACAAATATATAAGGAGGTCCGAAGAAGATTACACATAAATGAAGATCTAATACAGTCAGTAATTAGAAGGAAATTGGGTCTGTTTGGACATATATGCAGAATGGACAATAATAGAAAAATAAAAACTGTCATGATGGGTATGATGGATGGAAGTGGACGAAGAGGAAGACCTAACAGGGAATGGACTGATGACATCAGGGATTGGTGCAAACAAGACCTACACAGTTTGAGTGTATTGGCGCAAGACAGAGGATTATGGAAACGGATGACGAAATTTGCATTGGACACCTACGGGCTTTCGGCCCATGGATCCTGATGATGATGATGATGATGACATAGGCGCGCTCTTATCTTTTGCATGATTACCATTAAAACGTTACAATTTTGGGTGCAGCCTGTGCAGGTGATATAAATAGGCCTACGTCTTTAAAGAATAAAGAATAAAGATTTGCAGGACATAAGATTAGAATGGAGTAAGATGTCCTAGCAGCAGACTAGTTTGTCCCAAATAACCTAAATTGTTGTAAAAATGTATTACGTTTCTTTAACAATTTAGACTATAGTCTTGACAATTCCCATAAGAGCTCAGTGACGCTTAGGCCTATTACTGGATGAAGCATGACGCAACCTTCCGCTAAGAAGCCAAAGTTTGATATGCTCCAATACTTTACTTCGACTACCACGACTTCACGGGCAACATCCAGCAGGAATGTTCCTGTGGACATTCCTTCTTCCTCGAAGGGGAATTTTTCCCTCCCCACTTTTCAAAACAGATTTACGGCCCTGGAAAGAGATGAACCTGAATGAGAACGTTGTCGATGGCCATCTGAACTTCGACGCTCAGCATATAGCATCCATCTTCCCTGCTCAGCATGAACTTGTCATTAATGCTGAACTTAGGAATGGCTGAGATTCGATTAGAGTTCTGGGCAGACGCCTGATATTGGTCTCGTTCATGGGTGACTCGCTTCTGCAGCTCGTCCACTTCTCTCCTAAATGATTAAGTGATTTCGTCAATGATTGTCATTGTTTAACTAGTTTCAGAAAATTTACAGTTTCTCATCTCTCATGAACAAACAATTTCTAAAACCAAAATTGAGATTCAAAATGGTTTCAAATTTATTAAAAATTAGATGTTGAAATGTTTTTCTCTTCAAAAGGATCAGTCAATTTTTAGAATCACACCCACAAGTACTTGTAATTTAATTCAATAAATTCTAAAACATTTATTGCTTCAAAATAATCACCTCATTTCTGCAGTTACTCTCAGACTTATTTGAACTGAAAGAGTACAACAAACTTTATTTATAACTTTATTCATAACTCTATTAATAAAATAAACAACTCTCCAAATGACTCTGACATTTATTTCCATTTAGGTGCTATGATCTAATAATTTTGTTGGGCATTAAATAGATTTAATATCTCTTTTAACTGTCATGGTGTATTTACCTGAGAGCCTCTAGTTTCTCCATGGTTACATTGTCTTGAGAAACTGATGTCTTGCTTGACCCTAAAGACTTCTCAACTGACTCAGTTGTAAGACCCATCACCCATCCTACACAAATGACATAAAAATTCAATTGTAAACATAAATATTAAATAAAGACTGCCAAAAATTAGATGTGAAAAACCTCATGACATTCATAAGCATACATGTCCCTGTTCTATTTTCCTTGAATTGGTAGCACGCTGGCACGAAGATCAGAAGGATGTGGGTTCGACACCCGCTAGCCCCATTCATTCAATCTTTCAGGATTGCATTGGATAAGATATACAGTTAACTGTATGGAGACACAAGATTAGCTCAAATAGGTATTTATAAAACTTTTCTGATTAAATTTGTCATAGACTCATAGACTACGTCTGCTTTATCTGCTCAGCAGGATTAAATAAATTTCTACATGTCTACTGGATAATCATATTGATTGCTGGCTGCTGTAATTTAAACATTACATTTAAACTGGGAGGGGAGATGGTTGAATGGTAGCACGCTGGCACGAAGATCAGAAGGATGTGGGTTCGACACCCGCTAGCCCCATAAGGTTAACTCAGCCTTCCATTCGCTAGGTGGCACTGGTAAAATGCGGACAGATGGGCACCTTGCAGGCTGCCATACAGTTAAATTTGCCTCCTGTTAAACATGTTATCATCTGTTACTACTATGTCATGTAATCTTACTGCGTACTTGTCAGTTTGAATTAATAAAGAAGAATATTATTGTTATTATAATGTGCTCATGTCTAGTCAACCTAGAACAAATTCAAAAAAGCATGCTGTAGATCTGTTCTTAAGTAGAATTTACATGACAGACCTGCATAGGTCGAAACGACAAGTTCACGATAATCAGGAGAGCCTACATGACCTCCTTGCACTGATGTAACACTTTCACTGCAAGTCTAAATGCACACAGAAAATACTACAAAGTAAATCTAGAATCTTGCAGCAAACAACCCCAAATCTAGCAACCACAAATAATAACAATGCAGACAATGGGAATCAGAAGTAAACGGTCATAGGCTATCTCTAAAATCATCAGTCTGTATTGCTACTACTCGTTAAAGGCACTACTGGTTAAAGGCAGACCTGTATATTTATTATCCAGTTCTCTCAGTACTATTTTCTTACAGATGAAATTGTTCTTAATAAACTACACCACCACCTAGGCCACTGAGTGCAAGTACTAAAATGAACTATGTTAAGTATCTAGCTACATACATAAATTAAATGAATCAACTACAACAAGAAAGCATTACTTTTGTGTGATAGACGATGCCTCATAAACAAAGTGGCAAATGACAGGCAACTTTGCAGTCACCCACTGAATCACCAAAAATAATTAATAAACTGCCTATGCAATTGGAGGTATTTGGAGGCATAATGATATCAAGAACCAGCTAATTCCTGTAATTACATGTGAAAATCTTTTGATGGGTTCATCTGTGTCCGTAAATCCATAGACTTCCACCTGTCCATCATCTCGGCCAACCAGAAGATCCAACACACCATCGCCAATGATGTCAAAGTTACCCAGACACAGGACACCTAAACATCAAGACAGAAAAGTCTTACGGAATCCTCTTTAGGCACTCCTTTCCATAGCATCAGAGCTCTCTTCATAAATAAGACAGATATCACACCCGGAAATTACTTGCGTATACAAAACATGAATCAACCTTTTCTATCCAAGATGTTCTGGTAACCACCTATTACATCATCTTCATAATCATCTTTCTGCCTCCAGTTCACCAACTTCTAATCTTCCTTCTATTTGTCCTACACTGTTACTTGCATTTATTCTCTTCTTCATTCACTGCTTTCCCTCTACTGCCTATGCTCATCTAGTGCATTCTTCTAACAGCTAACAAGACGAATTCAGCCATTAATTTCTTACGTACGATGATGACTGAAAGTGTTTTATATTGTGAATGAATAAAATACCAAGCAAATGCTATAGTAATATGCAGTGTTAACAGATCCAACAATAGCAACTCTTAACGTCTTCTTAGAATAAATTTTATTCCACACATGTTTATAGGTTCGCTACATAAAATTATAATACAGTAATGCAGTATAAGAGCAATTCAGTTACATTATGATCATAGTTTAAACAGCATTGAACACAGTAGGAACTACTATACCTCCACTTCGACTTTCATTTTCCAATTCCCACACATTGTCCTGTACAAATCTACATCAAAATAAACACAAACTCAGAAACCAGAATCTAACGTAATCCAAGAACTTCTATAGCACCAGTGTAATAATGCAAATCAATTGTCAGTGCTACATAACATTAACGCATATCCATAGTGCAGAAAGTCTAATCTACTCTAATCTAATGACTTATATAGCGTCGTTATCACAGTGCATAATCATCAATCAATGGTCACTTCATGTGAAATCATAGTCAAAGCCATAATCCATTAGAGAAACACAAGTGGAAATCGGATATAAGAGAAACCAGAAGTCAAGCAATTGTATTGTATCGGTGTATTGTATCTGAGAATTTATAAAGCGCTTCTTACAGCACAGGCTATTCTCAGCGTGACAGGCATGAGGGAATAAGAAAGTCTTCAACCAGTGGAGGGATGAGGGTGGGACCTCAACCAAAATCTTACTGCAGATTGAGGGGGAAGGTCAAGAAACAGAGTGTAATCAAGCTGAATCAGACGAGTTTTAAGTTTAGTTCTGCATGACATTAGAGAAATGACAGAATGCACTAAACAGGGCAAGGAATTCCAAAGCTATGGGTCAGCCACTGAGAACACCAAAGAGAGAGTACCCCCGTTGGGCGGATTTGCTTTGTAGGCTGCTAACACTGTTTTGGTGGGAGGCATAGCAAGAGTATCTGCTGATCAAGTGCAAAATATCCTAGCATGAGGGATGAGCAAGGAGCAAAGATTTAAATGCAATGTTTTGAGAATTGTAAGAAGACTTTAAATTGACCTCTTTGCTCAATGGGCAGCAATTGTAATGAGTTTAACATCAGTGTAAAACGCTACCGAGGCCAATGGTGAAACATTCATGATGCTGGCCTTACTTGCTGATCTGTACAAGTCCAAGTCGGCCATCTTTAGTGCCGTATAGAACCCTGTCACCGAGATCACCTGCAAACAAAGTTTCCAATGAACAGACACCAAGAGAAGATACACAAATTTATTGTTATCAAGTGCCTGCTTCAACAACAGTTCTTATAGGCAGACGCAGATAGGGCAGCTTTTACAAGCATTTAAAGATAATTTTACTAGGGTTGCTTCTTTCATGTTCACTCTTTCTCTACCTCCTTCCCTCCTCTTCTTTCCTTTCCCCCGTTCCTCTTTCTCCAACATAGCTGACTACTTTCCTGAAGGGTATTCATTGCTATCTGATGTCAGGCTTTCCATTCTCAAACTAACCATTAGCTACTGTGCATATGGTACGCCATACATTCTGAATTATTTTGAAATAATTTCTTTCAAATTTCTTCTATCTTTCTTTCTGATGGAAAGCAAAGGGAATAATGGCTCAATAAAGGTACTGGACAAAGGTAAAGGTACAAACGTTGTCTTATATAAAATCACATGCACTCTGAAATTACTGTCTTCAGTTTTAAGTGAAATGTACCGGTAATTCTAAGTATTACATTTGAAGGTAGGGAGTTTCAAGCTCTTTGAAACCGAGGCCATGGACATACAGTTGGTAAGAGATTAAGTGTCCAAATTGTACAAAACAACAATGAAGATTACGTATTATTTAACTGGTGACCAAGTGGTGATAATAATGAGCAGAACTAGGGGGTCAACATTTAAATGGGAGACCACTCGCATACAGTATTAAGGTATTTGAATAACACATTTGTACTCATGTATTTGAATTGCCAATTTGTACTAAGGTACTTGAATAGAAAATTTGTACTAAGGTATTTGAATAGCCAAATTGTACTAAGGTTTACCCATACATCAAGTTAACTTAGCAAATCATTAACAAGTCATACACAATGTTTATCACTCGTCCAATATTTCTTCACTGACCTCCATCATTTTGGTATAAGCAAAGTGTCTGTGGTGAACGTGCAACATCCATTCGGCATGCCTGCTCACCATTCTAAAAGATGCATTACAGTCCAATATAAGCACAGTTTGATAATGCCCTCACCTGACATTATCTTTGTGCTGCAACATTATGTGTTATGATAATATAGCTGGAGAATAATTCACTTGATTTTCAATGCATTCATAGCCAAGTTATGTTCACAAAGCAAAAGGACTTAGCTATGAGGAACTTGTAATCATTAACTCCAAATTTCACAAGTGCCTCTCAAACACTAGATGCATCATGCAGGGTAGCAGCTTATTCACAAGCACTGAGACAACACCAATGAAACTCCATTCATGTATGGTTGACATATACTTAACAACATTTATTTTCTTATCATCCAAGGCAATGTTGCACAGAAAAGTTAAGATAAACATCTGCCTATTTCTGCTATCGTGTACTGAGTTTCATAGGAGTAAGAGTCACCCTAAAGGTGAAGTTCAGTGTAAATGATCCATAAAAACACTTGCACAAATTCTTCAGGTCACTTAAGAGCAAAGAACACGTAGAAGCTTCCAACAATTCAATGCACCTCACTCATTTTTCTAGTGTGCTACAAAGTAGAACATTTGTAGTCAGCAAAAATATTATGCTTCCTATAGCCATTAACACCTTAACATATATGCACAACTTAAGTGCGGGTTTTCCATCTGTATGACTGTCTCATATACGACTCTTGCTTGGCTGTACAAAAGACAATACATAAATGAACAATCACATCTATTTACAACAATGCTGCTTAAACTAAATCAGTGAAATAAACATTAAACAGACAGATTTTGAAAGTACCTGAAATATGCGCAGTACTCCATCGTTACATGCCAGTACTGGAGTGAGATCTGGTACTTTTTCCATAGGTAGGCAGATGACGTCGTTAATTTTGTCATCACAAAGAAAGTAACTGATGTCCTTACAATCGCAGTAATGGTGGTAGATGTAGTCACCACTGAGGACCAGATCAGCTCCCTCCACATACCTGATCAATAGAACGCAAACGATAAAAGGAATGATGAACAATTATTATTATTGCTATTGTAGTTTTTTGCATTTATTAAGCACCAATGTCAAATGACCAAGCATCAATTGATGGCGCTGAGCAATGTACATGGTGTGAGTGAGGGACTTGCTCAGTAATATCCTAAGGTAGGTTTGAACCGGTACTCTCTGCATTGCAAGATCAGCGCTCTAACCAATTGGCAATCATGTCCCACAAGAACGCGACAGAAATATGTGGTACCATGCAAAAGTTAATATTTACGCTAGCCCTATTATGAAATAAAAAGAATATAATGGTAATAAAATGATAAATAGAAGAACTTAAGGTAAATATATGTGAACATTAAGGCTTTAACTTAATGAACTGTGATTCATTATACAACAATCACTCAAAATTACAATTGCAAATCTTACTTTGAATCTAACGATCTCATTTATAATGTTAGCATCAGTGAATCTATTCTAACTGGTTAATTGAAATCATTCATCAATTCACTGATTACATCGAATTTCTTAACCTGAATCTTCCTATTCAATCAACAAAACTCAATCCAGTTCTAAGCAACAGATGAAAGAGCAGCTATAATACATTTCAAAAAAATATTTTATCATCAATTCACTGATTACATCGAATTTCTTAACCTGAATCTTCCTATTCAATCAACAAAACTCAATCCAGTTCTAAGCAACAGATGAAAGAGCAGCTATAATACATTTCAAAAAAATATTTTATGACGACTCACATGTTTTTAATGGATTCTGTTATATTTGTATTGAAATCCAGGAACTGTTTGCCCTTTTTCGAGTAGCCTCGCACAACCGAACCACTGGAGACAAATATACGATCCTTCAGCTGTCCAAGAGGACCACCGAGCTGCAACCGACTTACAGCTAATCCAGGCAGACTCTTAAACACGGTCTTAAAAAAAATAAAAGGATCACATCATCACATTATTAAATCCACTTTAAAAAGTCTCAAGGAATAAAATTTTCTTCATTTCAGTAAATCTGCTAAAGGTAATTTTAATTTCTAGGTTATTTGTATCTTATGCAAAATTCTGCATGCATGATACTTGGCCAATTAAACATTTATATGTATTTTTTTTCGCAAACAAACAGCCTTGTGTATAAGAAAACACAGTACAATTGATAAGAGGCAGGTGATTACAATGAGGATAAGCACCATTGAGTCAGATGGAACATTGATCGAATATCAAAAAACCTGGTACCAATTCAGTTTCAGATTAGAAGGGCATAGGAATATAAAATTTCAGGTGGACTACAGACAGATGAATGCATAAGCAAATTCATAAGTTTATAAAGGAAACTCAAATTAATTACGACGAAGAAATCGATGGAAGTATGAAGCAGATAAAATTCCTTTGTCTAATTCTAAAACTACATGAGTAATATATTTCAATGACATGGTTTAGGCAGTACTTTGTAAAACCATAAATTTAAAGCTGTCCAGGGACGGCTGTCCTGGAGAAGTGCCAATGCACAAAAAAGGACGACTGAGTACAAGCCCAACCAGTAAACTCTCACAAATACAAAATCTTGAATTTTCTTTTCAACTGGATAATCTAATCACAATCATAAATTCATAATATCCAGTTGGTTTCATCAACCAAAACAGCTAATATGTGAGAACCAGCTTATTCTTGGAAGCTAAAACGTTCTAGCTGTAATCTCTAATACTCACACCCACCATTATAAACTCACTTAGTAAAAGCAAAGAATAAATTTAAGCAGATTTTCATATATAAACTAGAAACATTGCTTGCCTGAATTTCTCTCTTTTTCATGCCAAACACATGAACAGTGCCACTGTTGTCAGCCACAGCCACCTGCCATTTACAAAACAGAAAGCTATGTACTCTGTACAACATAAAAGCAAATCAGTCTTGTGTTAGCTAACTCCAGGGGGGCAGCCACAGGTATAAAGCATTAGTGGCTTCAATTTTCCTGGCCTGAATAAATGGGGGTAAGTGGCCATCCCTCTTCCTCACCCTCTGATCTTCCCATTGACATTGGTCGATATACTTATCATAACTGCATTGGCTGGGACACCAGTGGATCAAAAACTACATTTTAAATATCAACAGATTATCAGTAATGATGATTCTTACATACAATAAATTACACTTAAATCAGAGTGAAATTCAATGTAATTTACATTTATGATTTCTCACATTTGATGAAATCCATTGGTTTAATGTGTATTTTCAGAATTTTTTACAGAGAATACTTTTATTTTTTGTGATTATATATTAAAATAAATGAACTTTAAAAACAAACTCCACATAATCATTCGTAACTTTGTCAGAAAAAATAAGGTAGAACCAAACTTTTGGTATCATTTTAAAGCAAGAAATGTGGTCTTTAAGAATACTTGTAAAATACTCATATTCTAACATTTGACATCGACATGTTAGACCTCATTTTGACAAGTTTGGGTACACATATCACCTTCAGCAATACATAAAGGTTGAAGAAGAGCCTTAAGCTAACAATAGAGACAACCATAGGTATAAAAAATAAAACGACTTCATTTCTCACAGCCTAGACATATAGATGTAGGTAAACAGACATCACCCTTGCCACCTATCTTCCCAATGACAGCGTGCTGTCGAGTTATCTATCATAGCTGAGTTTACTTGGGGCACAGATGGAGCAAAATCTTGAAACAAATTTCTGCCATGGCAGGGATTTGAACCCCTAATTGATAGTCCAGCATACTAACCACTAGACTACTCCTCCCCCATAAAGGTTAAATTAAGAAACTGAAGATGCTGAAGACATTACAACATTACTATTTTTATTAGCATTAAATACCAACAAGAACTTGTGACTTGAGGAAATTAACCTTGTTGGTGGCTTCCTTCTTGACAAGTGGAATTAGGCGTAAACAGTTTGCAGAGGTTATTCCAGCCTAAAACAAATAAAACGGATAAAAATAATGCCATGTAATGCTAAGTACTAATTACGTAAGCTCTACATTTGTGTAAGAGATTGTGACACAAAGTTAATGTACAGACTGCATCAATAAAGATAGGACACAGCAACATGAGCTTGTTGTCCTAACACTGCAAGTATGACCAGTGGAGGAAGACATTCTATTTAATTGAGTTAGGTCTGATCGAGAGCACCTCTGAGGAGTTTTCTTAGTGAGCCCATAATAAGATTAGGATTACAGTGTAAAGGTAAGGTAATCTTTGATTAATTACAAGACAATGTTATCAGTTCTGTTAGCCCTTGAGGCAACATGCAACAACAATGGCATGACAAAAGGGTTCCAGATTCAAAGTGAAGATACCATAATATTGACAGGTCAGCCAACTAGGAACTGTTTGCATTAGTATTTTGAAAGACAAAATTGTCTGTTATATCACATACAAGCAGATGATTTAACTGTCGGCTAGAACAGTGGAGACTCAATAACACACGATCCCTCACATCCGGCATTAACAGATGGGTGATCAATCAGTATATGCAGGGAATCAAACACTGACCTGCATATAGTCCACTCGATTTAGCTGTAATTCCATCATTTTAGCAGATAATGTTCTGTCTCTGTCTGAAAAATTACAAGCAAATAGAACAAGTTAATTTTGCACCATAATCTATACGATAAAGATTAATGGTGCTAAACAATTATTGTGCATAAAATACTGGCTCTAAATTTTCACACAATGATCATTCAAAAGGGCAAGCATTGGTGAAGGATCTCACCTGATCAATTCATTAAAAAATTAGCACAGTCAAGGTCATATACGATCACTATATATATACTATATTGTGGAGTACAATACAATATAATACAACACATCACAATACAACTGGGGCGCGGTGGTTTGGGGGTATGTTCGGTGCCTTGCAGCTGGAGGGTTGCGGGTTCGAATCACCTCAAGCCGATTAAAGGCCTCCTAGGCAAGTCCTTCACTTTCGCAATTGCTCATGCGCTTTGGCATGAAATACCGATTCAAATCCGCGCAGTAGTCGGGAGCGCATTCTGAAGGGGAAATCTGGTGAAGGGGCGCTATAACAAGTGTTCAAATACAATACAATACAATACAATACTATAGAAAAACGAGTACATCTACGTTTTACATTTACTGGTGACAATTCTAGTTACCTGAACACTCCCTGCCAAATGATGAACATTTGTTGTAAATGAAATTTAACACACTTTCTACTAGAGTAGAGAATGCCTCTTATTATCTAATTTGAAGCGGCACTTTAAAAAATTTAATGTTCTATTACAATTACAAATAGTAATTAAACAAAGAAACGTAGTAGGCAAAACTGGTCAAGCATTGCTTATGAAAGTGATAATGGTCGAGATTATAAGCTTGCTGTCAAAAGACTTCGAAGAAGTATACATAATAATCAGTTGCGTGTATTAGGTATGCTATGGTGCGCAAGTACCAGGCAACAAGGTACTCGTTTCACTGCAAAACAAACCTATAATTATACAAATTGGAAATATGACAAACAACAAAATTAAAAGACAGATGACTAGCAATAATACATTCTTACTTTGAAGCTAGGAAGATCTTTAAAGAAAATTCTTTGAAAAAATTATCTTAGAAACGCATAGCAACCAAACGATCTTAATGCCAATTCTTTATGTCCCAGGCGGCCAGGCCTGAATCCAAAGATATTACAGAAGGAAGATGAACTACTGATAACGAAACTACGTCGCCACCAGAATACATACGGCTCTGCCAGAATACACATCAGTTGTCGCCACTATTAAATTTTGTACTCTGACAGTGCCAGTCCCAAGCCTGAATAAAGGAGGAGGGCGATAGCGCATTGGATAGCACACTGGCATAGAGAACGAGAGGGACAGAGATCGAGTCCGTAGGCGGACATGCTTTGTAGGCTGCTATTAGCGCCGTGTATTGCAGGCTTTCTGTTCTATTAGTAGTTAAGATTTATGTCTTCTGTCATTTGTGTTTTTGTGAATTGTTTCAATTGCATAGCTGTACATTGTAACCGGTTGCGGTTTGTCAACCGGATTATTTCAATAAAGAATATTATTATTATTTAACTCGGCTGCATACTGGGAAGTTAAGGCGGCGAGGGATATGGCTGACCACGTGCCTTCAAATGCCGAGTCTAAGAAAAATGAAGTCGCTTAAACACTTCGATTTTCATGGAATTACCTAAAGGATATGAATGCCTCAGCCTCTATGGGATTACTTGAGGGATTGTTTTTCTCTTTCCGTACACATTTACTTACTTGTTTCAATATCGTGTACGGTACCGGATGTTTATACACTTAACGCCGGTGTTAGTGATTAATGAAAATAATGTAATCGTAGATTTTGTAATAATATAAAACATAAATTTTGACCATCTGTGGTTGTAGACATTTTGTGTAATTAATGTAATAAAATTCGCCATCGCCTTGTTTTGAAGGTGTCTGACAACTGTTATTTGTAGATTTAACAAGTACAGGTATGTGGCCGACTTCTGTGGTGTTTATGGCTATTAGTCATCAGCGAAAGATCTGATTTATGTGAAAGCGCTATATAAAATCAGTCAGAATATATTAAAGGATTAAGATTTTATTGAATCTTAGTGATTAAATAGTATACAAAAAAATGTGGGATAGTGGAACATTGTATTGTACTGTACTTGGTCATTTAGCTTGCGCTAAGTAGGCCCCTCTCAGCTGGACTTGTCCCTGTGGGGTACCTGTTGCACCCCAATCACCTCAACTTACATTATTTGCTGCGATTGATTCATAACTGGTTTACATATTGTAATTTCTCACATTTTCTTTTTCACTACATATATATATGATGAACCATCGGTCGTGATATATTCGTTATTATTTTGTATTATGTCGTTATTTTGTATGATGTTGGGAGCAATAAAATTGAATTGGATAATGCGCTTCTCACCACGTAAGCCTTCAGAAGCGCTCCCAGTGCAAGGTACCCCAAGAGAAAAAAGGAAGGTTTTAAGGTGAGAAAAAAAGGCAGAGATGCCACCGGAGAGGATGGTATAGTGTAGAGTAGGGGAAGTCCATCGTTATCATTATTTACTTTCTTGAGTGAAAGTAGTGGCCTGTGGAAGGCCACAGTGCCCTTTTCTATCCAAGTCTGGAGCGGCCATATTCATTTATTTATTTAAGAGATTTATATAGCACCCCTTCAAGGTTATCTAATAAGAAACATTCCCGACTTGACCCCAGCTAAACAGAACAGTTTTAAGGTTGAATTAAAAAGTTGTGGCAAGGGTACTGGGCACCAAGCAAAGAGCCACAGGAAACCCATTTAAAATTACGGGGGTATTAACAGAGTGCTGCCTAATTGAAGTCCAAGGCATAATGAGGTCAGCCTGCTTAGATGAGCAGAGAGTGTTTTTTTATGGTGATAGGTTTCCACTGGACAAATGTAAACCTCTACCAGTCTCTGTTTTAAACAACAACAAGAATTTCGATTATTAAAAAAAATTACTAGTTTCCATTTTATAACCTAGTGGTAGTTGTCATAAGGAAAATAAGTTGTTACAGTGGCTGGAAGTTGGTATTTTTCAACTCTTACTAAAGCTGGACTGATGGTTGACCAGTTTGAGTCAAAACAGATACGTCCGACATATCCTTCAGTGCACGCTGAAGTAGGATTGGACCAGCTAAAGAAGCCTGAACTAGTAAAGAAGTTTACAATTTTATATGCGGCATTATGAAAGTGCAGTTGTTATATATATGTTTCTGTTTTTCTGATTTTGTCTAGAATCAGGTTTAAAGAAAGAATATATTAGAAATGGCACGATCTGAAGTTACTTTAGAAGTTAGCCCCACTGAAAAGGACTTGTCACAGGATTTTTACATTGGCTTGATTTTAGCCATGAGTTCAAGTCTGTTTATTGGAACGAGTTTTATACTAAAGAAAAAAGGATTGCTTCGGTTATCAGTAAGGGCTGGTAAGTAGAGCATTTTTTGGTTTAATTATAGGCACTGAAACAGCCTTAAGAAGAAGTAAATGTAAATGAATATTGTTTCTGGGTAAATATTTTGCACTAATTTATTCACTGCACAGTTTACACTTCTTTGTGAGTCAACATACTTTCATTTTATTAATATTACTACATTTATTAAATACCACTATGTAATAGCTAAGCATCAGTAGATGGCACTAAGTAGTTGTGTGTGAAGGACTTGCTCTACAGTTTTCTATTCCTTTTGTCTTTTCGTTCTCAGTTGTTTATTTCGTTCTCGTCTTAATTATAATCATAATCTCCAAACTTCTAAAGCGCAACTCGAAAGCCAAGCATAGGGCACCAGCTTATTCATGAGCCTCGAGTCTTTATCAAATGGCTCTTCGTCAGAGACTGCCTCTCTGTCTTAACGGGCTGATCTTTTGGACATTGACCTGATTATGGCTTAGTGTGGTACCTTGTGTATTGGAGACTGGTACGATACAAGTTACTAATTAATTAATTAATGAACAGTAACCATATTGGAGTGCTAAAACATGTACACACTATGTTACATGCCAAGAGATAGACTTTAAATGCTTTTTAATGGATTACACATGGCTTAAGATGTATACAATGGCTGTTCTGATCTAAGGTGTGGAAGCATTTAGATATAAAAAATTATATATATATACCATTTATATATGTTCATTTTTTATTTTTAGGCGCTGGTGGCTTTGGTTATTTGAAAGAGTGGATGTGGTGGGCAGGACTACTTCTAAGTAAGTTTTCTACTAAATACTGGACTTAGCAGCATCCTTTCAATAAAGTGTGATTTTATGCAGACATTTCTTAGGTGCGGAACACCTTGGAATAAATAGTAAAGTAATGTTATTTTGGTATATAAGGCAGTGGTCTCTTCCAGAGACAGCATTATAAGTTCTATTTCAGTTTATTTACTGAAATAGGTCAGCTGTGGTAGTATGCTTGCCTTTGTAAACCAGGTTTTTGATATCTGTTAGTGCACTTTAATGACGAGTGTACTAAAAGTGACTGGGAAACCAATGCAGTTCGTCGTCAAAGTATTAAGAACCTTGTGAAAGTGCTATCACAAAATGTCAGTAGAGTCAAATGTCTAGATTAGGCCTGGTAATGTACTAAGGCAACTGCTCATATTTTACAAGAGAGACAGTTGGTGTATGTAAGAGTTGATGATGGTATACAGTTCAAAGTATGATTATTAATTTTCTTTGGTAGCTGAATGATGCTCAGAAAGATGTTAATTTTGAACATAATCTCCAATTTTTATGGGTGAAGCTCATAGAAATCTGGGCCATTCATCACTTAGTTGATCCAAAACATGGCATTGGCCATGCATTAATGGCCAATACCTGGTTTACAGAGGAATACTGGAATTCTAGAATAGGCGTGAGTAAAACCATCATACAGAAGTAAAATTCTGTGATTGACTAGGTATACATGACAGAAGTAGACGTGGACACAAAGTGTATCCGAATGCACTATGTCTTTGCGAACCTCTGGCTTAAATCTCAACAAAAATACACATTATTTCTATACTAAATGTTACAGTTCATATACTTCAGAGTTACTGAAACAATAACTGTGTGAGACTATGTTGTTTGTACACCAAAATGTGGTTAGCAATTGGTCTATTAAAGGATTTTTGTTATTGCTTATGTAATAAAATTTATTGTACTATAATTCTGTTCAGTATGCTGTTGAATTTAGCTCGCACACTGTTATAGCATAATATGGGATTCATCTGGTGCTTATTAAAGGGGTGTGCGATAGTGTGTTGTTTAGCATGCTGGATGATCAACCAATATTTTGGGACTCAAATTTAGGCCAAGGCAGAAAGATGTTTCACGATTTATGCTTAACCTAATTGCTCTAGCAGAATGTGCTCAGTGCTGTAAAATGAGTACTCTGACCACACGGAATCCAATTTTGTTGTAGTGGGCATTGGTGAAGGTGCAAACTTTGCTGCGTATGCCTTTGCTCCAGCGACTCTAGTAACACCACTAGGGGCCCTCAGCGTACTAGTAAGGTTTGTATTATTTTATGATCGGACTTAACCAAGCTGTCAATTGATCTATAGACCAATCTATATCTAAACCAGTGTTTAAACTCTAAAGATAATTCCAGTATTTAATTGTGAAAATGAAAAGACCAATCAAAGGAATTATGGCTGAGTATTACATTTGAACAATGCAGATAATTATATATCTGAGATTCATATCAACGATAATATTGACAAATTATTTATTGATAGTGTTATGCCATACAAGTAACATATGCATGCGTCTTTGCTGATCTTATCTATGGTTTTCATTTCTGCTGTTTTAGTGCCATTTTAGCATCACGCTGGTTAAAGGAAAGGTTAAATCTCCTGGGTAAAGTCGGATGTCTGGTTTGTATTCTTGGTTCAACAATTGTGGTAATACATTCACCAAAGGAACAAGAACTGCAGACAATGGAAGAACTGTCAGTAAAGCTCCACGACTTAGGTAATTCAATTACCAGTACATCTAATCTGAACACTTTGACAACACAAGATTACTACTGTACTAAAATCTTAAGACTTTTCAGACTTTATACTGAGCACTACTACTTGGATAAGAATTTGTCTACTGGTAATGACATTTTGAATTTCATGACTGATCGTCTAATCCACTTGGCATGTTGATGCTTGAATAATAATATAAATATTATTAATAAAAAAAAGATAATAGCAATTGGAATTTTAGCAACTTTATAATGCCAGTAATGTTGACAATGGCAATAACAAGAGCATAATTATTATGGTTTCTCAGTAAAGATTTGCTACTTCTACGTTCTACATTATTTCTTGTTCATTAGAAAAGTGTTTCTGTTTCAGCGTTCATTGCATACACAATCTTAGTCATAACTGGAGCCATTGTCCTCATCTTCTTCGTCAGTCCACGCTATGGACAGACCAACCCTCTGGTCTACATTGCAATCACAGGTACCATTGGATCTCTCTCTGTCATGGGCTGCAAAGGCCTTGGAGTGGCCATCAAACAGACACTTAGCGGTCACAGTGAACTGTCCAACCCATTGACCTGGCTTATCGTTGGATCAGTGGTCACCTTCATCACTGTCCAAATGATCTACCTAAATCGAGCCCTCGATGTCTTCAACACGTCTGTTGTGACTCCGATCCTGTACGTTGTCTTCACGAGCTGTGTGATCCTTGCATCCGCAATCCTTTTCAAGGAATGGGGGAGCCTCGGCCCGGAAGACATAGTCGGAAACCTCTGCGGGTTCCTCACGATCGTTGCTGGAATCTTTCTTCTTCAGGCTTTCAAGGACATGAACGTCTCGCTCAGCAATTTACCGAAAGCTAGAAAGGATGTTGAGAACAGAAATGGTTGCCATGGCAGCATCAGTCATGGAAACCAAAATGGCCAGTATACATCACTGCTGGATAAACTGGAGTCGGGCACTAGTGAAAGGTACAGTTTGAACGGAAGTGCAAAAGCGAACAAGGACTATCAGTTTTCATACCACAACCGGACCAGTTCTATTTCTTAGGATTTATCTCCCAGAGGATGTAATTAGTTGTCTTTCCAAACCAAATTATGTTGCTAATTGCTTTTGTACCAGATCTTGCTTATAATGCACTTCTTGTAAATGAATTATGATATAATACATGGATTGTTGTTGAACTTTGGAAAATGGCCATATTATAACACCAATTCATAGTTAAGCGGTCCTTGATGTGGTGTAAAGACGGTTTTATTATGAGGTGAACGTGTATTTAATTTCTGATGGTTTTGTTGTCCTTAGCCATTCAGAGAATGGTCCCACTCTATGTCACTAAAGTTTCTGCAATAATGTCTTTAAAACAAATGTTTCTGGCGATTCTAAATTGAGCCTGACGATTTTTAAGTGTGTGGCATTGGTTTCTGGTTCTCTGCTGCCATTAAAGACAACTCTGGCTACCAGTAGCACTATTGGGAGCAGAAGCATTTATGTGTTTTATGTGATTCACTACTGTGAAAAATCATTTTCTTTACATAATTCATATTATTATAGCACCGATACAGATTGTTAACTGCAGGCTATGATAAAATAATTCCTCCACAGTTTGACTTGTATTAACTGATAGGTTAATACATTACATTTTATTATCTAGTGTCTATGCAGAGGGTTTCAAATATTTGCAATTTAGGGATTATAATGTTTTCAAATTAGTTTAAAAATATATATTATGCTTGAAAAGACATATTTCTGTAGGTGTTAGCTATACTGGTCAATGTGGTTGAAAAATTTAAGTGTATCACATGTATGCAAATTATAGGTATTTAGGATGGACCTTTAAATGCAGAATTCTGTGTTTTGAAGTCTGAATTACATGTGCTTAAGAGGATACTTAATTTTTTTGGAGAAATATCTACTGGACTAATCATGCACTTTAAAAATTATTTTGTTTGGTACTTTCTGTGGGAATTATTGCATCTTATCGTGTAGAAAAGTAATCTCCAATATTTGAAGAATTGAACAGAATCATGGTATTGTTATTAGTATTCTAACTTTAATTGTATTGTTGCTAATACTATAATTTTATTGTATGCATCTGTGTGCATGTTGGCATTTATTTCATCTCTCAAAAGCAATATAATTATGCTATTAGTTCTGTTTAGTATTATTGTTCGTATGGAAGTCTTTATGAAGCAGTTTAAGCATGATGGCCAGTTGACGGGATCCATGACAGCAGATGTAAAGATGTGCATGCAAGAACATGGCAACAAGTTTGGTAGCGACTTTGAAGTGTTTGTGTTTGCCTATGTTTGCCCCAATCTTTCAAATCGTAGGTTTGTAAAGAATAAAATTTTGTCTGCCATGGTAGGAGACGTTTTACCTGGATATTCTAAACAGAAAATCTATTTCCACGTAATAGTCTTTTGTTTATTCCTAAATTTACCTGTTCAGTCTCCCCATAATACATGTTTATATAGGTTAGCAAAGATCATGTGTTTATAAGGGGCTATAAGTACAAAGTTGTTTTGGGACATGTGTAAATATCATAGACTGTACTCACTGCTGGGGATTCTAAGTTGGTGCACTGCATAGCTGTCAAGCTTTACAGCTTGCATGGAAGGACTGCGTTTGTTTCTAGCTGCTTTCTTCTGGTTCGCTTTTCTTTCTTCGTGTTTGTATGCTTCTTTGTTCCTGCAGATTTTGTTATTGGAACAAAATTTGAACTAGATATTGTTTGCTTCATCTTTTCTTTTTTCTCCTGAATTAATTGCTCTGCGCTGAAACTGTCCCTTGCATCGAACTTCTTTTTTGCCTCCTTCCTCCCTCTAGACCTCAGCTGTGGTGTTTATTTATATGTTTTTAATGTGTTTGAACTTAACAATATGATTATGCACTGTGAAAAGTTGGTTGATAATGTTGTTTTGATCTTGACGTGTTGCAAAAATTATGTTTTATGCTCCAGAGCACTTATTCAGTTTCACTTGCTAAACTAAAATCTGTCTGTGTATCCCAGCAACTGCCGGAGTAAACTTGCTCAGGTGTCGTGAAATTTTTGTCAGTTGCTTACAGGACAACTGTCTAACTGCACAAGCACAGTCTTTGTAAATATAATGTCTGATTTGTATTTTGAAGTTTAAAGCGATTGAATGATGATGCTAATAAATCTGACTTTCTGAGTAGTTCATAGTTTATTTGTTTTTAATGTTAGTGTATTGGTTAAGATCATTCTTACTCTCACGAGTTTAATTCCGACACAGAATGGAACATTCATTTCGGAAACAATATTTGTAGGAAAACCTTATATGAAGTTGTCATCCTCCTAGCACCAACTAGTGGCACACCATGCTTTAAAATCTAGAAGAGCTAACTTTGGCACACCATCTTGAGCATATTGGTGTCCTCTAGTAGTGTTGTATACAGGTACTTTGCTTGAACACATGCCATGCATGCCATGCTCCCTATTCTGTAGGCTTGGGAGCAGGTTTAGCAGCAAGAAAGAACAATGGCAACACTTTGCATTCATGCAGCAATTATTAAGCAGTTAACGGTACAGTTGTGTAAGTGAACAATTTTATACAGATGAAAAAATGTTGAATGCTGGAAGATATTCATTAATCTAATATCCGCTGACTGACCACTAGAGCCTTTATAACCACCAAAGATAGAATGTTGGATAGGGTTGTCATAAAAGGCGTTCTTGTGTATGTCATTATCGTTGAATGCTAGATTGTGCCTTTTAAGTACATGTATCTTGCAAAAGCACAGCAGTACCTAACAATATAAAGTAAGCATAAAGGAAAATTAAATAGTGATTAATGCATCAATTCTTGTGGTTACACCGCATGAATATTTTCCATTTAATTCTAGTCATGGCTTTAAGTTTTTCTTTTGTTTGGTCATCTGTTATCTGAAGATTCTTAATGTATAAATATGTAGTAGTGATAGCCTTATTCTTCAGATATTAATTTTCTGAACTTGCTACCTGACTGCTCCATCATTTACCACTGGCTGCCATTTATTTGTCCATACCAATGATAGGTTTAGCTGTGTTGCAGTGTTTCTCGGCCAGATCTTGTGTTTATACATTGAAGAGCCTGGGCAGTGGGCTTGCTTTTCAATATTAAGGCATTTACTTACAGCTACTGGGTCACTGCTTTGGGCTTCTCCCAGCTAGTGAGTAAAACTTTGGCATGACAGAACTTCATGTTGTTAACAGAGAATTACAACTTGATTTTATTTAACTCTTTAATGACAAAAGTCTACTAAAAGCGACTGGGAAACCAATGCAGCTCGTCGTTAAAGTGGTAAACTAAGGTGACTAAAACACTGCCCTTTTTGCAATTGCAATTGTTGATCTGATGTTGCTTATCGAAATCAGTATACTCCGACGTGTTAACAACTTCCCTAACATTCACAGAACACAAATCTAACCTGACCCACTCCTGCTTCTTTCAACTGAGGTGGCTCAGAGCCATCAGACGATCGGTCTCTTTCTCTGTCTTTACCACCATAGTACATGGTTTGTCTGTTCCCAGCTAGACTACTGCGACTTCATTTCTTATGGGCCTTCCGAAACAGCGTCTTCCCCCCCTTCAATCAGTCTTAAATGCTTCAGCTAGGCTCATAGCCAGACTCCCTCTCTTTGCGCATATCTCTACATGTATATGCTTGACGTCTTGCACTGGCCTCCTATCACTGCACGCATCCATTTTAGGATGCTACCAGCTGCTGGACCGGGCTCACACATTCTCTCTACCCTCTGTGTCTCTGTAAAATCTGCAATAATGCCGTTGCCATCAGTCGAGATATTGCAAACCGAACTGATGGAGAGACTGCAGCGTGGCATCAGTCTGATTCAAATCCTGGGCAAGAACCACTATAGAAGTTAGCCTACTTACTCTTCCTAACCCTTTCCATCGAAACTCCTTGCACAAGGGCATTTAACATAGAAATCTAACAGATCTAAAAAGGTGTATCTCAAGATGGCTTGAAAATTTATGAAGTTAATTGACAAAGTTATTGGGCTAGCTCATCATGAGTAGCCTTACACCTGAATTAATCAAAGGGGCCCAGCCTATTGTAGTTACCCTTAATGAAGTTACAGAAATTGTACCAGCAGCAGGCAAGCAAGACACAAAAGGCAGGCAATTTGTAGGTAAGCTGAAGTCAACTAGAAGGCAATTTGTAGGCAAGCTGAAGTCAACTGAAAGGCTATTTGTACGCAAGCTGAAGGCAATTTGCAGGCAACTGTCTGACAAGCGGCAACTCATACAAAGAGTAAAAGATAGAACCAGAAATGCATTATGAACATTAATCTTATTTTTCTAAATTCTAAATAATAACAATGATTAATGAACTACAAAAGTATGACAGAGTCTTAAGTACAGAATACATCACAAATCGATCACTCATCAATGGCATGCACAAAAGCAAAACTCCAAAATGTTTGTTGACAAATTCATTTTTGTTAACATTTTAAACAATTCAATTCAAATACATTATGTGAGCAAGTGAGCAAGTTTTGTAACTATCTTTCAGGTCAAACAAATTTTCATAACAGTCATTGATCGTGAAAAACATACATTTTAAAGAGCAGCAAACACTTAAAACACTTCTTCACACCCCAACATTGACAGATTACAAAATTAATGAGGAATGTGCACAAACAGCTCTTTGTAACAGTTCATATTTGTTTAAAAGTTTTTTTATTAGTAATTCAGGTTGTCCTGGTTTGCCTAACAATTAATCTCAGATCAGACAATGAGATTTTGCACTGACAATGGGAGGTGGATAACGTACAAGACATGAAACACTGCATAGAACTTAAGTCAGTTATTTAATGAGCCATGTGGAAAATTTTAAGACCTAACAGTAAACCAACAAGGAAAAATGTTCTGATGTCATAAAGACCATGTTTTACTTAATTCTTAGGTTATGCTGTTTTCTAATGTCACGAATAACACAGGTTTCATGAAGCACAAGGCATAAATTGATATCCCAGAAAGTTAACAAAACCTTGCCTAATGACTATGAAACCGAATGAAATAAGGGGAGAATTGTTTTAAGTTTTGTTATACCTCACATACAACCGAAGTTACAGAATTTTCAATCTGACGGTCTACATAGATTGTAACGGGAGAAAACTGCGTGTAAAGTTATGTCATATTATTATTTATATTCTCCTTAGTAACAGCTATTTCTGTTGGACCGATTTAGCTCAAATTTGGCATCCTTTCAGCGGCTCCCATTGCAAATGCACTGGCCAAATTTGGTGGAGTTATCTCAAGTAATAAAAACGTTATAAAAGTTATTACCGGCTTTACATTTAAGCCGCAACGCGTGACACGCCCGCGAATTTCCATACCACGTCCACATATAAATATTCGTGCCACAACTCACAACTCGTGAACTTTCGATCAATCCCATCCTTTAGCATTAATTTTGATTAAACTCGCAATAATATCCTCCATTTCGAAAATTAAGTTTTTTAAGCGAAAACTGGAAGAAATAAAGAAAAAATCAGCTTGTTTATCCCGTCCGCTCTATTAACTTGACATTTAACTAGGTCATGCGAATGCGCCTGCTTAAAGCCTTCAGCCAACCACGGTGCAAGATTTTGTCACGTGACCAGCATTGCTATTCAAGTATAGAAATGTTTACATAAGCCGACCTGTTTTGGGCCAATCCCTGTGCACAACAAATAACAGAAGGTCATATTTTATTAATAGAACGGGAAAAGGGAATTTCCTTCTTTAAAACGAGACCAAACACGCTAGAAAACGAGAACTATAAGCTACTCAAATGCCTCAACAAAAATAGCGAAAAATTGAGTTACATTCTGAATTTCCATCTCGAAACAGATATAGGGCTCTTAGTAAGAAGTGTTTTATATGCATTTAGATACATCTAACCAAAGATGTTATGTATTATTTCAGTTAAATATATATTTTTGTAATTGTTTTTGCGTTAATGTCAATTTCGATCGGTTTGAAGTTTCCATCACATTTTGGCCATTTTCTGCGTGATTACATTTTGCGACAAGCGACTGATTTCGTGATGACGGGTCACATATATCTCTGTTGTCACTTGCTGTTTGTTGTACATACTATCTTACCACCTCCTATTTTGTCCGGTTACCCAGCACAGTCTACCCCATCTTCACTCACTGACCTTTGAAGGCTTCAGTTGCCCCTGGAGCATGATTCTTATCTGGATGGAACTTGAGCGCCAGTTTCTTGTATGCCTTCTTCAGTTCATCCTCCGTGCAGTCCTGAGTGACGCCAAGGATTTCATAGTAATTCTTACACTTTCGGATCCTAGAATGAAACATAACAACCACAATTAATCCCAATTCCCAGCAGTTTGGCTTCGTTTATTGTAATGTAACAACTTTTGTTCTGCAGCACATGAACTGCCACAACATCAGACACAAGTGTTTTCATGGTTGGTCCACCATTCTACAAAAGAATCACAGCAACTTCTGTCTTTCTTGGCCACTCTTTGAGTCAGTGTAAGTAAGCCTCAAATAAGCCATTTATTGACAGTGGTGAAATACCAAACTATTTGATCAGTTCCTTGAAGAGATGTCATTTAACTTTGGATTATAATTGCGAATTTAACACTTATGTAGCTTCTTTCAACACCTTTCATAGATATTGTGTATGTTGCCATAAGGTGTATGCATTTATGTACCTTAAAATTTGTATCAAGCCCAGTAACACTTTAGTGATGAGAGTGTACTAAAAGTGTCTGGGAAATCAACGCAGCTCGTCGTTAAACTGTTAAAGACAAATTGAAATGCTAAGAACAAAGCCGTCTAACAGATCTAAAAAAATTTGACTTAGGTAACATGCAAATAAACACGTGTGACTTAACCTACAGAGGTTTTAAATGGCTATATTTGAGCTCCGAATCAAAGGTTATTTTCTCTTAGAATATAATGTACAGCACCAGTACTTAAGATTGATTCAATGGTTTTGCAACATTGCGATGTACAGATACAGAGTACTATATAAGTCTTTAGCAGTTCAACATGTGACTTGATTCTTAGTTAATGTGAGGGCATATGACGCAATGATGCAACTGTTTGATGGTTTTTATGTAGCATGGATATAAACCAAATTCTACATATTTACACAGTAGAAAAGTGGAACTGTCTAACCTGAGGTCCCTAGTTGAAGTAGAACTAGTAAAAATGTAACTGTAAAAACTGCAGATTATGAAACAATTACATTCTAACAGCATCGATTTGCTCCTCTGAGTACTGAGGAACCGAATCCGTTTCCCTGTCCGAGTGTTTCCTCCGTCTTGCTTTGCCTTCTGTTCCATGAGCTCCAGGAGCCGATGAACCAAACTCCGAGTTGTCTTGTTGTTCCTGGTTCTCACCAGCATTCGAGACAATTGTTGCAATTAGGTCTGTTAAAGACAAGTCATCACATGATCAAAACAGTTCTGACAGCAAAATTTCTTTGGCTTAACTTTATTTTTGTGTGTGGCCTACAATTGATTCATGAAAATTGAAATAGAATGTAGTTAGTAGTTGAAACAGGAAGCTACCATTACACAACTCAGAAGCCAGATGCATTATATAGGGAAGATGGAATATTCCCAAAGAAATTTCAGGCTGTTTCTCAATGAGAACACATGTTGTTGTTACATTTTACATCTGCCCCTACAGCATAGTCATCCAGATCTCTGTGAATAGCTACACAAAACCGTTCATCTATCCCTGACATTACAGTCTATTTCTTGTAATACTTACTTACTGCCTATTGGTCTTCTCTACAGCTGTCAAAAACTAATGACTCTACTACGATATAACTTTAAGTGATCGTCGATTGATGCCTATTGCATTAAATGATAACATTCTAAATGAGGTGCTTTTTAATACGATGGAACTAGTAGTTTATTAATGATGTTATTAACACTGTTGACTTTTTTTTATTGTTTTCTGCGTAGAATGCATGCGTCCACAAAGGGGGAGGGTAACGCCAAATGCAGAAAAAGGGTAGGATTCCAAAGTAGGCCATTTTTGCGGACGTCCTTTGTAAACGTCCCTTACAATTCGATAGTTCTGCCGGTAACTTGCAGCACTCTAATTCGCTCGCAGTCTATGGTGGCCACATTGTAAACAAGTATGGCAACCGCAAGCTACCCCTTCTTGAGGATTACCGAAGCCTCGGTATAAGAAAATACATTCCTAAATACACCGATAATTGAAAACTATCCAGCTAGAACCTATGATGTGAGGTAAATAGTAATAAAGACCATTCTATAAATTCCTGTGTTTAGATTACTATTGCAGCGAAACCAGACAACTTTGCTTTAAGACTACGTCTAAACTAGCTCTTTGAAATCTTTACCTTTTGCTCTCTCCGTTGGATATAATTTCTCGGCTTTAAAGAGAAATCGCAGAGCTAATTTATGATCGCCATGCATGAGGTAAATCAACGCTTTTTCGATGCATCTCTCACAGTCGCCTCTGTTGCTCTCCATCTTAAACATCGTCTACATTTAATGTAGATTTTGGATTCTGCGTAGATTCCACACGGTTTCAATTACGTCACTATACAGCGCGCCATTTTAACTTCATTAATTTATATAGCACAACTATTTGCACATTATCGACATGCTTCACTTTTATTGCTATGTCCATATTCTTTCAGTTTAGTAATCTGACAATCCTACACGAACCTATGTGTGTGTGAGAGAGGATCCCCTCTGATCCACTGGAAACCTTGCTTCTGAGATACTTAATTTGTGCAATCAAGAGGGTGCAATTGATTGCTTAAATACAAACGTTGCATGCTATTTTCACCTTTGCCGAATCCGACAAGTGAAACGCTGCCTCGACGAAACCTGCCTTCGTATCCTCGTCCAAGCTCTCGTCATCTCTCGCCTCGACTACTGCAACTCTGTCCTATCCGGTCTTCCTTCATCGACACTGCAACCCTTAACCTCAGTTCTACACACCGCCGCTCGCCTAATAAAAGATCTTGGTCCAAGAGATCACATACAATACAATACAATACAATTAGACATTTATAGCGCGCTTTAACAAGACAAGTCTTGCACGAAAGCGCGTTTGCGCTGTGTTCTTAGTCATAGTGTAATGAGAATAGATGAGTTTTTAGTTTTAATTTAAATTGCGTAACAGATGAACATTGACGGATTGTAGCTGGGAGACTGTTCCATTCTCTGGGTCCAGAGACAGCAAAAGCACGATCTCCAAACTTCCTCTTGGTGCGAAGAACGGTAAAGTCTCCTCGTGTGGCCGATCTGAGTCCTCTAGGATTTGAAGCAGAGCATGGCACGACCATGGATTTCATATATGAGGGTGAGGTTCCAGAATGGATATGGTACATGAGGAGGGAGATTTTGAAAGCGATACGGGCGCGAATGGGAAGCCAGTGTAGTTGTTGAAGAGATTGTGTGATGTGGTCTCTGGGACCAAGGTCTTTTATTAGGCGAGCTGCGGCGTGCAGAACAGATGTTAGAGGTTGTAGCGTTGATGTGGGAAGACCAGATAGAACGGAATTGCAGTAGTCGATGCGAGAGATGACAAGGGCTTGAGTAAGAATACGGAGGCAGGTTTCATCCAGGCAGCGTTTCACTTGTCTAATTCGGCGAAGGTGGAAATAGCAGGCTCTGGCAATGGAGGAAATATGATGAGTCATATTTAGATTGCAGTCTAGCAATACTCCAAGGTCGCGAACCACTTCTGAAGGTGGAATCGAACAGCTTGAATCAATGTTAAGTATTTTCAGTGATTTATCATCATCCAGATTGTTCCGACGGTCGAACCAAATGAGTTCTGTTTTAGTAGTATTTAGTTTCAAACGCATGGAAGCACACCAAGATTGAATATCACGGGTGCATGCTGCGATTTTGGTTTTGATGTTTCCAATGTTTCTTCCATAGAGCTTTACGTAGAGTTGAGTGTCGTCGGCATATAGATGGATCATAAGACCATGTTGCGAGGCAATGTTGACAATATTGGAGGTGTATAGAATGAAGAGAAGTGGACCTAGGATGGATCCTTGGGGTACGCCGAAGAGGACAGCGCCGACGAATCAAAAAATCGGCGGCGGCGGCGGCGTGGCGCGGCGTGGTCGGCGCCAGTGATGGATCGAAAAGTTTATGAGGGGGTCAAATGGGAGAACGAACTTTTGAAATAGTTAGAATTTCCACACTGTAATTCTAGCATTTTATGCTGTCATCTGAACAAATTGCTTTATTATTTCAGTGCTGATAGGAATCAGCTGTCACTCCTTGTTAGGATGTAGTTTGAGTCGTGTTTGAGTTTGACTACAGACAATACTAGCAAACCAGACATTTATTGAAATTAGAATTAGAATTAATATAAAAACTAGAAAACAGGGCCTACGTTCAATTTCGAGGAAAGCCATAAGCCTTTAGTAAACGACCTGCTGACTATAAGACACAATTATAAATAAAATAATCTTCGTTTATTATTTTAAACTGACACACCGCAGTATGATTACAATTCAAAGTATAAACGGATTATCACAAGTTATTAAGTAAATCGAATTTAACTGTTTGGCAGCCATGAACGGCGCCCATCACGTCCTACTGCTCATTTTACGAAAACCATATGGCGAATGAAAGGCTGAGTCGACCTTTGTAGGGTAGCTGGAATTGATCCCGCGTCCATGCTGATCTTCTACTCTTCGTGCCAAAGTGTTACCATTTACCATAAACCCCCTCCACGGCGTCTCACAAGTAATTAATTTTAATTATTTTCAATTTGCTAAACTTTAGTCAACGTCACAGGAAGAGTGCATCCTGTACTTCTAGATTATGGAGTCATGGTGCCATCTGTTTTAATATCAAAAACTGCTTTTCCACGAGTTTGCTTTTAGTAGCTTCAGCCATCGCGATACTATTTATAATTATATCCAAATTAATCACAATTAAAGTTATTGTTATTTATTTAAAGAACGTGAATTGATTTTATAAATACCAAAATAGTCTTTGTTTCATAGCAGTTTAAAATGCAGATCGCCAATCCGAAAGCCAGTTGTAGGTTACTTATGGATTTGCAATTTTTTTAAATGCATGCCTGTCCTAAACACTGTATGACTTGGGTTTAGATGCACTAGAAATTTGATGTAATTATATTACACTGTTGGAGCATGAGCTGCATGTGCTAATTTGATGATGGATATGCTTAAGCCTGCAAGATGATCATAATTATGGGGTATCATATCAAGGATGACTCATTCACTGTGTATGCGTTTTGTGAATGGATGACTCTTGCACTTTGGAACTTTTAGCCTAAATCCTGAGAGAAAGGATACTTTGTTCACACGGAAAATGAGGGTCAATTCAGGGTTATGCCAATCTTCTGTGGCATGTCTGCCCCTCCGGCCCCTCCCTACATACATACCTTAAGATAGACAGAACAGCAATACTTGGGATTGGGAAGCACATTATTTGGGCTAAGAAAAGAACTAAACCTCGCCAATGCCAAGCCCGTGGCCCGTTATAGCAGCGCACCATGACGGGCGGGTCTGGTCGTGAGGAGCGCCGGCATACAACCAGGAGGGGTGCCGGCATACAACCAGGAGTGGTGCGAGGGCGATTCGCCACAGGCCTATTACTTAATACTACCGATATTGTATAGAATTATAATAAAGTATTCTTTACATGTGCGTGCATTGACTGAAAGCTGCACTGAGGGGTTAACTTAACCCCACAGGTAATTTCATGGAATTAACTGGAGGGGTTGAAAATGAATTCGGGGGTTTAACACTCCCAACCCCGCGACAATTCAATCACCGTATGTATATATCCTCTGTCTTACTTATATAATGTAGTATGCGTGTAAGACAGAGGACCTTTTCGATCTTCTCTCATTCCTATCCGTCTATGTAATCTATCAGTCATTCAATCCAACCAATGGCAACCATCCATCCATCCATCCATCCATCCATCCCACTAAACGATCCATCTATCTATCCATTCATCCCATCATCTGTCTGCTGCCTGCCTGTCTGTCTGTGTCTCTCTGTCTTTGTCTCTGTGTGTCTGTCTGTCTCTGTCTGGCTGTCTCTGTCTGTCTGGTTGTATGTATGTCTGTGTATACTTCTATTACCCACTGAAGCAACAATTTATCGTGAAATCATGCAAAACATGAAAAATGCAATAAAACAATTAAACACTTCAGCGTGGCATCGGCGGCGCGCCGAGGAATTATCGGCGGCGGCGTCGGCGCGCCGATCCACAAAAATCGGCGGCGGCGGCGTCCAAAAAATGTCGGCGGCGGGCGGCGCGGCCGGCGCAGGGCTCTAGGTGTATAGAATGAAGAGAAGTGGACCTAGGATGGATCCTTGGGGTACACCGAAGAGGACCTTGAAAGTTTTGGATGAGTGTCCACCAAATTTTACACTGTGAGATCTTGAGGAAAGGAACGAGGCAATCCATTGAATCGCTAAGTCGGTAATACCGAATTGTTCTTGTAGGATTTTGAGAAGAATGGTATGATCCACGCAATCAAACGCAGCAGAGAAGTCTAATAGGAGTAGCGCGGTAATGAAACCATCACGTCTACACTGCAACAACTTCACTGGCTTCCCATCAGCGCCCGTATCGCCTTCAAAATCTGCCTCCTCATGTATCACATTCACTCTGGAACCTCTCCCTCATACATGGCATCCATGGTCACGCCATGTTCACTTTTCAATACTAGAGGACTCCGATCGTCGACGAGAGGGGATTTCACCGTACTTCGCACAAACCGGAAGTTTGGAAACCGTGCTTTCTCTATCTCAGGACCCTTTGAATGGAACCGTCTTCCACCTTCAGTTCGACAGTGCATATCTGTTGCACAGTTTAAAACAAAATTAAAAACTTATCTGTTTTCCTTGCACTATGACTAAGAATGTAGCGAAACGCGCTCTCGTGCAAGACTTGTCTTGTTAAAGCGCGCTATAAATTTTCATTTGTATTGTATTGTATTGTATTAGCCTATATATACTTTATTTCGCACAAAGCAGAACAGAGAAACTAAGCAAACTAAGCAGACTAGAACAGAAATACAAAAATACAAGAACTCCTTCCCAAACAGACTGGGAGACAACTCAAACTATTGCTCCTCTCGAAGCATAAACGTATTATGATAAAACTCCTCAAGTACAGAGCATGCACAGATCATCTCCCTTCCTACTTGTCTTCCATGGTCACACCTTGCAACTCTATTAAAGGTCGATCCTCTCTTCGATCAGCATCTGTGGAAAGTATGTTAATTATTCCTGGTACACGCCTTGTCTTTGGCCGGCGCTCATTCACAGTTGCCAGTCCCTCCATCTGGAAATCTCTACCTCCTCGTGTTCGCAACTCTCATAGCGAGACTGTCTTTCGTTCTAAACTGAAAACTTACCTCTTCCAGTCTACTTATGGCTCTAAATGGTTGCACGGCTTCAATGTGCACTTCTGAACTTTGTAAGGAGGGCATTAGGCCTATCAAATTACAGTTGTATTGTATTGTATAAACCGGACTCGGACCTACTTCGGACTACTCTCTCTGACAACCCTTCTGACTAGACGCAGCGCTCGTGAATAAGCTGGTGCTCTGCGCTTGGCTTTCGACTCTTTTCGAGTGGCGCTTTAGAAATTTGGAGATTACGATTATGATCGCTGTTAGCCTCCGATGGTGGCTTATTTGAAAGAATGTTGCAGTGGTTTTACTTTTAACACAGACTAAACGTCTTCTGAACCATTTTAAACACTTGTTATGTTATTGTCCTCTCGATCAGTTGTCATCCCCACTACGGCCAATCGTTATCTGACCGTTAAGCAAAGCTAAAAACCTGGAAAATGTCGGCTTTTTGTATGTTTGTTGAATATTGGACTATTGGCTATTATTTCATATAAGTTTTTAGCACTTTACACATGCATATTGTCCCTAACTTCCCCTCGGGCCATACCAGGCTAACAGTCCACTCTACTTACTTAATTATTTTTTCTTGCAGCTCATGAGATAAGCTTACTGTATGCAATCAAGAAGGTGCAATTTATTGCTTAAATACAAACTTTGCAACATTATGATAAAACTTAAAGCCTCAATTGATTTCATACAGCTTTCCAATGTGATTTAGTACACTTCGGAGTGAAACACTCAATGCGTCGTCCTTTGTACACCTTTCAGGCTCGCTCTGTCCTCCATGTATCTGGCAATCCTAACCAGGGGTGGCGAACTGGCGGATTGTATAGGGGTATACACCTGGTTGTCTATGCGCCTCAACTTACCCCTTGCAAAGTTGAGGTCACCTGGTTTGGCAGTTCGCAATCAAAATTTCAAGATTTCTACAGCACCCAAGAAAGACGAGTCACAGGAACCAGCTTATTCACAGGTGCTTAGCCAAAACAAAATTGATAGGCAGTTAGGGAAACTAGTTCAAGGCCAAGATTGAAAGGGTCAGGTGGTTATGGTAGCTGTTTATAAATGAAGTGGCGTATGAGGTAAGGGAAAGATCTGATGAGGAAATAAGATAGCATGATTTGTGAAATAGAAGTATTCTCTGTTTTAAGTGAGAGATCTGTAGAGAGGCAGTGCCATTCCTCTAAGCTCCTACAGTGCAATCATCTGCAATGAACTCTCTCTATCCTATACTGTGCAGGATCTAGTATTAATGCTCAAATAAACACCCTGTATAGCCCAATAACCTGGAGATATTCATAATGGAAAATTTTGTCCAGGTAGAATATGTGCAGTTGGTTAGGGGCATTTGGTACATACTATTCTTACTCTAAAGAACTCATCCCAACCCTATACCACCATACAATATCATAGCCTGGCTACCTACGGTGCCTACCCCATTATTATACTAGATCCTGTATGATCAGGCATGGCTTGGGAGCACCTCTGAGTAGAGCCCATGAAGAGGCGCTATATAAATTCTATGATTGATTGATGATTGATTGATTGTATTGCCCTTACCCATGAAGACAAATTAAATGAAAATTTGCAATTAAGCAAACAGCGTTTTCAAATTATGTGAACTAATGATTCAATATAAAATAGAAAATAGAATGTATTCAAAATATCTGCACTTGCAGATATTAAACTGAAATGTTATAACTAACAGCAAAATATTTGCAAGCATGCACATTTATTGAAATATACAGAAATCAATTAATGGTCACTGACTTGCTAAGAGTCAAACAATGATAACAGAATCACTGAAATCAAAAACTGAAATCAAAAACTGAAATCAAACACAGAAATCTTTGTCACACCTTCACATACAAATAGTCGTCTACTATCTGCATCAACGCACATGCAGGTTGGCCCTACTAAAGGCAGAGTGGGCTTTATGGAACTCACAAGTTCTAAATTTGAGTTCAAGACCACAATCTGGTTATTACCACAATCAGCTACTAGAATGTTCCCAAAACCATCTACTGTCAAATAGGCCGGTTCATTCAGCACTTTTGGCTCATAAACTTGTGGCACTTGTTTCACTCCAGAGGAACGTACACCTGACACTGGCACCCCTCCAAACGACTTTGTAATCAGTCCACTTTCAGACAATAATAGAACTCTGTGCAAACTATCTTTGCCACGACCGTGACTGACCACAAAGTTACCACTGGCCAGTTTTAATACATGCAACGGGCATTCAATACCCAAACTCATTTCCAGCTTCACTTCGTGGACCAGGTCTCCATCTCTCGAGTACTCCATTAATGATCTGATTCCAGTAATTACAATAACATTCCCTTCTCCGGTAACTGATAAATGTGAATTACGAGTGCCACCAGAAATTTTCCACTCCTTTGCATTTGATCCATTCACATCTGTTCTCAGTATTACCGACACATTATACCCTACAGGACCAGGAACAGTAGAGACACTAAAATACAGACATTTATGTCTGGTGCAGGACGCTATCGAACTGATACGAACAAAACTCGTATTACTTTCAGATAACTGTTTGACTTGCCATGGATGTTTAAAAATGAATGTGTTAAAGTCATAAGCTTCTACAACAGAACTACCAATACGAACAATGAAACATCCCAGGAACAGTTGATCGTCCACAACTGTGAAGCCAATGATGTCTCCTCTATTAAATGATCCGTCTCCACTTTGTAGCGTTTTCACCAGACTTGGAGATCGTTTGTAATCGATAGGGAGTCTAGGCGGAGGCACTTCTAAATAGTTAAGATAAGATCTTCAATTAACACACATATAATTATGTACAAATTACTGCATGCATGTCTGTATGTATGTATGTATGTATGTATGTATGCATGTATGTTTGCATGCATGTGTAGTATATGAAGTGTTTGGTCGAGGCATGTAGTGTAGACTTTTAACGAGGTATTTAATGTAGTCAGACAGGTTCGTGTAGCAGTTGGCGCAACTTAAGAACTAAGGCCGGTGTCCTGTGACAGAGTTCCACTAAAAGTCTCCCCCCGGAGACTCTATTTCGAAACAGATTCTCCCCCGGAGACTCAGATGTGGTGGAGTGCATTGTCTGCATCTGGGTGACTCTTCTGCTTGCGGATGTCCTGAAAGGACAGTAGCCAATAATGTCCAGTTGACCAATGCGGACAAGAGGCGGGGTTATGCCCAATGTAGACAAGGGCATTGGGTTATGACCAACACGGACAAGGGCATTGGGTTATGACCAACACGGACAAGGGCATTGGGTTATGACCAATGCAGACAAGGGCATTGAGTTATGACCAACACGGACAAGGGCATTGGGTTATGCCCAATGTAGACAAGGGCATTGGGTTATGACCAACACGGACAAGGGCATTGGGTTATGACCAATGCAGACAAGGGCATTGAGTTATGACCAACACGGACAAGGGCATTGGGTTATGCCCAATGTAGACAAGGGCATTGGGTTATGACCAACACGGACAAGGGCATTGGGTTATGACCAATGCAGACAAGGGCATTGAGTTATGACCAACACGGACAAGGGCATTGGGTTATGACCAATGCAGACAAGGGGATTGGGTTATGACCAACGCGGACAAGGGCATTGGGTTATGACCAATGCAGACAAGGGGATTGGGTTATGACAAAGCAGACAAGGGCAAAAGGGATGAGGTTGTGCCCCACGTGGCCGTCTGTATATAAATTTGGTATATGCAGCATATCAGTACAGGCTGAGCCTTAAACACCAATCGGATAGCAGTTTTTGGTTGTATCTAATTAAATTCCATTTGCTGGATGCTGCAGCAGCAAAGTACCCCACCCCATAGCAGAGTAAGCAAGATCAACATCGTAGTCTAATCTAGGCCCGAGCACTAGGCCTTATTAACTCTCTGTAATGGATTAAACTCTATCCTGACTCATGGTGCGAGTCTGATCCTGTACCTTCCAATCCTCGACCTAAACGACACCCACCTTAACATCTGCTGTGCCCTCTCTGATCCTCTGGAAACCGGACTCGGAACTCCCTCGGACTACTCTTTTGGACAACCCCTATGACTAGACGCAGCGCTCGTGAATAAGCTGGTGCCCTGCGCTTGGCTTTGGAGTGGCGCTTTAGAAGTTTGGAGATTACGATTATCGTATACTTACGTCTGCATGATGACTGTGCAGTCCGTGCCATCGGCAATTTCGAGGTGGATTCCTTGGGTTTCTTTCTGCCGAGTTCCAAATCGCATTCATTGATTCGTTTTTCCAAAGCTTTCTTCTCAATTTCTAATTCACGAATTCGATGTCGCTCACTCTCCAGTTCTTGCTTCAAGTAGTTGATTTTTGCTAGAATGCCATTGGTACCAGAGATGGGCATTCTGCAATCGACTTCCATTTTTATGTGGCCATCAGGTGAGATACTGTCAGAGGTAGTTTTTGTTTCACCTGCAACCTCTACTTCCGTTTGGCATTCTACATTGAATGACAAGACCAGTAATTTGTTAAGTCGTTAATTTTACTATAACAATGTGTCCATGCACACTTGTGTTTGTTTGTATTATTATTATTATTATAAATAAATTTGTAACGCGCGCATGGTCACACCGAAATGTGAATCTGAGGCGCGGATAGTTAGCCGCCAGGAGAAGATGCAGTTAGATAAACTCTGGATAGAACTCCATTGCTAGGGTTCTGTTTGTGCACATGAATCCACACATACCAGGCATCAGAGAGTCATTTGTTTGCAGATGAATTTATGTTCCCAATGAAGCTTAGCTTAGGCTGGCAAGCACAGCGCTGTTGAAAAGTAACAGTCACTATATAAGTATACAGTAGGTGTCAACATATAAACATACCGCAAGGCGTAAGGCTTACATACTGTAACATACACACAAAACAGCAGTATACCACACTCATGGGACATAAGAATTTGTGGCCAACTGAACAAGGCCATAGGGTGCAACAGTTTCTATAAGTGCATAGGAGCCCAGATAAACAGATATCTTCAGGATCAAATTGCAACTCTGAGGTCAACCTCTGCATTGTACATCAAAACAAGCAAGATCACTCACACTTTTCACATCACTTACTCACAATTTATGATAATTTAAAGTAGTAAAAGTAATCAGCAAACCCTGAATGGTTCCAATTATGTTGAAGTCAACTGTCTTCACAAATTCTTCCAGGTTAGACATCTGAAAAGATTTTTTGAGGAAACAAGTTTTTACTTCAACGCCCGATTCATGTATCTTCTTGATATCTTCAAATCTTGCTTTTAATTCGTCGATGGTGCAACATATGTCACTGGCTGCTCCCTTTGTCATGACCTTGGCACATTCCACTTTAAAAGATTCTAGGCAAGTCAAATCTACATCTCTGTCTTCGATTTCAGCCTCAACTTCTTTCCGTTTCTGCACTTTTAACTGGTCAATATCTTGCATTATGAGGTCAGCATGTTCACTGACAAGCTTTATAGTTGCATCAATCTGTGCACGAACTTCAAGTTTTAAACTTTCCAAGCTTTTACAATACTCCTTCAACTTACAGTTCAGAATTTCTTTCTTTTCAAGATCTTCAGACATGCAAACTTCTAAACCAGAAAGGATGTCTTTTATCTCATTTTTAACGACATTTCCAACATCCTGCAGTCTGTGATTTTGATGCCCTTCACTAAAGCATTGCTTGCAGAGCGGCTTCTTGCAGTCTGAACAATACAGATCAAGCTCCCTCTTGTGTTTTATGCAATTCTTCGGCACTGTGACCGGTACTTTACATTTGAAATCTGCTGCTGCAACAACCCGATGTCCTTTCGTCAGTTTGGATTTTTTGTGACGCTTGCAGCATTCTTTACATAGCTTTCTTTGGCAGTCAGTGCAATACATGTCTGCTAAAGGAACTTCTGAAGCTGATGCTGACTTGCTCTTTCCTTCCACGCAAGCCTCACAAAGATCAGGACCTTCAGATGGACTTGTGATCTTAGCCATCTCTATTAGCTTTTCCATGAAGAAATTTGTCTGTAAGGCTGCATATCCCTCCTCTGGGATTTTGAACTCCTTTCTACAAATTGGACATGGCATTTGGTGACCAGGGCTTTTGCTAGCATTACATCCTATCTCTTCCAGACATGTCCTGCAGAATGTATGAATGCATGGCAACATCTTTGGATCCTTGCAGGTCTCATTGCACACACAGCATTTCATGATGTCTTTCAGTTGTTCCAAAACTTCCGTTTCACTCATTTTCGCACCATCCGTAGCTTGATCTTGTCACTTTCAATCTCAATAAAACCTGCCAACAACCAAATATAGATATCAAATTGGAGTAGGCCCTAATCTAACGTTTTAGCATTCACAATTTATTCCACAAAAGACTACCATTATGGCCTAACATTTCATCGTCCTAAATTCAAAATACAAACATACCTTACCGGTAAGGGTACCATCAGCAGTTTTATAATGCGCTAAAAATGACAAAATCGCAAGATAAATTATTCTTTAGGGTTAGACCGTTCAAAATGCTATTCTACTCAAGAAGGAAACTAACCAAAGATCTCCAATACCAGCTTTAGCTTCTTATATGTTTTTCATGTTGCTTTCGAATAAATTTTGTTTATGGTTGTTTTATGCTTACTTTAGAAACTTATATTCTGGTGCGTGAGAAACATACATGTTAACGTTGAAATGAATTTGTGACACTGAAACGACGATATATAATTGGCGAATAATTGCGGACGTTAAAAAGATAGATTACTTCTAATATTTCCCAAACATACCTGTTTTGCAAACTCATTAGATCTTACTGACACAAGAACAACTGCGAACTTAAGTATTCAGACAAAAAATAACAGTTGAATAATCGTAAAAAGTTTCTCCAAAGCCTATATCGCTTAAGTAGGCCTACAAGAAATAGGCGATGACTTGCATCAGTTGCATGCGAAATTAATCTTTATAATATAAATGAAACTCTAAATACACCTGTTTTCCGATCACGACAGACCTTATTGAGACAATTATAACTGAGATTCAAAATAACAAAATATAGCAACAGGATGCCTAGCAGAACACAAATTTCACGACATTTGCGTAAATCTTTTTACCGAATTTGCGCAAACGCTAAAATACAAGGCTTTAAACAATACGAGTACATCGTTGGCGCCATCCAACTTCGACGTAATCGGATACAATCAAGACCAGTGCGACCACTCTCCATTTCCTGAAATCCCAAGCTCTTGCCAGAAAATCCCAAGATTGGCCAAAAGTGTACCAACAAATCCCAAGTTGCCGACAAGGAAAAAGTTGTGATGAAATATCAAATGCGTTTTAACTTTTAACAATCACAATTATTTACAAAAATACCTAGCTAAGAACTGGCAAAGAAAAAACCGGAGCATAACATTGAATTAAGTTCAATTAACAGTGTTTACAAGCTACAATAATAATAAACGTCTTTCAGACTAAAGAGTTTTCTAATCTGATTCGCTGCCGTTGTTGCAAAGTACGGTAAAAACAAGTCTGTAGACCTTAGAAAAAATCCCAAGATTGCTAGGCAAAATCCCCAGATCCCAATTCGGACCCCCCAAATCCCAAGATCTTGGGAAAAATCCCAAGCAGTGGTCGCACTGATCAAGACCGCTCCAGCGTCCCGAGCAGAGCATTATTAATTTTAGGCCTACTAAATATATCCAGTTAGGCTTGTATCGTGCCCAAGTGCTTGATAGTAACAATCGCTACTTTCAATAAACAGCCCCAAGATCAGTTTAGTGAGATGAAAGCCAGGTAGTTATTGATCCAAGACAGAACTTTGCGTTCGGTTAGTTTAGAGATGAATGACAGGTTTGACACAGGTCGGTATAGTTAGAGGGGATTTCTTTATCGAGCTATGGTTTCTTGAGGAGTGGAATAGGCTACGTAAAGCGACTAAAGAATGTTTGAAGAGGAGGGGGAAGTTGCAACTTGCAAGTGGAGAGGTTGCTTATTTTGGTAATGATGGGAACAAGGATAGATGCGCAGTCTTTCAGTAAGGAGGTACGTATAGGCCTACAGGATCGAGTTCGCACTGCTTGTTTGGAACAGATTGTAACATGTGGGATAAAAGCCGGGATATGTCAGTCTCTGGTGTTGGTTTGAAGGCAGATAGGCCCTAACGATTATCAAGAAGATGAAAGATAGTTTGGAAGCGGGCTGGAGGAGTTCCGATCGATGGAGGACTTGGTTTAAATTTTTCCAGAGAACTTGAGAAGGCGAGGATTAGAGGATCTGGAGGGAACTAATGAGGAGTAGCCTAAAACCTCTTTTAGCGGTAGGCAGAAGGTGCATGGTGGTATTTTTTTATTGCAGCTTTTATGACAGAGAGCAGTTGAGGATCGTGGGTTCGTGTGTACACGTAAGTGCGCTCAATGCGTCGACGGAAAATTTGAAGGCCTGCAGGAGACAGGAATTATACCAAGAGTTGTTAGAGTGAGAGGCGGATCTGGTAATAAAAGGAACGTGTCTGTCAAGGAGCATGGAGAGAGTGGTAGGCTATTGTAGGAAGACAGAAGGTCATCAAGAGAGGATGGAGGATTCAAAATGAGGTCTAAAGAGGAGAGGACGATTAAATGTTAGGCCATAGGGCCTAATGGTAGTCTTTAATGGAGTAATTGTCAATGCTAAAATGTTAGATTACTCCAATTGCTTGTAGGCTATGGGCTACGCGTCAATATTTATGGAGCGGATCCGGCGGAAAGAATGAGAAACGGGATCAAAACGTGGAGTAAGTAGTAGGCTATGTTAAGGAGTGTGAAAATGGGGTAGGCCTAATTATCGGAAGGTGTACGTATCAGAAGAGAAAGAGATACATGTATCTGGCGATAATTGACTGATAATTGACTAATAATCTGGGAAGTTGACATGTTGGACCAGAAGGAGGATGGAGGATTCAAATTGAGGTCTGAAGAGAAGAGATCTTGTGTGAAGGCTTCAATATTTATGGAACGATGCAGCGGAAAGAATGCGAGACGGGATCAGGACGAGCCTAGAGCCCTAGATAATTTCCTCCCTCCGCCTTTCATTACAGACTCTCTTATCAAAATCAACTTCTACGCAATCTGACTCCTCCCCCTCAATCGACCACAATGACACAACTTTACCACCTACTGCATCTTTCAACCTTTTCGAGCCTGCTACTGAAGCAGAAATCACTACCCTCATTCAAGCCTCTCCAAACAAACAATGCGACCTCGACCCAATCCCAACTTCCTTACTTAAAGACTGTGTAACCCTCCTCGTTCCTACTAGCTGTAACCAAAATCATCAACCTCTCCCCAGACAGCCTTCCCCCATCGCTCCCTCTGCGGGCCACTGGCGGCACCCGTCGGCTTTCTCGAGGCGTCGGCCTAGTGTGGTCGTTCCTCTACTTTGCCATGATTTCAATGACTGTCGCAAAATTCTGTGGGCCTTGGTCTTGCACACGGTGAGCCAGACTTTGCCGACAGTGAGATGAAGGACCAGCATTGGCCCTCGTGTTGCGCAGACTTGTCGAAATTGGGCCGCGTGTCAGAGTCGTGGTGGGAGGTTTGGAGGGGTAATTAAGGCGCAGCGGTGGATTCAATCGGAAAACAAGCGACACCACCGTTGTAGGCTGAGGAGGTGGATGAGGGAGAGGGTCACGGGAGGGGTGTGGGAGAGGGCGATGGACGGAGATGACCTAAATGCTGCCCTAGCGTTCTACAGCCTATCAGATCGCTGAATAATACAAATGGCGGAATTTCAAACAAGGAAACCTGTGTTGGGGTTTTATTGAAAATTTAAATTATAAAACGGTCAGTTGTTGTAATTTATCCGTTTTGGATCGTTCTAGTAGAAGTCGGCATTTGTTACAAGACTTTAGAGGTGAGTGTATATGCACATTATAGCATGCGTATATAATTATGTATATATATAATATATATTCAGTTCCTGACGCCAACCATTTTGGCTGCGATGGGTACGAATAAATGTCTTCATTTAAACAGTATTTGGCCTATCTATCTAGCGTAGTCTCGGCTTGCCTCTGCTTCTCGTTCCACTTCCATCGAATCGTGCATATTCAACAGTCTTATCACTTTTCAGCAAGATCCTTTCTCGTGTTTGGCTCGTTCTGCTCAGTCACAAATCCATTTTGCTATCAGCCTAAAACTTCACTTTTTCACATTGTTTATCCACCGTAGGCTGTCTCTCAACAGACCGACCTGGATGTTGATATGATGACAACATGGTTTTTGTGTGCCATCGGTTGTTGTCTTGTGCATTATATACAGGCGCTGTAGAAGTTATTAATATTATTAAAATGATAATATAATTTATTTAACTGTATGACTAAGACTGTTTTATGGTGCTGGGAGTTATGTTATTGAATAGTAGTGAATGTCTGCATGTGCCAGTTTTGACATACCTTTTAAACTATCGATATCTTGGTCTGTTAACTGAAAGTATGAAAATAGTAGCAAATTTGTTACCTCACATACATTTAGATAACTTTTGTATGTGTTAATGTCTTAGGTTACATTCAAATGGGTGCACAGTAGTCAATACAATACGGTACAGTACAATTGTATTTGATATTACCCTCCTTTCAAAGTTCACAAGTGCGGACATGACCAGACAGCTGAACATTGCTGGCTCTGAGCAGTTAAGTGAAGGACTTGCTCAAGGTCCTTCGACAGTGACCTCTGGCTTGAATAGTCAATCGTTGGCATACTAGGCTGTCAACCTTGAGATTGGGTATTTAAATCCACTCCAGGTTACACAGGTATTGAAATGTCTGTTTTACCTTGCAAGCATATACACTGACTGGACTTCTGGTGGCAAGATGAGGTGGCGAGAACAGATCACCCTCACTCATGGACCTGTACGTTAACATAAAAATTCATGGTTGGTGGGCTTCAGGTCTGATCGTCTTTGTGATATTCACATTTAGGTGATATACAGGCATGTAGCAAGACTGAAATTCAAGAGCAGGCAACTTCACAGACCATTGGCAAAATCCTGGGCATTGTGGTCATTGGTCAATAGAAGTTCCAGTATATAAAAGCAAGAGGAGTGTAGCTACGCTTATGGTGATGTATTATATAGATGTGTGTGTGTGTTTTGTGTGCACAAGTCAATGTACTTGATAAATGGTGTTTAATTATATGCACTTATAATTATGCGACTAACAGTGCCTTAATTCTATCATATGAATTTGTGTGTCTGTATCTAAATGCGCAATATAGCAACATAATGCTGTCATGGTTGTGTTTTGTTACGGCGGTGAGCCTGAAGAGGAGCAACGGCCTTATCATTCCACAGAGGAGCGAGGAGTCTTATCATTCCACAGAGGAACAAGGAGCACAGGCCTTATCATTCCACACAGGAACGAGGAGCAACGGCCTTATCCTTCCACACAGGAACGAGGAGCAACGGCCTTATCATTCTACAGAGGAACGAGGAGCAGCGGCCGTATCATTCCACAGAGGAACGGGGAGTAACGGCCTTATCATTCCACAGAGGAACGAGGAGCAACGACCTTATCATTCTACAGAGGAAGGAGGAGCGGCGGCCGTATCATTCCACAGAGGAACGGGGAGTAACGGCCTTATCATTCCACAGAGGAACGAGGATCAACAATGAAGCATCAAAGCCTTATCATTCAACCAGCAACGAGTCTACCATTCCACACTGAGTGGCATCATTAGTTTAAACTGCAGCAGACCTGTAGACGTCATCTCTTGCCTTAGTATTTATTAAATTTAGATTATGCTTCAGTGTGGAACTATATTTATTACTTGTTTGCTAAAGTAATTGTTTACTGCAGCCAATAATCAGAGGAATCCTATAACCAAAGGCTCTCTCTGAGGAAGCCTAATGTAGTGTAGAATAACGGTAAAGTATTGGCTAATATATTCATGTATAATTTAATTTTAATGTATTTTAATTGTGCATAGACAGTCGTATGTAGGCACTAAGTGTGACATATATTTCTTACTACTAGTTGTATGGTGAAATTATTAGATATTTAAGATGTTTAGTGTTTAAATACTTTAACTTTATTTTGCTATGATAGCAATAGAATGCACTGGTTTTCATTCTTTTTGGGTTTCATTATTTTTAATATTAATTGCATATTTATGTTAATATGTTTGAAGTGGAATAGTAAAGCCATGTTTTAGCACTTTAACGGCAAGAGTGTACTAAAAGTGACTGGGAATCAATACAGCTCATTGTTAAAGTGTTAAATATAGCAATATGGAGCATACGGCTTCAATTGGTAACATGTCATAACCAGGGCAGATATCCGTTTCAAGAGTTCTGCTTCTTCTGTCATATCTCGTATCAACGAAGCTATATTAAGTACATTGACCATACACTGAATATTGGACATTGAACGCTAGGATTGGCCATCTGCCTTCTTAAGAAAATGAAGCCGCTAGCACTTCATACCCTAATATTTTACTGAATATGAACTGCATATCTACTAAATTACTATTTGGACATGCCTCTGGACCAGTAGGGATGTATGTGGGTCTGTATGCATGCATGTATGTATGTATGTATGTATGTATGTATGTATGTATGTATGTATGTATGTACATATTTATATGTATGTATGTATGCAACAGGACACAAGAGTTATGCATTACTGCATATTGGCCCATCACACCAGCCAAAGGATAACAACAGACAAAGGTTAGCTTTATGTCACCTGCCATGGGTCAGAGAATTTTCAACTCCAATTTTAAAATGTCCATGGGACAGGACATAGGATAGGAAAAAGCTAATATTATTTCTATATCAATGTTAATATATTATAAGTAGAAGAAGAAGAGCAGTCCCGTATGCTAAACCTGAGGCAGCCATGGGTATGAAGTCGTAGTGATTTCATTTTCTTGGCCTCTGCTTATGAGATCAGGTGACCAGTCCTCTGCTTTGCCGTTTGTTATTCCCACTGATAGTTTAAGGTCAGTGTGCTTATTATAGTTTAGTTGGTTAGAGGGTACAAGAGAAGCAGAAATCTCAAAACGGATATGTCGTGTTGGTGACACGTTACAAATTGAAGTCATGTGTTCCACATTGTTATATTTAACACTTTAACAATGATCTGCATTGGTTCCCAGTCACTTTTAGTACACACTCATAGTTAATGGGTTAACTGTCCCACTATTGTTTTTTATTCTTTGCAATACAATGAACGATGTTTTACTTCAATATAATTATTTTCTTAGAAATATGCAAATAATATGTGAAGGTAATTAGAGTGAAGTTTAATTTAAATAAATAATTAACTTGTTATTATTCTGAACTGTTTTAGTATTAGCTGCTCTGCTGTTTGTAAATGTTTCTATTATGGTAGTTGGTTTTATCTGCAATAGATTTACATAAAACTGAAATAACTATAATTTAGAACTAGCCGAAATGTTCCTCTGTTGTTTGTCATTCTCTCTGATACGATGCATGGTGTTAACTTCAATATAATTATTTCAATAGAAATGTGATAATATGTTAGAGTGAAGTTGAAGCGATATTCTTATACAGAACTGGTTTAATATTAACTGTTCCACTTATTGTAATTTTTGTGATTTAATGGATAGTTTGATGCAATATAATCATTTCCACGAAACTCTGAAATCATTATAATTCAGAACTGGTTCAACTTTTCCATTGTTTGTTTTTCTTTGTAATATATTGAATCGTGTAAACTTCAACGTAATTATTGCCATAGAACTGGAAGTTTTTTCTATGTCATGCATTAGCTACATTGATAGCTGTTCAATCCAATCTCAATAGTGCATTAGTCTGGGTGGAATTGTACATATAAAAGACATATAAAAATTCATCTGACAATCCATTAATTACAACTACATTCATAGAGCCCACAGTGTGGGCAAACTGTGTGCACAATCGTAGGACCCACTGTGATATAGTGTGGGCAAACTCTGTGCACAATCGTAGGACCCACTGTGATATAGTGTGGGCAAACTGTGTGCACAATCGTAGGTCCCACAGTGACACAGTGTGGGCAAACTATAGGTAAAATCGTAGGTCCAGCACCTGGCGATGATTTGCCACTGGCGGTACTATAAACGCCGACGCTGGGTGCAGTGACATCTTGCCCGCGCCGGTCTCCCCTGGGCCTTCCAGCTAAACCCTTAGAGCGCAGCCTGCGCACCGCTTAGGGCTTGATGAGGTAAGACGATAAATGCCGGCCCCGCAGGGGTCCGCCCTTGCGTTCCCTCACGGGTCCACAAGCGCTGGCCTGTGAAGTATGGACGGGCGTTGCCCGTCCTCCGACCCTCTGGGCTGGCGATGATAATGCGCTGTGGGCAATCAAAATCGGCACCCCGTGGGCCCTGCAAAACGTGGCTGTCTGGGTCTCTATCGACTGGAACTTTTCCTTTACTTTTCAAAGACTCTGTTGTCAAACCACTTCTCAAAAAACCATCCCTTGACAAAGAACTCCTCTCCAACTACCGTCCAATATCAAATCTCTCTTTCTTATCCAAACTCTCGGAACGGGTTGTCCTCTCTCGTCTCAACGGCTACCTCACCTCAAACAATCTTCTAAACCCAAATCAATCTGCCTACACCAAGCATCACTCTACCGAAACTGTCCTTGCCTCGCTATACAACAAACTTGTCATGGCGATAGGCCGTCAACAAGTCTCTTGTTTGTGCCTCTTAGACATCTCTGCCGCCTTCGACACAATAGACCATTCTATCCTCATCAAACGCCTTTCCTCTGCATTCGGAATCTCTGGCACTGCCCTATTGTGGATAAAATCATATCTTTCATCACGCTCTTTCACTGTCAATGCCGCTGGTCACTCATCAAATCCGCACACCCTCACCTGCGGTGTTCCTCAAGGTTCTGTTCTCGGTCCTCTGCTGTTCATTCTTTACACCTCCCCACTCAGCAAACTCATTTCCTCATCCTCTACTGATCATCACCTCTATGCCGACGACACACAACTCTTCATTTCTTTCTCCCCTCAGTCCCTTCCAGACGCATTAAATCATCTACGCAACACAATCACCCAGATTTCAGCTTGGATGACCGCTAATCTGCTCTGCCTTAACCCTTCAAAAACAGAATTCCTCATTATTGGCCTCCGCGAGCAATTAAACAAACTAGCCTATCCTCCCGATCTTTGTCCAACCGATCTCGCTTCTCCCGCACCTTACTCTTCTCCTGTCCGCAATCTTGGAATCATCATTGATAAGAACCTCACCTTTTCCGACCACATCAGCCAGCTATCTCGCACCTGCTATATGCACATCCGCGACCTTCGTCGATTGCGCCCAATACTTGATTACAAGACTGCATGCACAATAGCCACCTCAATTGTTCATTCCAAACTCGACTACTGTAATTCCATCTTTTACAACATCGACTCTTCTCAAATCAAACGCCTGCAAACAGTCCAGAACGCTCTCGCCCGCGCAGTCACCAAAACTCCCAAACACCACCACATAACCCCTGTTCTCAAATCACTTCATTGGCTTAAAGTCCCTCAGCGCATCCATTACAAAATAGTATCTCTTACCTACAATGCCCTCCAAACGTCTAAACCCTCTTACATTCGCCAGCTATTCACCATCCAACCGCCCGGGTCTACTCGCTCATCATCATACCTTTCTCTATCCCGGCCTCCAGTGTCATCCGCTCTGAAATTCTGCAACCGCTCCTTAGTCTACGCTGCACCAGCTCTTTGGAACGGACTCCCAAAAGACCTCCGCCAGTTTGCTCATCCTCCTATCTCGCCTCTTAACTCAACTTCTCCTCCGCTTGCACTCTCCTCTTCTACTTTCCACTCACGACTGAAAACCGAACTCTTCAAGATATCCTATCCTGATTCCACTCCTTCGCCACCACACTACCACCATCATCACCGATTGCCACCGTAGCACCATGCTGTCTCCTCGGCTTGACCTCCCCGGATTTTGACCTGGCACCGAAACGAACAGAGGAGTTTTGGCTATTGCGGACTGATTTGATATAGCGCCGGTGAATAAGCTGGTCTCCCTGACGTGGCTTTTGTGGGCGCTTGTGGACACAAGGAGTGTGAGAAATTTTCGAAGATTTACATTACATTAGATAGTAGTAGCCTATGCCGAGGCGTGTAAAAATGGGGTAATGATCGGAAGGTGTATCAAAAGAGAAAGAGATGTATGGCGATAACTTAGAGAGAGATGATGTGATGATGAGGTCAAGTGTGTGGTTGTGACAGTGGGTGGGAAGGTGACATGTTGGACCAGGTTAGTAGATGAAAAGAGCGTGAGAAATTCGGAGTCAAATGAATCAGAGGGATTATCGACATGTCTGTTAACGTCCTCTGTGATCAGGATTTCATGAGCAGTGGTAGCAGCGGTGGAGAGGAGGGTGGTGAATTCTTGCAAGAAGACAGATATAGGACTTGAGTGTGAGGAGGAGGAGGAGGAGGAGGAGGAGGAGGAGGAGGAGGAGGGAGGAGGAGGAGGAGGAGGAAGAAGAAGAAGAAGGAGGAGGGCGGTATACATTGAGGATGGTTAGTGTTATGCTAGAGAGTTTTAGAGTGATAGAGGCGTTTTCGAAGGAGCGAAAACAGTAGCCAGGTGAGTTGAGGACGGTGGAAGGTTCCCGAGTCATAAAAGCGATATAGGACTTGAGTATGAGGAGGAGGAGGAGGAGGAGGAGGAGGAGGAGGAGGAGGAGGAGGAGGAGGAGGAGGAGGAGGAGGAGGAGGTGGTGGTGTTCGTAACGGTTGGCGATTTAGAGGGGCGAGATGTGCTGTGAAGAACACTGAAAATGATAGCCAGAGGGTACAATCTTGGTATTGGCATTTGGGCATAGGTTGTAGGCCTATTTGAATGAAACCAGGTTTTCTTTAAGGCAAATAAATCTGGAGGGTGAGCGGATTGGGCCAAATCTCTAATGATTCTAATCTCTGCAGAATGTATAAGATGGAGAATGAATGAATGAATGAATGAATGAATGAATGAATGAATGAATGAATGAATGAATGAATGAATGAATGAAATTGAGCGAACGTTTAAGGTGCAAAGTACAAATCTGTTTTTGTTTGTATCCTGAGATGGTGGCCAACTCAGCTATAATGAGTACACCGACCGTATACTACTCCGTCTGTGGGAAGATGCGACGGCGAGGGAGAGGACTTGCCACCAGCCCTCTTATTCCGAGGCTGCTTCATGGCTATAGCTTAAGGACTGCTCTTCTACTATGATATTGTCTATCCAGCGTAGCCTTTGTTTCTTTTTCCTTCGACACTCGCATGCAGTGTGCATAAATTGTGTGGGTTTCTGGATGGCATTCTTTCTGCAAGTCCAGACCATCGGAGTCTTCGCTGAACGACTTAAATATTATTGTCTAACAGAGTTGTTTGAAATGCAAGAAGTAGGCTATACCTACCAGAAATATGGCTAGTACCGGTACAGTCTTTGCAATTATTTTCAGAATGCTATTAGATAGTTTTAGGAACTCGATCAGTTTATTTTAAAATAGCAGTGTAGGCTTATAAATTTATAGGACCTCATGCTAAGGAAATTTCGCAAATGAGAGCATCTGCAAAATAAATGACTCTACATAATTTTAAGCAATTTAGACAGCTACATGTGCCAAAGTTGCAGATGTAAAATGAACCATATATAGGCCTCTATCTGGAGAACTGGCGATAATGGCGATTGCCTTTAGATCAAATAACTCTCGATCGGTGGTCTAAGCAGTTGAACGTAATGGCTTCTTTCGCTATAATTTTTGTTTTAAATGCCTTTCTTGTAGACATCAGCTGTTGCCTTCAACGTATAGCCAGGCCCTACATGCAGCATCCTATTTAGCATTGTGAAGCTGTAAAATATATGTCTGGTGCCCTGGTAGGCTATATAACGACTCTGTTAGGTCTACAGAGTTACATCGCTTTCATGACAATCTTTGTTGTCAGCATCTTTCTAAAGGGATTTTATTGGAAGCAGTTGCTTTCCAATTAATCAACTAGGTACCTAATTTTATTTGTAGGTTTATAGGCCTACATTTGCAAAAGCTCGTAACAGATTTTAGAAACCGTGTTGAACGTAGGCTATAAGAATGATAGGCCTATAAATTCTCTCTGAAAACTATACAAAATTAATGCAAATGAAGTGATAATAAACACATAACTTTATGATAACTTTATACAGTGTATTGTATTTAATACAACGCGTGTTTAGAAGAATTGCTTAAAGCAGACCTTGATTCCATTGATCGAGTAGGCTAAATGAACATTGAAGTCGAGATCATCATTATCACCATGTTCAGCATCGACTCGAGCAGAAACGTTATTTATATACTCAAAATCATCTTATAATCGCTATTGCACAGCTTTTCACAACTGTAGCAGTTTGACAATTATTTACTTGAGCTGAATTATTTTCTTTAATTATCATCCTCCTTAATTCTCATCGTTACCATAACAGCCTCTCTTTTTCTGGTGCTGTTGTCGAAATCGTTCCAGCGGTTAAGTCTTTAGTAAGATCACTTTTACTGCCTTGTTTTAAGACACGGTGCTTTAAAAGGCTTCATATTAGATCAGACTATTTCTGTCATGCTTTATGGTACACTTCCCAAATTGGTCGGTGTCGTGGTGTTGTCTTGTCGTCCCATTTTATGGTGTTGTGTCAATTGTGTGGTTATGGTCTGTCTGGTATGAGCAAAGCTGATCTGATTGTAGGGTTTACTATTCGGTGTATAGGGGCATGAATGTCAGAAAACTTTCATAAAGATGAATAGGTCTAACCCGGGAAAGAAATCGTTCACATTTTTTCATTATCCAATACCTTGATCAGGGTAGAATTTGTCCCTTTTTGTCAACTACTGGATCCACCAGGACAATGTATCAAGTCGTGCTGTACTATAAATAAATCATGTTGTTTCCCATTTTGCGTTGGACTGAGCTATAAGTTCAAGAGCATTGCCATTGCAGCAAGCCTGCTGCTGCAATCAGATGCACGTCAGTGAGTGCAGTGCATTTCTCTCGGTGCACGTGCCCTGGCGCTGTGGGCAGTCACCCCCTCCTCCCTGCCCTTGCGTGTCATCTCCGGGGCAAGTGGTCACCGCTGCTGTTGTGCGGCGCACCTTTTCTTGTAGGCCTACCCTCGGTAGTTCGTAAACGTGATCGCGTTTGAGCTTGAGCGCAGTACAGTGATCCAGCTGCTCCTGCTGCTGGTGGCACTTGCTGGGGTCGACAAGCGCGAGGTCGTCGATGCGCTTGCCTGGGCAGTCGAGCAGGTGGTTGTGGCGCAGATGGAGCAGGTGAGGCGATGGGAAGGTGGCGGTGAACGGCGACGCCTTGGCATCGGACGGCGGGGGCCAGTTGTAGTCGTGCATGGTCCCCTGCGGCGGCGGGGGACTCATCGTAGAGGAGTGGTCGCAGTGGTAGAGGTCGCTGCCGTGGTAGACCAACTCACTACGCGTCTTCCAGTAGACGGGACTCCCCACCTGGCTGGCACCGTTACTATGGCGACTGCTGCTGAAACAACGTCATAATTATTGCGTGTAAGCGTAAGTTTTTTTTACACGCCAACCAAACATGTACAGCTAGACACTGCTGGCAGGCATACTAACACAAATGCAAACACACGTACAGACAAATGGAAGGAACGATAGACGATGTCTTAAGTCTGTTTCATACACGACGGATCGAGCGAACGCCTAAAAGATTGATTGATTGATTGATTGACTGATTGATTGACTGACTAACTGAATGAATAAATGATTGAATGAATGACTTACTACCTAAATAACTGAATTGCTGGAGAGCTAGCTGGATGGCTGACCATAGCGGATAAACTAATAGATGAGTTAAGAGATGGCGTGAAGGCATATACATGCATCCTTTCGCGTATGCAGGAAATTTTGCATTTTTTTCTGTTGCAAAACGGTTAAATTAATGGTGTGGTTTGCACCTTACTGTAACCCATATTAGAACTACTACTGTAGACCTAATCTAATAAGTTTACCAAGTTTAACATAGTCGAAATTTCGTTTACATGCATTTCTCGTTTGGATTTAAGTGTTTTTTAAGTTAGCGGATTTGTATGTTTCTAGTTAGACATTAGTATAGTACCTCACAAAAGCGTTGCCCAGGTACAAGGTGGTGCTAAAATTTAGTGAGAACAAAACTGCATCTGTGAATGAAATAAGCCTAATGACTAGACAAGTTTATCCAATTGGGCAAATTTAATTGTTCTTTGGTCATACTAGACATCATAATAGACACAAAGTGATGAATGCGCAAGTGCTTAATTAGGCTGCCTACCGTCTGATGCAACACGTGAGGAATACGAGCATCCCAAAGCCGATTATTATTCCGATCACAATTCCAAGACCAACGACTATGATCACTCCTGCGTTTAAGAAAACATGCGCACCATAATTAATGACATAGAAAATCACATCAGAGCATGACCTAAAAAGTCAGATGGAAGATCGCACAGAATCGCATAAAACACGACGTACATAAAATCACATTCAAGTGTCACAGATATCACATACAAGATCAATCAAGCAATCAATCAATCATTTATTTATGTAACCATCAGATGAGAGAATGAACAAATGAAACAATAAGGCAATGGTTTGACATGTACTGGCTATACACCGAGGCCCAGAAGGGATCATAGTGAAGATCACACAGAAAATCTCACAGCAATTTAGCAAATCACATAGGAGAAAATCACACAGAAAATCTCAGAGTAATTTAGTAAATCACATAGGAGAAAATCACACAGAAAATCTCAGAGTAATTTAGCAAATCACATAGGAGAAAATCACACAGAATTCTCAGAGTAATTTAGCAAATCACATATAGGAGAAAATCACACAGAAATCTCTGAGTAATTTAGCAAATCACATAGGAGAAGATCACACAGAAAATCTCAGAGTAATTTAGCAAATCACATAGGAGAAATCACACAGAAATCTCTGAGTAATTTAGCAAATCACATAGGAGAAAATCACACAGAAATCTCAGAGTAATTTAGCAAATCACATAGGAGAAGATCACACAGAAAATCTCAGAGTAATTTAGCAAATCACATATAGGAGATCACACAGAAACTCTCAGAGTCATTTAGCAAATCACATATAGGAGATCACACAGAAACTCTCAGAGTCATTTAGCAAATCACATACAGGAGGTCACAGAAAATCTCACAGCAAATCACATAGAACAGATATTTAAAAACTATTAATTATTTCCATTCTTCTTTTTATCTGGCAATACCACTTTCTGTAATGGGTTGCGGCGTGTCAACCTAGTGATTCATTATTAAACGAATATATATATATAGAAACTGACACAGAAAGTCGAAATATGAAATCACACAGAAAAGCATGGTTAAAACGATGTAATGCATATATATATATAAGGCATATAGAGAGATTCGTGGGTGTGTGTACATGTGTGTATGTATACGAGTGTATCATTTATACGTGCACAAGTGTGTTCGGATCATATCGATTGACTGTGGGTCTATATACATCATTCTAGACAACGATCCCGTAGACCATTACAGAATCTGTCGTTGAGATCGCATGTCTTCGTGTAATAGATACACGTCTGCTGTTCATATAATATATATTATATATATATATCATATATATCTATATATAATATATATCATATATATTATATATATATATATATATATGTAGTACAATACATAGGTCTAAAAATGAACATATACTGCATATATAACGCTGCTGTATTATTATTAGTATATGTGCATACAATACGTGTGTGTTTGTATTATGCCAGAAAGCTGATCGTTGCGTTCGATGGGAGCTTAAACGAAGCCAGCGAGGGCAATTCCTTTTTGATTGAACTTGAAAATGTATCACCAGATCGGGATCGATATACATATACACATGCATATATATATATACATATATATACATATATAATTACATAATTGCGTGTGTTGGTGTGTTGGTGGGTTGGCGAGTGCATGAGCGTTCTGCCATTCTCATTACCTTCGCTTCATAGTCGTTCAAACGTCTACTTAGCCGCACAGACCGATTGGTCCATCAGCAGAAAATTGACCTCACGTTACACTTTGTATACCCTGCACGCATTGCCAATATGTAGGCGTATAAAGACACAAGCGTCTATATATATACATAATATATATAATTATATACATAATATATATATATATATTATGTGTGTGTGTGTGTAGGTGCATCCTCATGGATATACAAACCTTCCCACACTGTGCTTATTAGTCATATGTATATATATATATATATGTGTGTGTGTGTGTATTATGTATAAATATACATATCTATGCATATATTCGCATTGTCTTGGCTCCCAATGGGTCAATTTAATCCATCAAACTGTACATCAACATGATTTCCGGTGGACGAATTCACTGCACAATTTCTATGCCCGATGTTATCGAGGTCCTGTCGACCGAGGTTAAATACATCCTGCAGTCCTTATTCCTGTCATCTGTTTCATATATGAGAAAATCGCTCACGCATCAACGCATTCGCTCTTTATATAGCGCCCTACTTTTAAATTATATGAGTGGTAGTATTGGCACGGATTCGTCGAGATGTTTATATGGAGAAGAACCGTATTATTTCTTTGATGAATGAATCATTTGGCGTTGAGAGAAACGCCCAGGACGAACAATGTCCACATCTTCTTCAGTCCAGTCACGCTCTGCCTCTGCAGCCGAGGTCCTGCAGGTGCACCGCCCGCCGTCGGTGCTTTCCATGCGAAGATGAGGCAGAGCGGGATTTCTTACCATCAATCCATCCATCACTAACGCCTCAGCTCCAATACCTTATAAAACCATGCAGCAGCTGATGCAACACTGTCGTCCTAAGGAGGGGAGTAACGTAAAGTGAGGTGGGAAAAGGTTAGGTAAAGTAATCGTCCATTTACTACGAATGTATTGAGAACCGTCGCTATCATAATTATACACAAAGCATAAATCGGTTTAGTCGCTTCAAGTAAGAACTTATTAAAAATCACAATCCGTTCGAAAAGCTTGGCAAACGAGTTGAAACTGAGGCGTCTTAAGTGGAGTCCTGAACGATAATAAAGAACTGAAACGCACAGAATTGGGAACTAAATTGGGAAGTAAATTGGGTAATTGGAGTGGGTACTACTACAGTAAATCTACTTGCCAAATTTACTTTCCAATTTACTTTCCACTCTACTACCCTATCTATTTATCCAATTTACTCCCCAATCTATATACTGCCCATTGGGTACTTACCAATACTTCCCAATCGACTACCCAATGGGTAGTATATTGGGAAGTATATTGGGTAGTAAATTGGGAAGTAAATTGGGTAGTAAATTGGGAAGTAAGTTGGGAAGTAAGTTGACGAGCCACCGAGAACTCCAGAGAGCCGAACTCTGTTCCGTTGTGAGGCATAACAGCAATCAAGGTGTTCGCTGATCATTTTTACCTCGCTCCAGGGCCGTAGCAAGCAATAATTGCGCTCTGTGCCAAGCGTAAATCTAGCGCCCCACCCTCAAAGATCAGCTTAACCAATAATGATCAAATTTGTTATCTCGAGTATAAAATTAGGCCTTTTCTTTTAAAGAAAATGGAAACGAAGTTTCTGTGCTTTTGATTAGCATTTCATTTTAGTAACTTCAGATTTATTACGCTGTTGAAGGGACTTTGACGACAGGGGGGGGGGGGAGCAAGTTCCATGAGGAAAGGATTCGACTTCCGTCGGGTTCGATTCCCCAACGTAGGCCATGGGTGTCCCATCGTGTAATCAACGCGGGGTTTATGAAGCAGGCGCGCGCTCCTACGGGGCCCGCCTGTACCATGACTTGTATAGCGCCACTGCCTAGCTGCTATGTCTTCCAGCTCTTCAGATACTAGGCTAAGCTTAGAGCTTACGACCGGCTTTGGTGCCGACCGAAGTGTCCGCTCTGAATGGGCTCCTCGTCCCAACACCAGTACTTTCGTGAAGTTTCGTTATCTGTCCGGGGTTCACTCCCCGTCTTAGCACTTACTGTACTCATTAGCACTTCTGCCTGGTCTTCTTGCTGGTGTATAACTTTCTGGACTAAATCATCTAGCTCTGCATTAGTTGGCACTGACAACTCAACATTCGCCAATTCGCTAGTTCTTATTTTAATAGAGTTTAATTAACAGAAATTCACGAAAGATACTGAATAGCTGTTTCCACATCCAATTGCGCCAAAATTACATTTTTCATTCCGTTTCATAAAGTTAACTGTCTTTTCCAAAATTACAGTTTCATCGGGATCGAATTAGCCAACGTCATTCAATAGCAATGCACTTTTTTAGTAAGCAGGGACGTTATCTGCAAAACCATCTAATAGCCCCTTCCCAGTCCTTCGCCTCGTTTTATAGGCTATCCTACGCGCCTAAAGAACCGCGTTCTTTTCGCTGGCTTTTCCACCAATCACAACGTAGTATCGCAAGCGTCCTTTTCCCCTCGTAAATTTCCACTAATCACGGTAGTTGGTTCTATTTGGCTTTTGCGCCCAATTTGGTCTATGCCAGATTTGCTATTATTTAATTTAATTACATTTGTTTTATTTGTGATGGATATTTCATATTTCAAGAAAAAGTATTATTAGTAATTAAATCATTCCGTCTCAAAATTTGCGCCCCCTCTTGAGTTGCGCCCTGTGCCATGGCACCGTTGGCACATGCCTCGCTACGGCCCTGCCTCGCTCTACGAGTAAAAGTACCCAACTTTCGGTATTATTTTGAATTAAATGTCCAGATCAGTGCATTCTGTCGGTTCTTAATCTTGTTCCAACTTGTTCACTCGCCGTATTATGGCTCAAAGATTGGATTTCGACTTCAAATTACGATAATTTTCCACTGTGGATTCACTTTAAGTGCTCAACGATGGTTATGGATCGGTTATATAAATACATAGATGAGATAGATGGGTACGAATATATGCATAGATGTCTTGTGCAATACGAAAACGACGCAATAGGAGTCAAGAGATTGGAGAATTTTACAGAGACGAGATTCTGTTGTTGAAAGAGGTCTGTGCAAGCAGCAATGCAACAACTGGACATCAATGAATCAATGAATGAATAAATGAATCAATCAATCAACCAATATTCGTTTATTTTGAATAACCAGGTTGTCACAGACGAAACTTGTTACAATTAAAACTGATTCTTAGTTTAACAAGGTTTCAAGTACGTTTACAGTCAAGAGTTATGGCATCAGGGTTGCTAAAAGGTTGAATGAGGTGCCAATTTAGATTAATTAATTAATAAGCATTCCGATACAGGACCCTACAGACAAAGTTTCGATCGTCTTTGAGGGGGAGTTTGAAATCATGCTGTCGGGTGCGAAGGTTATATTTAGGTAGTTTCTTTGCTGGAATGACTACAGACCAAGAACTTTCGGAGTCAGATGATCTCCGGCAGTCAAACCACAGCTAATCCTATAGAGTGGCTCGAGCGCTCACGTATGTCGTTGTCTGGTACTTATAATAAAAGCACCGTTTCCTGCAAGCAGTCAGACTCATTTCACATTGCAACTCTTCAAATCCCATGCAATATGTTTAAGCATATTGCTGTAACTGGATGTGCGTGTGCTTCAAGTCAGGGACCCCGGATGTTCTTCACGTCAACACCTAAAAATTGAACCTGTCTCTTTCACCGGAACTCCGTTCGCCTCTAAATTGACCTAGATATAAATGAGTGGCGCTAAATAAATGTGGCGCTAAATAAATGCACTAAATTATGAATGGATAAATGTGTGTGTTTTAAGGATTTCGACTTGAAACGATTTATGAATGCGGAAGTCAGCTAACCAAGTGAGGATGTTCTGTGCCTCTCCCCTGCGCCGCCTGCGACGTTCACCTTTAGGTCATCTAAAGATGGACAAAGAAAACAATGCTCACTGAAAACATAGTCTAGAAAACAACTTCTCTAATTTGGTTGAATTTCATATACACTGCATAAATTGGTAGCTTAATTATGGGATAAGAATTGCAGTACACGTAGGCCTAATCGTAATCTCGATTTAATCGCAAAGCTAAGCGCATCAGGCCACGCCTATAATTATGTCATAGAGGCATAGCATTGGCCTGATGCGCCGAAGGGACTCAGTAACAGAATGAAGCGATTGTGAATCTGAACGTCAAGACTTCCAATGTGTGTCCTTTGTTATGCGTTGAAATTTAGTAGGCTGCTGCTCTTCAACTCTTCCAGCATTATCAAGAAATGCTGAAGAGCAATGATTGGCTACATCCATAATTCCATATGGGGTCGTCCATTAATTATGTCAACAAAATAGGGGAGGGGGTTTGGAAAAGTTTGACAGTTGTTGACAAGGGGGAGAGGGGCTCGGTACAAGTTGACGTCAAGAAATTTTTCTCCAATAAATCAACACAGACCCTTCCAAATGGTAGCGAAAACATTAAGAAATGCTAAAAATGTATAAAGTGCTTAATGTTTAATACTACTAAAACGCTGGTAATAAACTAAACTCATATATTTCGAAATTCGAGATTGCATTTTTTAGTGTAAATTTTAAAAAAAAATGATTCTACATGTATTGAGCCATTTTGTTTCTTTTTTGTAGGGGGGGTTCTGGGATTGTTGACATAATTTTTAGAGGGGTCCGTCAATGTTTGACAGTTGTTGACAGGGGAGGGGTCAAAACTGCCTAAAATTTGTTGACATAATTAATGGACGACCCCTAATCATGAATATTGAAGTCACCCGTAATAACTATTTCAAGAGGAGAGTAAATCAAATATTCAAGTATTGACTTAAATTTACTTAGAAAGTCGATCACTGAGATTGCCGATTACTATTCACAGGCAATACATGCTTTTTGCCAGAAATGAACGTGTAGTAGCCAGGACGTCAAATGACTTGGATGCTGGAATGGGTCAAATGCACTTATGCGGTGGGAGATATGAATTTAAAAGAAAATAAAACCCCTCACCATTACTACTGCACCGAGACTCATTCAGAGTACAAAAGTGTGAGCGAGTCCATACCAAGATATGGGCTATTTATTTCCTGTACATTTGTGCATGATGTTTGCACATAAACTAAAGGCAACCTTTAACCCTTTGTTCTGGTTGGTAACATGGAAAATGGCAACGCTATCGAGGACAAGGAATAAAACCTTAAACAACCCGTGCTCCAGACTCTGCTGCATATAGTCTGTGTTGGTCTGTTATCGGCAATTTTACGACCGACGCTCAGAATCGTTTATTTCGCCTAATAAAAGTGGCGTGCCCTGGAAATTTGCTTGCTCTCTTCCTCTATTTTCTACTCTGCCTCTCTCTCTCGTTCTCTTTCTCTTGCTGTCTTCCGCTGTCTTCCGCTCTCTCTTTCACTCTCTGCCTCTCTCGGCCTCTCTCCATAATGATCTGTCTCTGTCTCTGTCTCTGCCTCTCTCGGCCTCTTTCCATAATGATCTGTCTCTGTCTCTGTCTCTGCCTCTGCTTCTGCCTCTGTCTCTGTCTCTGTCTCGCTGTCTCGCTGTCTCTGTCTCTGTCTCTGTCTCTCACTCTCACTCACTCTCTCTCTCTCTCTCTCTCTCTCTCTCTCTCTCTCTCTCTCGTTTTTGTTTCTCTTCCTTTATCTACCCAGTTTGCCTCTCTCCTCTCCTTATGTGGCCTATTTCTCTGCCTCACTCTCCTTCTGTGTCTGTCTTTGTCTCCCTCCCTCCCCATTTTCCTCTTTCTATCCACTCATGATCCCTCCACCTAGATTCTGGCCAATCACTGATACTGACCAAACAACTTGACCTTGCGAACTTGACTTGATATAGCGCTAGTGTAAAGCTGGTCTCCTTGTCTTGGCTTTAGTGCGGCGCTGAGATATTCGAAGATTTACATTGCATTACACTGGTATATATATATATATATATATATATATATTCGACTGTAGTCTATCAAATCGAACCAATATTTCTGAGCTGATTTAACTCAAGCTGTAGCCGCTTTAGCGTAGATCCGACTATAAACTAGGCTTAACCGCTCTGGACTTGACCCAACCACAACTCTTAGGCAGCTCTTATACTTATATCTTGGATGCAAATTTAATATTTTGTGCATAGGCCTACATCTTTTATTATTATTATTATTATTATTATTATTATTATTATTATTATTATTACTACTACTACTACTTATTATTACTACTACTACTACTACTACTACTACTACTACTATTACTACTACTACTACTACTACTACTACTACTATTACTACTACTATTATTATTATTATTATTATTATTATTATTATTATTATTATTATTATTATCATTATTATTATTATTATTATTATTATTATTATTATTACTATTATTATTATTATTATTAAATTTGTAACGCGCGCACGGTCACACCGGAGACTAACATGAATCTGAGGCGCGGATAGTCAACCGCCAGGAGAAGATGCAGTTATATTATGTTTATTGTTTATTTCTGTTTAGAGCTGCGTCTACACCTGGGACTCTGCCTGAAACTTTCCTCGCTAAACTTAAAACTGTTCTTTTGGGCGCGTTGGAGTCGAGAGCGCCTCTGAGTAGGTAGTTTCGAAGGGGCGCTATATAAATTCCCGAAAAAGAATGAATGAATCGAGTAGGGATATCTAGTTAATTTATAACTTCGGTGTTCATTGAGTATTTTAGACGAATATATCTGAAATTGGATTAGTATATCTGCTAGAATCTTAATCAGCTGAGAGGAAGCGGTGAGACTGACTCTGGTTGGTGACGACAGGTGAGTCACATGTTCCTCCATGTCCTCCAATCCACGTCGATCCATTGCACCGAAGTCTCCAGTTCCGGTCTGAGTAGAGACATTCGACAATCAGTTCGTCGTTCACGTGCTTCAGCCTCGAATTCTCCGGAGCCTGGATCGCAGCACAACCGGAAGCTGCAAAAATAGTTTGTATTGTAATAATATTATAGCTAGCCTATACGACGAGTATAGATCATATCGTATCGTATCGGTATCCGGACATTCAGCCCCGCCCCCACCCCCGAAGAGTAAGTATACGTAACTCTACCATTGTCCATGATAACTGTCATTAATTCAACTTCAGAAGCAAAGACCTTCTTTCATCAATCCAACTTCTATTTAAGCAAAGAATTTCTTTCATCAATCCAGTTTCTATTTAAGGAAAAGAATTTCTTTCATCAATCCAACTTCTATTTAAGCATAACATTTCTTTTATCAATCCAACTTCTATTTAAGCATAGAATTTCTTTCATCAATCCAGCTTCTATTTAAGGAAAAGAATATCTTTCATCAATCCATCTTCTATTAAAGTAAAGCATTATTTTCATCAGTCCAACTTCGGGGGAAATGTCCAGGGGAAATGTCCGGGGGGAAATGTCCTAGACCCATATCGTATCTGAGAATTTATAAAGCGCCTCCTGCAGTACTAGCTATTTGGAGGCGCTCTCAGCGTGACAGCCCCGAGGAAATTAGAGTGTTTTGAAGCAACGAACGGATGAGTCTGGGACCCAAACTAGAATCTTACTAAGGATTGAGGTGGGGGTCATTCCACATAGAATGGCTCACGATGGCAAAGGCTCGGTGTTGGGCCATGGCAGTCCTTGCCTAGGAAACTAGGAGATCAAGTCGATCTGCAGACCGGAGAGGGCGGGAAGAGACAGCAGACAGAGGTTGGCGCATTAGGTCGAAAATATATTTCGGAGCTAGTCCCTGTTGAGCAGTATCTTGTATTGGATACGAGAGGCAACGGGAAGCCAGTGTAGAACATCAGTCATGTAGGTAGAAATGTGGGAGTAGAGAGTAAGACGAGCAATGAGCCTGTCTGCCGAGTTCATGACCGACTGAAGGGAGGATAAGCGTGCCTTGGGAAACTCAGCAAATAGTGAATTGCAGTAGTCAATGAGAAGCAGATGTAAGCATGGACTATGGTTGTAAAGACAGAAGAGGAAAGTGAAGCAAACATTTGTTTATCCCATTACTCGCTGCAACGTCTTGGTTCATTATACGTAATAATCCGATAGGAACTCATTCTCTGAGTAGACATTTATCTCTCTGACTTTCTTACTTGCTCTCTTCTAAGTCGCTTTTAACCTTCGTGTATCCTGTCTTTGTTTTTGGCTCAGTGTTCTCTTACTATCACATTCGCTCTTTTTGTCTTCATTAATAGCTATTAGCCTCTCTGTCTTCTTTCTTCGCTTATTGCCTTGTTCCTTCAGTGACTCACACCTGGATTCTGTGGTCTTCTGCCTCAATGCCTGCTACACTTGCCATTCTATAGCATATAGATGATATAGACAGAGAGGAAGACAGACAGAAACATAGACAGCGATAGAGACAGAGACAACGGAATGGAGAGAATATAGTGAGCCTCAGACAGATATACATACATACATACAATCATACATACAACATACATATATACATTTTGTATTGTATTGTATTTGAACACTTGTTATAGCGCCCCTACCAGATTACCTATTCAGAGGCGCCCGACTACTGCGCGGACGCTGAATCGGAGTTTCACGCCGAAGCGCATGACAATTACAGTAAGGACATGCCCACATACATACATACATACATTCGAACATACAAACATACATACATACAAACATACCCCTATACCATACAGTTGTATTGTGATGTGTTACATTGTGATGTGTTGTATTGTGTGTTGTATTGTACTCCACGTTTATAATGCGACCATACACCCGCATAAAGATCCGAGAAATTAATCTCTGATAAACCGACCCGACATACATACATAGGCATACATACATACATACCAATACACTCATACATACATACATACATACATACATACATACATACATACATACATACATACATACATACATACATACATACAGACAGACAGACAAACAGACAGAGAGTGAGAGAGTCAAGGAGAGACAGAGAGGTTCATATGCTTTTGTAGCATCTGCTTACTTTGGTATCTGATGAGGAAGTGAACATTGTTAGTGTGGCTCGTGTAGATTGTTATCTGAACAACGTGGCTTTCCGACAGATAGACGCTCCTTCTTCCGCTTCCTCCTCCTCCTCCTCCTCCTCCTCTCGTTCTCTGTCCCTCCTTCCCACATCCCGTCAGATCCTTCGTCAGATTCCCATCCCGGACGGACGCATACCGATAGCATATGCTACCAGCCGGTGCACCGGGCGGGATGCCTTCCGGGATCTTGATCAGATCGGCCGAGAAGTCGAGCAGCGTCAGATTGATTCGCTGGCCTGGATTGGCTTCCAGAGTCCAGGGACAGTTCAGGGTCCCGCAATGACCCTCGCTGCTCCCGCTGCCGCCGCCGCCTCCGCTCTGGGGCTTCGCCGCTGACAGATAGCCGCCGGCGGGGGGCACTTTGACCGTCTCCGATCGCAGACAGTACGATGGTTTGCACTGGGTGACTTGCATATAAAAGCATAAATTTATAGTTTATTTATTTATAGTTTATGTGATGCATACATATAACCAATTTGGTAAAGATCCATCAACTATATGCCGGACATATAGGCCTATATAGAAATATACATATACGTTACCAATCTGTTGAAGACAAGTGCACAATATGTATATATAGGCCTATATATATATATACGCGTCGTTTAGTCCTAATCGTCATCGTTAGGCTATGTGCATAATACATGTACATATAATACATACACAAGAGGACATATTTCCAGATCCTTATATAAAAATATTTACTAGCTTATTTTAAAATTTTATAATTAACTTTTATTATCCATTTTTTTATGTTAGCATTTCTACGTTTTTGTCAGATTGTTTTTCTCAATAAAACGAATGTAGCCTATTCATAATGTGTATATATGTGTGGCCAATATCGTAAAACACAGAACTTAGCCTGAAACATGGATGAGAAACAATAAACTTTCGAATGTAAAAACTTTACATCTCTGTTACTCGCTGTTGCGTCCAAACAAGGAAAACAGTCAGAAGCATATATAGGCACTTTTGACCTTGAATAACTGTTCAGATTAGGGTAGATTGAGCTGCATACAGTCTTTGGCCAAACCGCTGTGCTTAGCCTAACCATAAACTCCTACGTAGTCTACATTATGATTAATGTATATATAGACCTACAGTATATATTGAAGTTCATGGCTACACTGACAGCAGCATGTCAATAAGCGAAATCATGCGGCATGAGAGTTTGTGTTTAGGGATGATCATTATTACCATCACCCATTCCCACAAACCGTTAAGAAAGCCATACATAAAAGGCTCGTAGACTGAAAGGGTAAGTGGTCTAATACCACAGACTCCACACCCACAGTACATAATAATGCCATATGGCCAGTAGCGTACGTATTGCTAGGAAACAATTTGGAGGTTCTATTGGACATGATCGCAAATGATAAGTTTTTTTGTATTTTGCATATAAAAGCATATAAAAAAATTCGGCAATTTATTTCGGGGGCGGGGGGTTTGAAACCGTAACCCCCAAATACGCCCATAATATGGCATAGGTATACCAACAGATTATAAGCGAGAGACTTTATGTCGCTGTTACTTGTCGCTTCACAATAAATCTCATTTAGTTCAACTGTTTAGCTTTGTCCTTTGCTGTTTTCGTCTCTGTATTAATTTTGTGTCTCATTATTTCTGTGTTGCCTGATCGTGACGAAGTGGAAGTTAATATATATAGCCTAATATTCCTCTCAATTAAGGCATCATGCTTTCCATTTTATTGCCAGTATATAAAGGCCAGAAATACTGGCAATAAACTGGGGCAACTGAAAAATGTGTTTCATTATTTGATAAGTAAAATGTTTTGGGACAAAGCATGCCTAATGAAGAAAACATTTGTTTTATTGAATTCAGAGGAGAACATAAATAATGGAGCGGCATAGAAGAGTGGCATAACAAAAGAGTGACATAAATATTTATATCAAAAGAGTGACAACTTGAAAATAAAATAAAATTTGAAAAGAGTGACAAAATTGTATTTAACTAAATTTAATTAAATTTCGATCTGAACAATATATACACCACAGTGGACCGCAAGACATGTTTGAAACTGGACTCAGCTCAGTGAGCAGCCAGTGCTCTACAATGACTAGAGGATGGGCTGATGGGATGAAATATTGAGATTTTTATTGCAGCAATAAATATAAAAATAAGCAGTTTGAGCCATTCATTTGTACAAGTTATTTATGTAATCATTGTAATGTATGTATGTTTGTATGTATGTATGTATGTATGTATGTAAATGTATGTATGTATGTATGAGCACTTGTTATAGCGCCCCTTCAAGATTTCTCTCAGAGGCGCTCAGGAGACCAGCGCGGACGCCGTTTCACGCCGAAGCGCATGAGCAATTGCGAATGAAGGACTTGCTCAGGGTCCCTACGCGGCGGTTTCTGTGGATTCAGACCCGCAACCCTCCGGGAGGGCACCGATCTTACCCCTACACCACCGCGCCTCACTATAATGGAATTCTTCTAAATTGCTCAACGCCGCACAAAAGCCACGTGGAGACCAGGAATTACATGTAATTACCGGGCTATATCAACTCCAGTCTGCAATAGTCGGTTGTTAGGTCCTTTCTGACGCCAGGCCAGAAGGGAGGTCAAGCCGAGGAGACAGCATGGTGCTACGATGGAAATCGTTGATGAAGGAGGTCGTGGGGTGGCACAGGTGTAGAATCTGAATACACTGCCTGGAGAGCGCAATTTAGACTTTCCGACGTCGGTTAGAAGTGAGGCATTATAGGAATACGGGTCCTATACAGTATGTATACAGTTATTACAGATAGAGCGTAGACAAACATGTTGTATCACTCTTTCGCTATGGTAATATTTTTGTCACTCTTTTAAACTGTTCTGTGATTTGTCATTCGTTATGTCACTCTTATGATACTAACCCACCAAATAACCACTTTCACATCAATAAATGCTTGCTTACTAAATCTGATCATTAGCGCGCTCTAAAACAGCACCTATAAGCATCTCACAAAAGCACTGCACACACAATATTACCTTACTGGTGTAAACAATGCAATCTCAATTGCTTGTTGAACTGCAGGATCGAAAACAACAGTACTGGAAAACAGAAGACTATAAAGTAAACTACTAGATCTGCTTATAACAATGTAGGGCTTACCTTTGAGACAGATGTATCTGGCGACCAGGTAACCGGTTAGATCGATTGGGCACTGGTGATTCCCGTGTAGGATGGTGACTGCGAAGGAGCAGGTCCTTCGGGCGGAGCAGAGCAGACTGACGGCATCCAGGGCATCCGTGCCGCAGTTGACGTAACCGAAGTCCCTCTGGATGCACCGTCCGTGCCTCATCCGACCGTAGACGGCCTTCGTCATCATCAGAACCTCGTCTTCTGCGGCACAATCCGCCTGGAACATCTCCCACTGACAGAACTCCTCCTCTCCATCGCCTACAAATTAAGTCACAAATCAAATTAACATTTTACACCGTAGGTCCTATATATGTAATGTAATGCAATGTAATGTAATTGAATATTTACATAGCGTCCCTTCAAGATATCACTCAGAACGCCTCTGATTGATTTTGCACTATGAGTGGCGCTATATAAATGTTCGAATACTATTCCATAACATTGCTACAAGTCGTATCATATGCATTCTATGTGTGTATTATCAAGATGGCAGCAACCGATGTTCAAACCACAGCGAATTATGAACCTATCGCAAATAGATAGCATTTTAAGAATACAGAATACAATACATACATGTATAGGCCTATAGATAAATGTTTGTTATTTAGATTCGACATGGTTCCTTAATAAGTAAAAGAGTGAATTATTCTACTGTAATGTATGTATTGTATTTAGAAATGTTTTAGAAAATGTATGCATGTAGCCTATAGTTTATGGACTACATGCGAAAAATCACATGCATGGTTAACTGTTAGCTTGGTTAGATTCCTCTGTGCATAGATAGAAACATGGTCCCTGAGGTTGAAGCAGCGCCAGATGTTAAGTAACTGATCGGCAAACAAATCGAAATCTTCGTTTAGCCATCGCTCTTCATCTCCTAACGGCGTTAAGAATGACCAACAGACGAAGAACGAACGAATGCACTTCGTCTGTCTGTCCCTCTGTCTGTCCCTCTCTGTCTCTGTCTCTGTCTCTGTCTCTGTCTCTGTCTCTCTGTCTCTCTCTCTCATACAGAGAGACTCTGTTTCTCTGTCTCTCAGTCTGTCTCTGTCTGTCTGTCTCTCTCTGTCCTTCTTTCTCTGTGTCTCTCTATCTCGCTCTATCTACATTTATATGTTGACTTATATGCATACATATATGTCTGTATGTGTGAGTGACACTGTGTATGAGTGTGTGTATGTGTTTGTGTGCGCCTATGTTGGTGTCTGTGCCTGTGTGCGCGTTTAGGTGCTTGATTGTGTGTGTGTGTGTGTGCTTGTGTGAGTGCGTAAACTTCGTATGGTAGGGCCTAAATAAAATAGATGCATATCTGCTTATATATGGCTCGAATCCGGAGCAGTAAGGAAGCGCTAATCGGATAAACGCCTCAGAGAGGTATACAGAGGCACAGGCACAGCTAAACGTAGACAGCGACAGAGATAGAGAGAGAAAGACAAGCAACAGCTATGTACTATATATATGAGTAGATATTGAGAGAGATCATACAATATACAGAGTATAGTCAGTGTATATATATATACATATTGTAATAAGTATATATATAGGTCTATATACATATATTATATTATATGTACATATATATATATAATATATACTGAGACAGAGAGATAGGTTTGTCCCTTCTTCGTACACTGCGTGGTTAGGAGAGGCGAAGGCCAAAGCTAAAGAACCTGAAGGTGACAGTGAATGTGTGTGTGTATGTGTCTTTGTATGTGTGTATATGCGTGTGTGAGTGATACGCAGACAGATTAAATCGCGTGAATCTCGAGATGAATTCTGTCTCGTCTTCCATCGGTCGCCGTTAAATTAAACAGAAAATTAAATGAACTTGACGGTTTACGTTTCCTCGCGGTCTCTCTGTCTTTCTGCCTCTGCCTCTCTGTCTATCTCTGTCTCTGTCTGTCTCTGTCTGTCTCTGTCTGTCTCTGTCTGTCTCTGTCTGTCTCTGTCTGTCTGTCTGTCTGTCTCCGTCTCGGTCTGCCTGTCCGTCCATCTCTCTTTCTCCAATCCAAGCTCAATTATTAAATTAGCACACTGCTTAGTGCTTATTTTAAATCAGTCACATGCACATATCATGTACATTACATCAAAATCATCATCATGATCATCATGATCATCATCATCAAAAATCATCATCATGATCATCATCATCATGATCATGATCATGATCATCATCATCATCATCATCATCATCATCATCATCATCATGATCATCACCATCATCATCACCATCGTCATCATCATCATCATCATCATCATCATCATCATCATCATCATCATCATCATCATCATCATCATCATCATCATCAGTTCATCATGATTGTTAATATTGTCTGAAGGTTTATCTCAGCAGATCTCAGAGTGTGGTAGCAATGTTTCGGAGAGGCAGATGGTGTTCCCCGCTGCTGTACAGCCACCGAAATCTGCTGGGATAAGTATGAGATCTCCACTGGATTGTGGGTCGCAGCCGTTATCCGGCTTCCCAACTACGATACGAACTCTAGTCCTTCCACTATCCATGCACCGCCGGTCTTCAAGGCGACAGCTACAAAGGTATTGAAGCTACTGATGGTGGATACTTATATTATTATTATTATATTTGTTTATTGGCACACAAAAAACAGCTGACAGACCGCAGCTGATACAGCTAGTTCAGAAGAATAATACAGATAGAATCAAAATATAAAACTAATGTTAACAGGAAGGTTCAAAGATGGAATTTAGTGTTAAATGGTACATTTTGACAAAGACTCTCAGATCATTGGGACCAATTTCCGGTAAAGGACACTTCACCCTGTTGGTCACAGCTGCGCGTTCGGCGCCTTCGCAAGTACTAATGGATGTGTGAGGAGGATGAGAAGTGGTGTAAGTGTCAGGCACTGCCACGTCCCATGCCAGGCATCGTCTAAAAAGGGATGAGTGTGACACCGTCTGGCCACTTTTCGTCTTCTCTTGAGAGACCGAGATGCTCTATCTCTGTGCAAAGATTTTCACTCTGCTTAGCGCTCTCCAGATGACGTCGTTTTTGAATTGTTATGCCGCTGTTGTTTCCAGTCATCACCTCCTCTGCAATCCAGTCCGTGGAGCCCTCTATCGTTGACTCTATCTAGGTAGTGGTGGTACAAGTGCGGTTCACAAATTGTCGTGCCTAGCATACCCCCGACCACGCACCATACCTCCTCATGTGAGAGGCGCAGGCTCAGTGCGGTAACAGAGGGATCTAACGTCCAATCACCAGAATGAGTCGTTCGTGAGGTTAGCAGGCGAGCACGATCGCATTGGACCGCTATAGCGGACTCGAGCCTTGTCTGTACATCGGTGATTTCACTCTTTTTGACGATGAGTTCCTGCTGCTTTTCGTGGCTGCGCACCTGTCAGGGTCATACACGCGTTGAGTGCTGAATTCGTAATTTCGTCAAGATATCTCAACCGTCTCTGTAGCTAAGATGCATGCCTGCAGTTTGCTTGTGTCAGCAGCAGAAGTCAGGAATGCGTAGGTGCCCAGCGAACTCCCAGACCACCATCTCTGAACGGCAGAGAAGCCTGGAGCCAGCGGTCATCGTCAAGGTCCACCACATTCAATACGACTGATAGCCCTTTTCTTAAAAAGTGTTTGAACCAAGCCAAGTCCCGGAAATCAGTACAGATGGCTGTGCGCATACTATATCACAGCTTTGGAGCACTTTGACTGTTTCTCAGCAGAAGCCAATCGTCACGTGTGTAAAATAAGAATAGTCTTGTGATTGTTCCCCAAGATCATTAACTTCAATTTCTATGACTTTATCAACAATTGAACCTTCAGTTTTACAGCAAACCCAGGTTCTTTTATTCCTGCCTAATCAGGTGAACATCGGCGGCCACCATTGTCTCCTTGCTATCCTCACCCAAAGTCAGGTCCTTGCATGATGTTCGAGCCACAACGCAACAGCGGACGATTGGAATAGGCGGCGTGAGCAATTCGGTAGAGCTCCGTGATTCTCTAGCCACTGCCTCTAGTAGCGAAACTCTGCGCAGAATGTTAAAGGCGTTGGTGAAATCTAGATTCACCAGGACGCTGTCTTCAGGCATTGCGGTCAACCAACGGCCTGTCGCATGAACAGTTGCCCCAGCGCCTCCCGGAATGTCTACCCCAAGCTGAATGCATGGGAGCGAGAAGCTGAGACAGTTTTGTCATCGAGTACGAATTAGCGCACTTCGCAGCCAGGCGGCGCCACGTGTTTTTGTCCACCGCCATTGGTCATATGCCTCCGTCTTTCTTGCTTAGGGCTAAAAGGTTCGCCCCATAGACTACCTCATTCATCTCTTCAGGTAGACCTCCGTTAAAAAGCAGTTTGACAAGGTCGGAGAGATGTTGGTCGATGTACATCATCTTCAACCTCATTCTTTATACCTGAACTTACATTGCCACTAAGCTAATTCTCTCAAACCGTTTAGTAACTGACTGTCAGAGCTGCATGAGACAAGTTTTGCTCCGCGATTTCTGCGTGATATTTGTTACAAGTTGCGACCTGTCAGCCTGATACCGTGAATAAACGAAATTGATTGATTGATTGATTGTTGTCATCCACTCAAAAGGCCACGAGATCCTTTAGCTGCTGTTGGGTGATGCCGTTGGGGTCGCTGGCCAAACCCGTTCGGAAAGAGAAGATTGCCCTAGCGACTCCTTCCTTCGATGCCTACAATGCGATGAAGCGCTTTGAGCTGTTTGGATCCCACGGTGTTCTCCTGTCCACCAGCGTAGGCGGTGTGTCCAGCGCCGGCTTATCCTCATTGCAGATGAGATGGATGGCTGTTTTGTAGTTGCTTTCTTCAAGCTTGCTGGCCACTGTCGACGCCAAATACTTAGCAGGATTGCATTCAGTTGCTTTTGGGTTTGCGATTTATTATTATTGTTTTGCTGCTGCTGGCGTTGTTGTTGTTTTCAAATTATAGTTGAAATCAATGATTTCATTTCAATATCTCATTCGAGTGTCACATTACACACAACTTACCTCTTTCAAATTGCTTATCCACCTTAGGCTGCCTCTCTATCTCTTACGCACTGATCTTCTGGATGTTGACCTGATTACGGATTGTTTTGATGCGCCATCGGTTGATGCCTTGTGCATTAGACACCGGCGCAATAGAAGTTGCTAATTACATTACATTGCATGTACAGCGCTCTTTTCTTTGGTCTGCTATAGCAACAGCTACTACAAGTCCCACTGTCACTATTGCTACCACTGCTACCACGGTACCACCACCACTACTATTGCTATACTGTACGACGATTCTGGATTGTTCATGGCAAGGATGGTCGTTGTTTTGCCTATTGTGTCATTATAACACCTCAGTTCATCAGTTTCGGATTGGCTCAATGATCCTTACATTTTCGAACTCATACCGGCGTTATTAACTGAGTCCGTGTGAATTTCGTGTGTACTACTTGGGGTGTGGTCAAATTTTATCTGAACTTGACCACTATTTTCGGTTTTCCACTTATTGAGAAGGTGGATGTGTTAGTATCACCAGCTTCAATTAATTATTGCGAAGAGGTTCTACGAAATATCGACAGGCTGTTGACGAACGTATGTGCTGCACGAGCCCAATGACTTGATGGTCTCCGTAAGCTGTGCCATCTACCATCTACGGGGGAGTGCTGGACGGTGAGGCTATCGTGTGCTGCGGCCTTCGACTGTCGTCGGTAGTCATCCTCGATGCATCTCTAGGTGCAGAGGGACTCTGAATGTGGTGCTAATTGCCAGTTCTGAATTGGAAACCGTTGAATGATGATGAGTTGGTGTCGCCATCAGTTTCATCACTAAGTTCGTCAACCTCTTAATCATCATTGCAATTATCACCTTCGTCGTCATCAAAATCATTGTCACATAGAATATCGCTAACAACTTCCTTGTCGTGCACACAAACCAGCCTCGCATGCAGTATACCTTCGCTTTTGTGAGAGATTCTCTTAATAAATGGCCAGATACATACATTCACGGATACCTGCATACATGCAGACAAACATATGTACCTGCATACAGATAGGCCTGATTCATGCATTCAGGTACAGCTGCAATAACATCACAATCAATAACAACAACATCACCATCATTCTCAGTTTGTCTCTTTCACAGAGTTTCTCTGGCGCCTGAAGTCTGTATCAGTTGGCTGTAAATTTCACACTGGTTTAGGTTGGAAACGCAACTGATGAGTTCTTTTCTTTTTAAAGGTGTTTTAAAAGAGTTCTTTTTAAAGTGGCGCTTTATAAATGTCAAATTACAATTACAATCACCATCAGCACCACTATCACCGCCTCCTCCGCCATCACCACCACTATACCATCGCACAGCCGACCTGGAATGGTGAAATCATAAACGAAGTCAAATATACCATGGCATAGGTCACAGTTGTGATAAGGCGAACATTTATTATGGGTTTTTATTCATTGCCACTTTTGAGGACTAAAGATCTTGTTCAAGTCCATAAAGTAGGCTATCTGAGGACTTTTTTAGTTATCGAGACTTTTAAAAATAGTTTCGAAGTCTCCGAAATTCTATCGACTTAATTAAAGTCATGACGTATATATATATATATGGCTATGTATGTACACATGTATGTATGTATGTATGTATGTATGTACATGTATGTAGGCTATGTATCAAGCCACTTAATATAAGTTTCCGAGTATACAGTTGGGAAGCAAATCAATGGCGTTCCCCTAACTCGACGAGGGGCCACAGCTGGATTGGTACCCTGGATCTTCCCATTACCAACACCACCACCCTCCCCCGCTGTTGTTATAAGATGATGAAGATGCTTATTATGCGCGTGTCTTTCAAACCGCTAATAAGAATCAGCGTGACTCCAAACTTTTCTGCTGCAGTATCCAGCTGATGTCTTTGGTTAACTGTGTTGGCTTCGAGTGATCACAAGACTGCTTTTATAATTAATCAAGAGCTTGTTACCGGATGCAAACTCATAGAGAGCCCTTCCATCAAAAGTCGTCGACACAGAGCCAAAAGAGAACACGACTGATCATAAGGATCTATTAGACGCTGAACTTCTTCAATACTTCTCCGCTCAAGTTTCAAATGACTCTTCAAAAACATGCGCACTGCATATATACATATACATTAAAAAAACCAGTTAAAATTGCACTTATTACGTAACCGCGAGCATTAACATTTGCGCTGATAGCAGACAGTTTTGTGAAGCGTCCTAGAAGTAGCTTGCTATCAACTACGCTATATAAATCGTCGTAATTACAATTACAATACAATGTAGGCCTATATGTAAATATATAATTATACAGTTACATAGCCAAATACACATACATAAGCCTACATATGTGCGTATGAATACACACGCATAATTATGTACGCATACATGTGCAATTGTGCATGTAGGCCTATGTGAAGGTGTATTCATGTATGTAAGGCATATTATATGTAGATTCTGAAGGCCTGGAAATGTGTCTTAGATTTGTGTCCTATGCATCGTTTTTTCTTGGGGCATAGCCGTCGGTCGCCAGGGGAGTGCATTGGGTGGCAATGAGAGGGCAATGGGGCGATGACGTCGTCTGCTTTAACGACCGGAACCGGAACTCAACACGTGGCGCCGCCTGTCGCCTTCGGAGCGCCGCCTAGTGACGCCTGATCGGACCGGCGTTGGACAATTAACAGTCGGCGTCATCGGTGGGGTGGGGGCCATCGAGCACCCCCCCAGCGGCGGTCCATCTGTCTCCCTTCCCTTCGTTCGTCTGTGTGTGTGTGTGCGTGTGTGTGTGTGCGTGTGTGTGTGATTCTGTGCGGCGTCGGCGTCCAGTGTGCTTATGGGATTGGATAATATGGGCGACTGATGCCATCCGTCGAAGCACATTAATGTATCCGACGAGAACGATCGCAAATTGCCTCATTAATGCAACATGTCCAGTCACGTGCCCCTCCGCCCCTCTCTTCATCCCGCTGTCTTCCTTTCTTTGTCTCTCCGTCTCTCCCTGTCCGCCTCCGGCCAGCCACGAAACGGCTCTAAAGGGGACTGCAGAGGGATGTTAAGACGGAGGACGAGGAGGAGGAGCAGCAGAAGAGGAAGGAAGAGGAGGAGTAGGAAGAGGGGAGTAGGATAAATAGGATAAAGAGTGTGAGGAGAAAGGGTATAGGGAGTACCAGGAGAAGGACGGGGAGAAGGAGAAGGAGGAGGAGGAGGAATAGGAGTACGAATGGCAGGGAGCAGGAGTAGAGAAAGTGGAGAAGGAAGAAGCGAGAGGAGAAGTAGTCGGAGGGTTAGGAGTAGGATCAGTGGAAGGAGGAGGATTAGGATTGGGAGTATGAATATGGATAAGAAGACGAGTTTATATGACAGGTGGTAAGAATAGCAGAGGATAAATGGAGAGGCGAATATCTGCCAAGCGAAAATGAACTGATTTACATTCTAGCCTAAGCAGTAAGCATGCATAATGGGTGATATGATTGAACAAATTCAACAAAATATGACTTTCTCATTATGTCCTGGTCCAGAACGAATAACAGTCAATCCCACAGCTGAAAGGCAGGTCAGTAAAATCCGCGCAGCTGTTGATTTCTCCCAGAAATCAGACTTACATGGGGCTCAGGACGAATTTATTGCATGTTGTCGGAGACTGTACGTCGCCAAAAAGAGAGTCGAGTGGTTGGAGAGCGAGGACAGATGTGTTACCCGTCGAATGAATTAATAGCCGAACGTCGTTAGCATACAAATGGCCGTCCAAAGAGTTACCGACGAGGAATGCATCCCATGGTGTTGCCTAGAAAACGTAAAGCATTTGCGAGCTCAGTTGATTCGTCTTCTTCCTGGGGCTCACATGAATAGGCTACAGCTGAATAGGCTTCTCTGTATTTACAGTAAACGTAGAATCCTTTGGCACACCTTTTGTCGAAAGTGTTTGATTGAAATGACTTCATTCAGTTGTGCTCTTTAGTACACAAGGAAGAAGGCCTAAAGCTAAGGTCCGGAATTCTGTGAATGGTTGGGCAAGTGATTTTACCCTGATTGGGTTTTTATTAAAGGGAACAATTATTTTGTCGTATATTTTGCTACCCCGTTAGGCCTACTATGTCTCCCGGTATATTGCTTGATGACCTGTTTTAGTTCTTCTGGCTTTTCGATGGCATATTTCAACTTCTACGGTTTTTATGACCAAACTCAGATAGGGTCCTAGACTCCTAGTCAAACTGCTCCTCCCAAAAATCTGTCCTTGCCTCAAAGGCCGTTCAAGACGGCAAAGTAGTACATTGTGATCAATCGTATCAAATGCGGTGCTTAGGTCTAGCAATAAAATTTAACTATGTTGAACAAGTAGTGCATTTTCAGCTAAATGTTATTTGACTAAAAGCAGGCTTGGATCAATTACACCGTACAAATTCAATTAAGTTACAAATACTTACTTGTTTAGTCAGTTACAATAATAGCATCTTGCCAAGGTTTGGTAAATTAAATTACAATTACATTGATGCCCATTATAGACAGAAATGTAATTAGATCAGTATTTCGTAAGTATTGCGTTACAGCCCACCAGCACGAGTATGTTTATTTCGCCAAAGAGAAAGACCAAGTCTAATATAAATTTTACACCAACGTCACCGAATGTCATTGTGCTTGTTGCATTTAATGAGAACTAGCCTTGCTGCCTTTACTCTGATTTTCTTGATCTGGTCGAAAACTCTTGTCTTATGTATGTTAGGGTGGTCCTTAGCAACATGGGAAAAATATTTTTAAATCTTTTACTGGCTCCCACCCTCTCATCTGATACTCCTCCAGTAGAAACTTATTGCTGCCAAAAATGGTTGTGATTGGTGCACATTTAGGGTATGCTCAATCCACTTCTTTGTGATGCTATACAAAAGTATAACTATGCGAAATTGCCAATGGTTAAAAAGTTTCTATCCCAATAAGTACATGGGGCTCAAGGCTAAAGAATATACTATATACTCAGCTGTAAAGTGCATTCTATTCAATTTTTCATATCTTTGTCTTTTCTTTGCTGAAATAGCTTAATAATTGATAATTAGAACCTTTTTGATAATGAATAACTAGCTATTAACTACGGTACTCCATTGGAAATGCATTGCAACTTGTCAGATATTTTAACCATTACAATGCAACGGGTTGTAGGTGCGTAGAGCAGGCAGCCAATAAATAGCGAGTTGATGTGACATCGTGTATCAAGTTGATGCAGTCGTACAACAAACAAATTAATGAATATGTTAAAGGAGGGTGACACCAGATGCCACTGAAAAGCAGTATAAAAAGCAGCTGCCCCAGCGCAGTTTAACCAGTAGTTTGCTATACCAGTTTTCTAAGATAGAGACTACAGGAGACGAGAAAGTGGACCGATTACAAGTCATTGTTCCAGGATCTGGCATTGAAACAACTCCTGTCTGTGCCGAGGCTGTCTTCCGGAACCGGTCAGGCAATGACATATGCAATGACATATGCAATTCATTCATTCATTCGGGAATTTATATAGCACCCCTTAAAGGAAACTACTCAGAGGCGCTCCCGACTCCAACGCGCCCAAAAAGAACAGTTTTGAGTTTAGTAAGGAAAGTTTCAGACAGACTCCCAGGGTGTAGACGCAGCTCTAGAGGAAGTCTATTCCAGAGCAATGATTGAGGGCGTTAAGGATTGCATCGAAGGACTCTGTTTTGACACAATTGTCAGCAGCAGAGGACGAAAGAAAGAAGCTTGCGTTTTGATAGAGAAGCTGCTGGAGAGAAAAGTGCTCTACTTGGCATGCAAGCATCATACCCATACCCATGAAATTCTTTTGGAGGAAGCCTTCAGCAACACAGTGGCCCAATGTTGTTGTCACAGATTACAAGCCTGGCGTGGAAGTTCCGGTCATTGCAGATGCACTCTGGCCTATTTCAGCTGAGGTCATGGACTTTCCACCTCCCAGAATTTCCTTCATGAAACCGGATGCTAACCCCGTGCTCGATTCATGGCAAGATTAAAAGATACAATCAAGATATTCCTGTTCAGAGATTCAGCCTTCAAACTGACGAAACGAGAAGCACAAGATCTCGAACATTTCTGCGTCTTTGGTGTCGGGGGTGTATATAAGGCCCTGGTTCCTCTCCCTGCTACCCATTGCAGCTCCTACTAGTGACTTGAAACAATTGAAACTACTCACGACATTTGACTCGCCAGCATCCAAGGGTGCTCTGAAGTAGTGTGGGCAGCTTTGGTATCTAAATAGCTGATAGCATAAGCCTTCTTTGACCAATGTAGTCGAGTAAGAACAATGGTGGAAGGACTCAGTTAGGAAGGAAAGGAGGATCCTCCAAACCTTATTTCTCTGGACCAGTCAAAGGTTCCAGAATTAAGATTATGTGATTTGTGACCGCGAACACGCAAACACGCGTAATTTCTTCTGCCAGATTCCTACATGGAAGTCAACCCGGAGGTCTTACTGACAAATCCAGACTATCCTCAAGCAGACGACGGTGTTCGAGTTTCGTGTTGTTGACGATACTGCAGAACGAGAGGTGGCACTGATGCAAGAATACAATGATTTGCTGACAAAAGATGAGGGGCAGCTCAATTTGCTCTTCTTGTCATCAAGGAACACCGCAAGCTGTACCACGATAGCCACAATGCTACTGTCCTCCAGGGTCTCGCTTCTGTTTCGTACCACACTGCTGGAACTGGACTCAAAGAGCAGAATGGATCTGTACTATGCAGTGCTTTTTTTCTAGAAAAAAAGGTTCCGAAACTTAACATATTCAGAACAATTATAGGGGCATATTTTATGCTAATATTTCTATATCAATATCAAGCACTAAAATTAAATTAAAGTATCTAAGTAATTTTAAATATTTTTTAATTAAAAATTTAAATTAAATAAATTATTTTTTAATAGCTGAAAAAGGTACCGGAACGCCGTTCCGGACCGTTCCGGCTGAAAAAAAGCACTGGTACTATGAACTAAACGTAGTAGAAGGCGCTGTTGTGCTTGACCATTTACACTACTGTACTGCATTGGAATGATTTATCATATCATATCGGAAGCCTTTTGCTTGTGCGATTTCAGGAAATAAGCAAAAGTTTCAAGTGGATTGAGCATACCCTAAACATTGACCAATATTAAAGAAATTTTATACCAAGTAGTTTCTACCAAGGGAGAACCTATTTGGAGGGTGGGACGGTGGAATTTTGACAGTTTAAAAATAAGGACCACCCTAATGTATCATGTATGTATGTATGTATGTATGCATGTATGTATGTATGTATGTATGTGTGTATGTATGTATGTATGTATGTATGTATGTATGCATGTATGTATGTATGTATGCATGTATGTATGTATGTATGTATGTATGTGTGTATATATGTATGTATGTATGTATGTATGTATGTATGTATGTATGTATGTATGTATGTATGTATGTATGTATGTATGTATGTATGTATGTATGTATGTATGTATGTATGTATGTATGTATGTATGTATGTATGTATGTATGTATGTATGTATGTATGTATGCATGTATGTATGTATGTATGTATGTATGTATGTATGTATGTATGTATGTATGTATGTATGTATGTATGTATGATTGTATGTATGTATGTATGTATGTATGTATGTATGTATGTATGTAGGCCTATGTATGTAGGCCTATGTATGTATGTATGTATGAGCACTTGTTATATCGCCCCTTCAAGATTTCTACCCATGAGGCACTCCCGACTACAGCGCGGACACTGAATCGGAGTTTCACGCCGAAGCGCATGAGCAATTGCAGTGAAGGACTTGCCCAGGGTCCCTACATGAGACATAGTCCAGCAATCTGATATGTGGAATCAGCTCTTGTCTCGTGGACAATGACGAGTCATCTTGCTGAGGCTGCACAACACTAGCTGAGGTATCCATGAAACTGAACAGCCTCATCTTCTATTCAAATGTTCCTCTATATCAACTGAATCATTGACTGCAGCAACTGACCTTGACAAATCTGAACTCAGTTTGTTTGACTCTAGGTTCTTCCGATAGTGCACTGATCTTCCACCCTCCGCCTCCTCCTCCTCTTGACTTTCCCCATGCTCTGCTGTTCTGGATCTTGACTCAAAGTTCTCTCTAAAACCTCATAAAGCTGCTTCTTTTATCTCAGAAGGACCCGGAAGCTCGACTACTGCAACGCTACACTCTGTGATCCTGACTGTACGCTGTTTCCTCTAACTAGAGTCATGACCAGGCTGCACGACTGTGTCCTGGACTCTTGTAAGGAGACCATATGACATCTATTCTTAATTCTCTGCACTGGCCTCTTTTATATCTCACGAACGTATTCGCTTCAAGAGGGCATTCGTCACACATGAGCACATGCGAATCGTCTGCCATTCTACTTTATTCAATGATTTCACTCTGTGCCTCTGCTAAAGGCCGATCTTCTCTCCGATCAGCTTCTCCTGGAAAATGTGTTGTTCTTGGCAATCATACGGTTTGTCCTTTATCGGTGATCTTTCACGGTTGGTGGTTCATCCACCTGGGACTCTCAAATCTCTAATCTCTAATCTTGTCCACCTTATGTTCGCTACTTACCGAGTATAGACCTTGTATTTTGCTTAAAATTGAAAATTTTCCTCTTCCGTTGTCTTTAAGGCTCTAACTTTTTCCTGTTGCCGGCCTTCATTGTGCACTTCTGAACTTTGCGAGGACAGCATTATCATATAGAAGTTGAATTTTATTGTATTTTAAGAATATTTGCGCAAAGTTGTTCTTTGGATTGTGTGTAGCCTACAAATATAACCTATGCTGTATATATCCATAGGTCTTATGCCTATCTCTATTATGTATGTGTATTATTTATCCGTGCTATATAATATGCTCGCTGTTTCCATGCTATGTCGTTCTATGCTAAATATCGTTGGTGGAGGATATGGTGGTGGATATCTATGACCGAACAGCATAGAGCCTTAAATATGGTCGGCTTTAACGCCATCTGGCGTCGTTGGGGCTTAAGCCTCTTTAGTCGCACGACTCTTGATGGCCTTTAGGGCCGCCGACGTAGTGGACAGGGTCGGGGTCCATTGCCCGCCCCACCCCCACCCCACCCCGTCCTAAATACGGTGAGAGAACCGACCAACGATCGGAGTAGGGACGGACGAAGAGAAAAGAGGAAAGATGTGGGAGAAGGAGGGAGGAGAGGGAGTGTAATCCCAAATGGTTACTAAGATGGTTTAATCAGGCAGAGCCGCCATGAATCCAACCAACAACGCCCAAACGACCGCCAGAGCAACACTCACGCAGACATACACGCATACACGAAGACATACACACAGACACAGACACATACGCCGCATAGCTGTAGCCGATAATCTAATATACTATGTTCTTTTATGCTATATATATACATATATTCAGCATAGCTCTATTGTGTCGATATATATATACTTTTATATACACAACTAGCTGAGTGTTGTATACAGTATATGTAATGTGTATACATATATATAACATATATATATATACACAACTAGCCGAGTGTTGTATACAAGTATATGTAATGTATATATATATATATAACTATTAATCTTCCCAGACTTTTTCTCATCATGAGAGCCTAATAAGCTGACCTGGCAATGCCACGAGAATATTATGCATATAGAACTATAGCAGTTCAGGAATTCACAAAGCTTCACGTTACGTATGTAGCCTATACTCTGTGAATCTTATAGGTGAACTGCATATTACATGGCGTTCCTGTAAGTATGTGGGAAATCACACATCAAGTATTTATACATTTATACGCTATTATAGACGTATATGACCCGCGTAAGCCTATACAGCTCCCTAGAAGGCAGGGCCGAACCGCATGCATGTTCTTTAATATAGAAGATTTCGCTCTTTGCGCGAGTGTATACGATGTTGTCACTGTGTTTGTGTGGCAATCTATCTGTGTGGTGATGTCTGGTTGGATGGCTGTGTGAAGAAGAATGCAATAGCCATGGAAATGACAAGGAACCAATCTGCGCTTCATGCATATACAGGAGCATGGGCCACACAGTCGTCTGACATATGTCGCGATCCCGCTTATAAATAGCTATATATACTATATGCATATGTATATATATCCCGCTTAAAACAGCTGTATATATTATATTATTGCATATATATGTCTGCAGAGGTGTGTGTGTATGTATAAACACACAGCAGTCGGCTTATTTATGGTCTCAGAAATCCGCGAAATTTTGCGGATGTTTGTCGAAGCGATGATGTCCATTTATTTTGCCATTGGAAATAGATTAATGATAACAACGGTTATTCCAGTTATGGCAATGCATACATGGCAATGCGATATTGCGGAAAACTCAGCCTCTGTTGTTGGGAAGGAAATAAACCCGGTCCAAAACGACAACTCATCCAGCTAAACCAATCCTGGTATTTCTTGTCTTTGTATGTATGCATGTATGCTTGTATGATTATTATGTATGTATGCATTTATGATTGTATGTATTTATGATTGTTTGTATGTATGTATGTATGTAATATGTATGCATGCATGCAAGCATGTATGCATGTATGTATGCTATATGTATGTATGTATGTATGTATGTATGTATGTATGTATGTATGTATGTATGCATGTATGTATGTATGTATGTATGTATGCATGCATGTATTTATGTATGTATGTAAGCTGATGACCAGACTTAGCACATCAAATGAAGTTGCGGGCCAAACTTTGGAGTGGCTTCGCTCTTTTCTGGATCGGTGGAAATTAGGCTTAGTATTGGCATTGACAGCTCAGTGGGACACTCGTTAAATTCGGTGTTCAGCAGGGCTCGGGTCGCTCCTGTACATTAAGCATACAGCCAATCTGACCAAAGGGCATATCCACTCTTGGAGCCCGAGTTCATCAGTATGTTAACGACGTTCAGTTGTACTTAACTTTCCACACATCTGGCTTGTGTGTACACTATCATGCACTATGCAGGCAATCATTGAAAGTTCAGTCCTGGATGTCTTCAAATCGGCTCAGGATTAACCAGAGAAAGTCAAAAAGACAGAATTCATATGGCTGGCACAGGACAAGCGCGAACAAGGATTTTACAGAGAAACGGAGGCATTTCCAGATGGAGAATTGAAGCGTGATGTCTGTGACCATGGCGTGCTTCTGGATGAAGAGTGAAGACCTGTCTGTTGAGGCTCATGTCAGCTTCCTTTGCACATCCTGTATTTATCAAATGCGTCAGACTAGATTCCAAGGGCGAAATTTATCATTCGATGCCGCTGCGAATCTCGTCCACTCCTTCATTCTGCCGCGCCTGGACTATTGTAACTCTGTCCTCGGAGGGCTGCCGAAATTCCGGATATGACAGCTTCAGTCCATCCTCAACTGCGCCGTCCTAATAATTGTCGGCCAAAATTCTCGCATGTTTCAAGCTATAAGCCATCTTAGTTCTGCTAGATTGCTGTGTTAAGCACTTCTGTGATGTTCAAAAAAGTGCACGGCTCTGCAAATGGTCAGATACATACTGTACATTATACATACATACATAATGCATGTGTGCATGTATGTGTGAATGTACAGTGTGTATGAATATCCTATTCTATTCTATGTATGTTTTCATGCATGTATGTTTGCACGTATGTATGTTTGCATAAATGTATGTATGTGTGTATGAATGTGTGTACATATGTAAGCACGTATGTGTATATTCATGTACGTACAGTATTGTATGGATGAACCCATTGAACCGACAAAATTATCTCTGATGCATATTCGCTGAGAGTTAGGCTTACTTAAGAAGTTAAGAGAAGCATTTCTCGTGCATTTGAGTCTAAACCGAAGACAGTCGATAAAAGCCCTGTCCTTAAACTCTAACCCCTTTCCCTCCTTATCTATCTCGTCGCTCTAAACATCTGCGCCTTTGAGAGGCTCTTCAAAGGCTTTCAAGGCATCCAAAGACGCCAATTAAGTGTTTAGACACGTTTAGAGCATCCGCCATAGCCTGTAGTCTACCTCCAAGACCTTTGCTTTGGACAATTTTTGCTACGCGATTTCTGCCTGATATAATGTTACAAGTTGTGACCTGTCAGCTTGATGCCGTGAATAAACGAAATTGATGATCGACTGATTGATAGGAATTCGTGTTTAAACCGAATCTGACGCAATCGCTTTGAAAATCAAAATCGTAAACCCAAAATTTATAAAGCGCTACTCTAAAGCTAAGCGCAGGGCAACAGCTTATTCGCCAGCGCTGCATCGTGCCAAATTGAAGATCCGAGTCTGGTTGCCAGAGAGATAAAAGAGAGAAGGTGGATGAGTTGCTGGAGGAGAAGGTAGTGGAGCTTCTAAATTTCAGATTTGTTAACTTTTGCGCGTAATAAGCAGAGATGTTTCGAGTACTTAGATTGCAAATACAAGTATAAGTACTTAGTTCTCAAGTACAAGTACCAAGTACTACATTTCTGGTAACAAGTGCCACAATGAAAATACTTATATGAAATACGAGAAAACTGCCTCGTTGATTTTTTAGTCATGTGAGTATAAGCTAGTTCCTGTGACTTAGATCTGAGAATGAAACTGCGGAGTTCACCATCGCGATTATTTGTTTCTTTACTACGGAATTTATATAACGCCACACCAATAATCAGAGAAACTCTCTGCAGCGCTAGCCTAATTGGTGTTAAATTTAATTAAGACCAGAAACATTTTTTTCAGTAAGCACACAGTGCACAGAAAACTACGAGAGTCATCAGCGGCGGGCCCACGCACACGCATAGAACCCAACCAACGGATTCCCATTCAAAGTCGGCAGATTGTATGATCCTCATAATCTCTGGACTCTAATGCTATCTTCTTCTGTTAGTACAAATACAGTTTGAATGTATTAAGCTTGCCGTGCTTCTCATTAAAGAATACTCTTACTTACCTACTTACTTACTTACTTACTTACTTACTTACTTACTTACTTACTTACTTACTTACTTACTTACAAAAAATGTAAATTTGTGATCGAGCTGCAAAGTGCAAAGGCAGTTCTTGAAAACCGGTTTCCGTTCTGTTTATGGTGCCAGTACTGCATCACCGCTCTTGGATTACACAGTGTCTTTTGGACGATGAAGCAGATGATGATGAATCGTGCGTCAATCAAAGACCTTACATATAAAAGGCGGCGTCAATATATTCAGCAAATTAATATGGAACGTATACAATATCCTTCATAAACCACCAATGCAAGTATAATATCAGCGCATATGATTTCTGGCTCAATTACACTGTGCGCCAGGTATCCTATATTAATATTGATGCTGTCGTATGGGCTTTCTTTCATAATACACAGTAGTGTGGCCCAAACTTACACGGGGAAAATATTTTTGTTGAAACATGCTGCTCCACAAGGCTGCCCTAGTTCCACTTGACAAGAAGACCATGTGGTGAAAAAATTGAAGAGATCTGAGCATGTTTAGAGGTCGCGACTTTTTTACACTTTTTTGTAGAGATTGCAAAAACCGCACGTCGCGTTTCAATAGCTACATTATAAATTAGGATTAACACCATTAACTCCACGCACCTTCTTTCTAAATAATAATCTAGATGTCAACCCTATTTAAGTAAATTAAAGAATAATAAGCTTACTTACAAATAAAAAAGCTTGTTTTCAAGTTCTTTGTATTTAGAAAATGGTTGCTGAATTAGAGGTAGGCAATAATCTCTAAATTTTGCATGCTAACTTATAGACTAAAGTTTTCATAACAATTCATTTAATTTACAATTGGATTGTTCACTATTGCTCCTCATACCGCTACATTTGTATGATTAAAGTATTTTTTATTTGTGAAGCACTCCTTAACTGTGAAATACAACGCATGCCTTTTCACTTTGTATAGTAAACGCTTATATGTAGCAAAAACAGCAGCTGTCATGGCATCAACCAGGAGTTCTCAACAATTTTGGCTGTTAGGGATGCCTAACAAGGACATTCTTGGGTCTGGACTACCAAGAAATGGGGCTATGTTTCATCACCAAAATGAGTGATTCGGGAAGTTGTATGACGGTTACAGTCTGCTGAGAAGAATAGACTTAAATTCAAGATTTCTGCCGACTCAAAGAGGGACAGTTTAAGGTCGATTTAAATTAACTATTTGACATCTCACGAAAAGATGCAATGACTTTAATGACAAGTCAAGAGGACAAGCTCTTTCTAAAAATGAGAAAAAGGATCCTTCAAGTTTGTTGGCAAAATCTTGACGAACAGAGAGACTCACAAGAACTTTTTGCGGCACTCAAGCGGCTGTTCGAAAGTAAGGGTAAGTAGCCGACCAATTGCAACTAAGTAGTGTTGTTACAATTCAATGATTTGAAGCTTCTTGCATAGTTTCTTGAATACTCAGACTGTGTCATCAAAGAAAAAGCAGTGGAGGCATTCAGTTGTCTTCTCTGGTATTTCACCTAGCACTCTGTGCCACTTGCTTTGTTTGATGAGAGAACAGTGAAAACATCAAGGCCACTATGATGAAAACCTTACTTACCCCCCTAATCAGCTATCCACGAAACGGCTGGACAGGTGATCCTTTGACCCCCACACTACACTGGAGGCGTATGTCACAAGGAGTTCTTTAAAACTGCTTGGTCTTCTTAGTTCTTACTATCCAGGGTGAAGAGCAAGCCAAAACTTTTCTATCGAAGCTTTCTGCTCTCTGACCAATGAACCCTACATTCCAGTCGATAAAGGCTAATGTTAAACTTTTGATGTAGTCAATGACTGCGCAGAACGTGGAGTGGCTCTGATCTAGTCTCACAATGATGTTATCCCTACTATCTAAGGCTGAGTCACAGAAACAATACGTGCTGCAACTTGACTCCAGTCATCGCACAATGATTTCTTTTCCGACAAGAGCAAAATGAAAAAATCGCGGTTTTCGCGTTTTCCGGCACTTCAATGACGGTTATTTATGCAGACTGGAAAACTACTTTAATAATAAAAAATATATTGCATTACAAATTATTTGCATTCAATGCGCTCTGACTAAGCAGTAACACTGAGGTATTTATTTTATTAGGCTGTTCAAAGTTCAAAATAATAACTGCCTTGAAATTCAAAATGATACATGTCTTTTGAGGTTTCATATTATATAGTGTAAAAGTGTCCAAAAGGCGCGACCTCTAAATATAGTTCAATCTGTCCAAAATTTTGCATACAGGGTTATATTTTCGTGTGTAACAAGGGCAGCCTTGTGGAGCCAAACATTTCCAACTTTTTTTGTGTTGGGCCACCCTAATACACAGCCATGTACAAAGGCTCACAGTACCAGCAGTGAGCTGGTCTCTGTCTCCTTTCCTCTCTAGTCTTCTGGTAACTAGATCTTGTAGGCTACTTCCTATGGTATATCTCTTTACAATTGGCCTTTAAGTTAAGAAGCACTTTAAAAATTGTCGAGTCGTATACGGTTACGAGTTCTCTATGTGTTTTATGGCTTCAAGTTTCCCGAAGTTCATAGCTTCCTTGTTTTTCTTAAAATGTTAAAATCACGAGCAAAATTAGTAGCATTACTGCAGGTACATAATTATGCAGTTCGTGAAAGAGTAGAAAGAGGCGTTAGTAAAACTAGGACACTAATCGACGCATAGTCTACATAAGAAATATTTCGCTGCAAGTCTCTTCATGCATGGGGTTCAACGCAAATACTCGCCAAGGACTCGGAGTTAACACATGCAATTGCAGCATAACCTACAATGTGCTTACTTTATTACCAAACAAACTGTGTGTTTGAGCGTTTCGGCGTCATATAGTTGCTGCTATTGTTTAGCTGAAATTGATGTCTAACACATACTTTATCCGGTAATGAAGTAAATCATTGTATATGCTATATTAATATTGTCATTATGTATCACGGCTATAAAGTTTATTATTATTGATGGTTGTTATTTTTTATTATTATTATTATCATTGCCATTAGTATTGTTGTTGTCGTCGTCGTGTACGTCATCTGTATTGCCACTGTTATTGTTGTTGGTATTAGTGCCCTTGTTGTTGATATTATTGCTGTTGTCTGAATTTAAATATGGAGCACAGGGCGCGAATGGTGGCCCTTTGTGGCGAGTATACTTATAAATCCCATAACAGTTCTTACAGAGGGCATCGAGCTGTCCCATGATGTGCTTATTTTAACGGACTCTCCTTTGAGATGTTCCTCAAGAGAAGTAATATAGGCTTCATGGCCACAAGAGTTTCTAGAACTAGACATATAATACCAGGTCACGCTACCTGTACGGTTTTGCGTCTATTTCTTGGCATTTTCGACGTACTTCATATGACTACATATGGACATACATGCATACATACATCTGTCTGCATACATGCATATATGTATCCTAAGTTTAGCAAACATCTGCTCAGATCTTTAAAAAAATTCTTCGTGTATAAAGCGCGTGTTATAGCGCGGTGAGAAAAAAATCGATGAGGTCGTGGTTATGTTTCAGCAAATTGAGTCGGATAAGGAAGGGACCGAAGGGTAGATGAACAAACACCATCTACCTCAGAAGACAATACGTGTATCCAGCAGGCTGGAATTTTAAGCTTAAGGAGGAATACGGGAAGGAAGAGTCAGAGTGAGCAAACAAGAAGCAAGAATGAAGAAAGGCAAAAAACTATTAAGGTCTGACGTGTGCGTGCGTGTGTGTGTAGGTGTGCATGTGTGTGTAGGCCTATGTGTTTGTGTGTGTGTGTGTGTGTGTGTGTACGTGTGTGTATGTTTGCGTGCAAGTGGATCTGCCCTATCTAAATCTATCTATGACTCCCATGCTGTATCGCTTAAGCAGAAATATCCATGGAACCTGGAGCCGGAATTTCTCGAGGCTAACTGCGTGTACACGGAAACACGAATATCCGTCTTCAAGTCGCATATCCTTCGTAGGCCACCGTACCAGAAAACGTTTTCTTAAGACAAATAGAACTGAAATTGGTCTGAATTACATTTGATTGCAATATTCCGATGCAGGTAATTATTTTTCCTGGTTGATCGCGTAATTGGTTCAGGAAACGAGACGGAAGGAATGAAGGGCAGAGATGACGACTCCAGAAAGATATATGATTCCAATATTATTAAAGTTGACTTGGCAGGCGCTATATAAATTCGCCTGAAGATATCTCATAGCAACAGAGAATGATTCACCTGTTCAGGTGCATCAGCTGAGATGGCAGAGTCTCAGGTGCACATTTCTTTGTGACTGATCGAGTTACAAATTACGTAATAATAATAATATGTATGTTTGTATGTAGGCTACGTACGTTATAATAATAATAATAATAATGATAATAATAATAATAATAATAATAATAATAATAATAATAATAATAATAATAATAATAATAATAATAAAAATAACAATAATAATAATAATAATCAACATCAATACTGAAAGCTAGGCCTATAATTTATAATAATAATAATAATAATAATAATAATAATAATAATAATAAAAATAATGATAACAACAACTGGGTATTACCTCACACTAGCTACTGGTGAACCGAGAGAGACCAGCTACTTATTTCAGAGGATCTCAATCACAATACAACGCTTCAACGCCGTAGCATTTAGTGGCACCTTTATTAAACCCAAGCCTGGCATGGATGAGGTTTAGCCGTTCCAGACAAACTACTTTTATCATTTCTAAGTCCCCGTGGAATGAAGAATCCCAAATAATAATAATGATTAGCCATCCCAGAAAAATGCGGGATCGCATGTACCTCGGGTAAATAAAATAATAATAATAAAGATGATGACAATAAACTCTATTGTAATCAAAATAACAACAATAAGGCCTAATGATCAGGTAGGCTTTCTTTTTCCACTCCTTTCTGCCAGCGATAGACCTATATAGACTATATATTTACTCCGGACGTATCTTACCTGGCTCAGGAAAGACTGTAGGCCTAATAACTAATGAAATAATAACAATAACAACAAGAATAAGACAGTGTATAAAAGAAGAATAAGAATTATAAGCACAGAGACTAGAAAGAATACAAAGGCGAAGCTGATAGAACAGATGAGATGATGATGATGATGATGATGATGATGATGATGATGATGATGATGATGATGATGATGATGATGATGATGATGATGATGATGATGATGATGATGATGATGATGATGATGATGATGATGATGATGATGATGGGTTTGACATGCTTAAATTCAGTCATGTTTGAACTTTGATGAAGTTTTGAGGGTCATTAATGTATGGATAATAATTATAATGAAGACAATCGCAATCTCGAGATTTAAACAGTGCCCAAGAAGGCGCAGTCGCGGGAACCAGCTTATTCACAGGCGTTTAATAATAGAATAATAAAATCGATAGGCAGAGGGTAAAATCGGTTCCAGATCAAGATCCAAGGGGTCAGGCAGGCAGATAGTCAGACAACTGAGGTAGGTGATGTTTAGAATTGTAACGGCGATGGAGGGAAGGGGAAGGAAGAGGAGGAATCAGGATATAGGATTTGTGAGAGTGTTTTCAGTTTTAAGTGTGAGACCTGTGGAGAGATAGCAAGAGATGAAGTTTTGGTGAGCGAGCGGAAATAAAATAGTACATAAGAGAAAAACTAAACGGAGACAAGAGAGGCAGAGACAGAAAGACATAGACAGAGACAGAGATAGAGAGGACAGTATATATATATATAAGCAGGAAAAGAAACGAGAGAAACGAGAAGAAGGTCAAAAATAGAAGAAGACAGAGAAGACAAACGATCGATTTATTCTTTCATTTCACCAACAGATGCGCATTTTGTAGACGAGAGAACTGCACTATAAGTGACGCATCCACTCCCATCCTTCTAATACAATAGAACATAGTCTACACAGCTTTTAAATTGAACTTTATTTTGTGAACTGACAAACTATTAACTGTTGTTGAATGCAATATACATGCAGACTATTATCTTATTAAAATATCGTATTAAGATATCTGATTAAGATATCTGATTAAGATATCTGATTAAGATTTCTGATTAAGATTTCTGATTAAGATATCTGATTAAGATATCTGATTTAGATATCTGATTTAGATATCTGATTAAAATTTCTGATTAAGATATCTGGTTGAGATATCTGATTAAGATATCTTATTAAATATCTTATTAAGATATCTCATTTAGATATCTGATGACCTGAGACGAATCGTAGGGATCGTAGTTGCTCGGTGCCGTGTGATACTTTGTGCTTCACGAATTCAAAATAAGAAAATCGTTTTACTTACCGGTATAATTAGCAAACACCAGCTAATTACACGTAACTAACTATATACAATAAACTAAATAATCCACCATCTCATTCACTAAATCACTCATTCATTCACTAATTCACCGTTCATGTACAGTTACCCATTTACTCACTCACCCATTCACTTAGTCACTCAATCACCTACTCACCAGTTCTCTCATCTTCTTCGCCAGCACTTAAGCTCAATCACCACTCACTCATTCACTCACACTCTTAACTACATATATAATTAACTAAATAATCCACAATCTCATTCATTCATTCATTGTATCACCTGTCCAACCGAAGTCATTCATCATTCAGAATGAGCGAAAACATCTTTCTGAACTTTTGGCCTCCTTTGAACACAAAAACAAGTCTGCTTAATTTGTTGTTGCGTCTACTTGTTGTTGTCGTTGTCGTTGTTCCGACTGTTGTCGATATACGGATAGATACATGTATACATGCAGTCACTGCTATGAACGTAATTGGCAACAACTACAAGTGACATCGATCTGCTTTCGAGTTGAACCGCTAATCAGCAGAAACGGACGAACCAATCATTTGTATATGAATAACAACACGAGGCTAATAGGAGGCTTTGAAGACAGGATCTGCGCGTCTCCACGCTTCTCGGCTACACACGAAACCTAATTTATGATTTCCAACAATTTAGACAAATGCATCTGTGATCTACCAGTTTATCTCATTCGATCTATCCATCTGTGGCGATCGAATGACAGACCAACGAACTGAATGCAAAGGACAGGCAAACAGGCAGGTAGATAGCAAGTGATACTTCCGCAAATATATACACGCACAACACAACACACACAAACACACACACACACACACACACACATATATATATATATATGAGAAAAAGAGTTCCGAAGCTGTATTGCAACAGACAATTGTTGCTGTGCAGACTGATAACCCAGTATATATGCAATCAGTACAAGCAAATGTATACGCACGAGAACACATTCCAATTTATACATATAGGCTCCTGCGGTCTCCCTCTGTCTCCGTCTCTCTCTTTATATATATATATATATATATATATATATATATATATATATATATATATATACATGTATATTACTGCTGTATGCATGTGTGGATAAGATGTTATATATTTATATTCGGAGACATTCAATCATTGGAGACTCATAGACGACGTCTGCTGTGCTTCTCTTGATTTGCATTTCTCATAATATTATTTGCAGCAATAAACATAGAAAACCAAGGCACATCAGACACAATAGCACATATATACATAATATGGGCGTTTGTCATACAGTTTATGAAATCGCAGAGACTGACAGAGACAGACGGACAGACGGACAGACGGAAAGACGAACGGAGACACACAGGAGACGGGTCATGACCAAAAAGTATAATATATTATGGTGTTTACTATACACAGACATATAATATGCATTGCATGCTAAAATGTTCAGGCTACATTCATACATACGTTTATACGTACACACATACAAACGCATAAACAAACATACATGTATTGTATTGTTTTGTATTGTATTCAAACATTTATAAAGCGCCTCTAGTAGGGTGAACGTTCAGAGGCTCTCGCAGTGCACAAGGCCACGAGAGAAGAAATATAGGTTTTGAGAAAAGTAAAGGAGGAGAAGGGGTTACAACCTAGAATTTGAAAGCAAGTAGATGGAGATAGCGCATTCCAAAGAGAGGAACCAATTGAGGTAAAGGACCTGGACTGAGGCATGGCTGTTCTAGTATGAGGAACTAGAAGATCAAGTCTGTTTGAAGAGCGGAGTGGACGATGCGAGGAGGCTGAAAGAGGCCGGAGTAATACATCAGCTAGATATTTTGTAGCAAGACCCCGTTGTGTCTTGCAGACCAGAATAAGGATTTTGAATATACATACATACATGCATGCATACATGCATACATACATACATAAATGCATACTCAACTAGGCCTACATACATCTTTGATGCATATTTGCTATATGCAAATTTTTATGTTCGTTACGAAGACTTATGGATACATGATGGCATATCAGTGCGTATAAATTTAGAAGGAAATAATTGGAGATGCATGTTCTCCTATTCTCGAGGCTTATAACACGGACGAGAGACGAATCTGTGTATAATTGTGCGATTTGTCAGAGATTGAAGAGATTATTCGGAGCAGTAGAACATCGTCTGATATATATGTAGCTTACGCTACGATGGCAATGACTTACACTACACACACACACACACACAGGCTTACGTCTTATTATATGTTTAAATGTTACACTTGTTGTGTATTTTAACTCCTCCGTTGCCCGTTAGTCTGGCAAGGCCATGCCCACGCGTGGATAAAGGAGGTGGCAATGTCAACAGCTCTGGCAGCCATAAGATGTCCTTAAACACTGGAATCTCTCTCTGTCTGTCTGTCTGTCTGTCTGTCTGTCTGTCTCAGTCTCTGTCTCTTCCTGTCTGTCTCTGTCTGTCTCTCTCTCTGTCTGTCTCTCTCTCTGTCTGTCTCTCTCTCTGTCTCTCTCTCTGTCTGTCTCTGTCTGTCTGTCTCTCTGTCTCTGTCTGTCTCTGTCGGTCTCTCTCTCTCTCTCTCTTTCTCTTTTCTCTCTCTCTCTCTCTCTCTCTCTCTCTCTCTCTCTCTCTCTCTCTCTCTCTATATATATATATATATATATAATTATATATAGATTCCAGTGTATATAATATATGAATAAGTGTACAATATACATGAATATATTATATCAATCTGCGTGTTTAAGTTAAAGTGTGAAATGACGGTGCTTCAAGAGCCTGTATAGCTATAATAGAGTATTTTTGGTATTTTATATGAGCATTCATAATGATGTGGCTGGTCGATAAACATGTATGCCATCATTGTGCATGCATGGTTGGCCATCCCTTGCGTACGGCGAGGACTGAAGGCGGGTTGTGCCACCATGCGTAACCAGGCGACACATCGTTGGCGCCGGTTGCACATGGATGTGATGTTTTGGCTCATCAGCATGACAACGGTATAAGAAGGAAGTCATTGGATTCGGCCTGTCGATGCGCCAAATGATGCAACAAATCTAATCTTTGTAGGTGATGAAGGACAGGCAGACTTAGAGGAGGGCAGTCACACAAACAGACCAAAGACTGACCGAATGACCGACTGACCGACCGATGGACTGCCTGACCAACTGCCTGACTGACTGACCGACTGCCTGACTGACTGACCGACTGCCTGACTGACTGACCGACTGCCTGAATGACTGCATGACCGACTGCCTGACCGATGGACTGCCTGACCAACTGCCTGACTGACTGACTGACCGAATGACCGACCGAATGACTGTCTTAATGACTGACTGGCTATCTGACTGATCGCCTAACTAAAAGACTGAATAAATTATCGACAAAAAGATTGACTGCCTGACAGAATCTGACGGTTGTTCTCAACCACCTTTACATCAATATTTCAACTCTGTTTATGAAGTAATTTAAACTAGAACATTGCAGTGCAATGAATTTAACAGCAACACATTGGATGACGTTTATAGACCAAAATATTCAGAAACAGTTTCGGCATCTGAGAGGCTGCTCAATAGGAACTATTCTACCAACTCTCGGATACAGATTAAGCAGAAATGCAAACCGTAGTTTCGATTGGCCGCCTTCTGTGACCAGAAGCGCATATATATATATATATATATATATATATATATATATATATATATATATATATATATATATATATATATATATATACTATCTCTATATAGAAGCGCATATATATATGCACAGTGCGAGACTCAGAAGCCATTGTGGTTCTTGAATCTGCTACTTATCGGTTGACGTTTGTTATTCTGTGGCATAAAAATGAATGATGCTGTGGGAAATAATTCCTCCACGGTAGATAATGATCTAAAGTGTTTTATGTCTGTGGAATGCGGGATTGGGAGAAGTCTGAATGGTCAGCCGGATTTAATGACCCGATACATAAATGAAGGACATTTTTAGAAGGGAGGAAAGTCAGACTTCTCCCCCATCGCCCTTTTCGTTACTATAACATGGCACAGCATTCCTTCGTATGACATAGCCTAACACAATTCAGCTAAGCGCAATGCAACATAATATAGCATACATGTAGATTAACATAACATGGGGGGATAATACAAAACTGCACAACAGAATAGCATAAGACTGCACGAAGTAGCAAAGAATAACATGAGATAATATAAGATAGCACTGCGTAACATGACATCAAGAGACACGTCAGCCCAATTTACAAGGTAGGCCTACTCAATACCCAATTCTTCATAACTTTTTCTTTAAAAAATTTAAAACTAGGATAATGTCCACCGAGACAGTGCAATCATCCAAACTATTCCACACGTTTAGTAAAGATAATACTTTGTGCGGAGTTTATAAGTAAGCGTCGCCAATGGTTTGGAAGATATTCTGATACTATTACTTAGTGTTGTTGCAAGGCCAGGGTGTAATCCATTGGTCCTCCTAATAAGGCCGTCTCTGCTTTCTCTGTGAGTCATTCGTAGCCTATTTGGACAATGCTGAATCTGATGTCATACAATCAATCATCAGTGACCGGGATATCATGGTTTCGATGTCGCTACGATTTCCTTCTGGTCTGCAACTCTGCATATATGACTGTACGTTTCGGAGAGACTCTCATCGGTCAGCGTTACAGGAATTTGTCGTACAGAAAAGACCAAAGAACGAAGAAATAAAACACAGTATTTTATAGGATGTTCTGTAATCTCGTATACATATCGTCAGCGTTTTCGGACAACGACACGTACAATGGCAGTGGTTCCCAACCTTTTCTGAACAAGATAACCTTACTAAAAGTCCTTCAGTCAATGGCACCAGGCTTCAATTTCATTCATTTTACTTGGTTCTCTGTTTAATGACGAGCAACGTTCCTCGTATTCAACCACAGTGTTTTGACTTTTTTATTCACTACTTCAAGTTTAAAAAATTATAAGGGTGTCAGTTGTGATACTATTTTTAAAAATTTTAAACCATTCAGGGACACTAAAGTTTTTGAAATTAGTTTAAACCATTTTAGGGAAACATGTTTTTTCAATTTTTTTAATTTTGTCATCCAGCCCCCACCCTAAAATACCACCCCAGCTTGGAACCCCGTTGAAAACATGTCACATTTCCGGAATAATCATGGTTTTTCAAAATTTTCTCCCCAACTTGTTGTTTAAGTTCGCTAGCATTGAGTTGGTTGATATTCAGTCTTTATCTAGTTAATGCTTTGGTTGAACTAATGGATTTTGAGTTACATTGCATTTTATTATAGTTTGCTTGCTTTTGCTTATTTGACATTCTTATGAGTTGGACTTGGTATTGGTTAGCATATGTATGTCGTGGTGTTTTTATTACTGTATCTGCATCGTTATAGTTACGCTAAGTTGTCATTTTATGGTGATTATGATATATATCAATGACCGCGGCACGGTCATTCACTTAGGGGGGAAATGTAGTGTAGTGTGTGGGTGTGTGGTGTCAGCCTGGGTGTGTGTGCAGTGACAGCGGCTGGCAAGCAGAGTTGGTGGTGTGTGCAGGCAAAGGGATTATCTTGCCGGAGTATAAAACTAGTGTTTGCGGAGCTGAGAGAGCGACCGGTTAAATATATGAGTGTGTGCTGCTGCTCACCTAACATTGTTGTTGAGTTGTATTAGCTAGCGTTAAGTAAACAGAGACGTACATACAGACATACATGCTATGTATGTCTGTATGTACGTATGCATGTGTGTTGTGTGTATGTGTATATGTGTACGTATGCAAGTATGTAGGTATGCATGTACGTACGTGTGTGTACGTAAATATATATATGCATGTATATATGTATACATGTATGCATGCATGTGTATGTATGTATGTATGTATGTATGTATGTATGTATGCTTGCCTATGTTCATGTATGTATGTTTGCATGCATGTATGTATGTATGGACAGTATGTATATGTATGTATTTATGTGTGTATGAGAACACTTAATATAGCGCATTTTAAGTAACTCACAAAGGCGCTGTAAGGTGGATGAGCAATTAGTAAAAGGTCAGCTTTTATCTTACCTTGTAGACTTAATCGCAGCTATAGACCACTCTTAATGTATATAATTGTAACTACGAGCCATAGACCTAGTAAAAAATAAACCGTTATAGCTCTTTCTAACCAAATGCTATTGTCCTACCTGTTGCAGTTTGTGGAAGAAATGAGTTCCGGGCTTTCAGACATAGTTTCGTTCTTCGGGACTGCGAAGGTGTCGGAGAAAGACGAATGTAAGGCGAGTATAGTTCACAATTCACATCAGCTGCATGCATCCAGTTTAGACGAAGAATACACGACTTCAACTTAGCAAACATACAACCATGGATTTAGATTATTTAACTGAGAGACGCCGCCACCGCCCCGCGTATTGGTAGGCCTATATTTCAAAAGCACTCGGTTAACGTCGCCGCAATAAAACCAAAGTCGTTTACAGAACGTGGACTTTAAACGGGCTCATAAATGTCTATAATATTATTATAATATTATGTTACCGTATAGATCAATATAGCGCTATATTGTACTGGACTGCACTGTAGTAGACCTGTTATTAGTAGGCCTACTTTTCACCACTAGGTTTAGACCTGTGGGACTGTCCATGGAGGTCTTAATTAAATTCTAGTACTTGTCCTCCTTGGAGTTCTTGATTATTGTTCCATGGAGTTTACCTTCAATGGAATATCAATAATTCAAGAGCCTATATAGGAGATCATCCCTGTGATAAATACCTAGTAGACATTAGGGTGATTCAAGTTCTGTAGGAAAAAAATTAAAGTAGACAATTAAGAGAGGCTCTTTACTTTTTGAGTTCCTTTTACTACATAGAGCAAAACTATGAAATTTGGCTGAAATTGGTTTGTATTTAGGACTGCCTCAAGAAGCTTAAAGTTTTATTCTGAAAGATAAATTTTATTAAATTAACTCTTTTTATTGTCAAGCATTTTAAATTACTTACTTACCTATTTCTTAATCAAGAACTAAGAAAGAACATACAAAATTACTCCTCCGCCACTGCATGTCCGTGCCCTAGTGCTAGGCAGTGCCAGTCCCAAACCTGGATGAAAGAGGAGGGCGATGCTAATGATCTTTGTTATCACACAGTGTCGTGATCTGAAACTGCTTCTACTACTATCAATAAACTTACACTAGATATTTGCCCGTCCTAAGACGGTTAAGTTTAGGAAGTTCGCTCGCTCCACTTAAAATCGCATGATCGGCGGCCCGCGAGCCCATAGAGGGCAATAGACTATGATGCAGCGCAAATTTATCACACGGCAATATGAACCTACACGACGGTTTAAAGTTGATAGCAGCGCCGCCTACCGACTTTAATTACACGCAAATTTGACTCTCTGCGGCGGTTTAAATTTCAATCTCCCCTCCCCTCCCTACTCCTGTCTATCTTCTTCTAACTGTGCTCTCTTTGAAACGGAGCGCCATCTGGCGACGGATTTATTATACTGAGGAACAAAAGAAATCATGCGACCTCTAACGGTGACTACTCGCTAGCTGCGCCAGTCTCGGCCGACCTCACGCGGTATTCGCCTTCTCTCCCCTCCCCTCGCCTCCCTTCCCCAATACTCCCTCCCTTCTCCTCCCTCCCTTCCTCTTTCCTCCCTAAAAATTTCCCTCATTTCCTTCCCTCTGTCCACTCCATCCCCTCTCCGCCTCCCTCCTCTCATTTCCCCTCCCCTTCCCTCCCTTCCCTCCAAAAAACTCCCCTCCCTTCCCTGTCCCTCCTTCCCCTCCGAAAAACTCCCCTCCTTCTCTGAACCTCCCCTTCCCTCTGTCCCTCCATTCCTTCCCCCTCCCTCTTCCTCTCCCCTCTTTTCCGCTCTCCTCCGTCTCTCTCCCCTCCCCTCCCTCCCCTCTCTGAGCGATCCTACCGACGTGTCTGTTTGACGCGGTTGCTTGTCCGCTCCGTGTGGCAATTAATTGAAAGCAAAGTATGTGTGACGTCACAATAATATTGTGACGTCACACAAAGATTATCTCTTGCGAAACAGCGTTACACGACCCATGCACGCACGCAGAGAGATTTCTGTGTGTTTATATTATTAATTATTAATGTAATCCTAAAATCTGAACTGGTTCTATAGTTCACGATGTCACATAATATGTCACTAGCAACGAATTGGTTTCGTATTGGCCGTAAATAAATTATGGTAAATTATTGCTATTCACATCTCCAGTAGGCTACCAAACGCCATCAGAAAAAGATTCATATCCCCAAAATCAGGACCGGTACCAAACGTCACCGAAAATACTTGAGGGTGTATCAGTGTCTCGATCGTAGGCCAACATTATTGTCTTGGTCTCCTTTCAAGTTTCCTGTTTCTCCGCATGATCCGGTTCATTTTTTCCATAATTAGGCGTGTTACTTGCATCGAATTTCCCTTTGCTGTATCAGTGTCTTGTGCCATTAACATTACTTAAGCTAAACTTGTTAAAAAAAACCTATAGGCCTACCATACATGTAGATTTTGAATCAAAACAGAAAAGCCAACATTCTCACTTAAGAGAATATGTATTAATGTGGCTATGGTGTAAGAATTCTATTACTGATTCTATTAGTTTGACAGTTCTGCATCACCATTAGGCCCTAATAAATTCTCAACTGCCGTGTATGACGGAATTAATTTCTAAGGTAATTAAAATAATAATGAGCAAATTATTCGCAAAGCTTTTTGAGCTGAGAAGTGACAGCCACTTTGATTGGAGCCGCAGTGTCATGGCTTACTTTAAAAAGGCATGTCACAATGCGATGACTTGACTTTTCCCCAACTTTCTGGGGGTACAACCAGTGCTTTTTTTCAGCCGGAGCGCTCCGGAACGGCGTTCCGGTACCTTTTTTCAGCTATTAAAAATAATTTTCTTATTTAAAATTTTTAATAAAAAATTATTTAAAATTACTTAGATACTTTAATTTTAATTTTATTGCTTTCGGAGGGGTTTAGGCTAAGATTTCTGGGGGTTTCCCATTGAAGATGGTCGCAAAAATTAAGGTTTTTTGCTATTTCACATGTAAAGGCGCATAAAAAAATTTTCTGTCACTTATTTTGGGTGGGTTTGAACCCGGAAACCCCCTAAATACGCCCATGGAAATAAGCTTATGAGCATAAAATATGCCCCTATAATTGTTCCGGAGTTGAGTTCCGGAACCTTTTTTAGAAAAAAAGCACTGGGTACAACACAGAGCAAACCAAAAGATCATAGGCCTATTAAAGCAGAGAAACCTAAAACAAGGATCAGTGAAAAAAGCAACAAAAAGACACCAATAACTAATAATCGGCATCCAAAGAGAAACTCGAGAACAAGTAGATCAGTTCATCTATATTGTAGGTCTGATAACCTAAGATGTATGTAAACTTAGTAAACTAGGTTAATGTTCTGAAACAGTTTGCAGTTCTCCATTCACCTGAAACAGAGCAAAGTCAACTTATTCATTGCACAAATCATACATCAAAGTTTCTGTGTTCTTTGAAATGCCAGCACATTCGTAATGTTCCCCGCTGTGGCAAACTGCGCACTTGATCAATGGCTCATGTTCACGCGAGTGGGACAATAATTCACTGCAAAACAAGCATATCTTGAGTCTTCATAATCGTAATTTAATTTGTAGTTGGAAAGCCTTGGCACAAGGTTTGATATAGGTCATTCTTGTGTCAAATAAATGTTAAGCATGAAAGCAACAAAAAAGCATGAAATTAAAATACTTAAACATGTAAATAATTAAAGAAAACAAACACTAAGAATAATTCAGGAAAGAAGCAATGAATTACATTTGGTCAGCTAAGTCAGGACTAAAGTTCGGCATTGTGCAAAACAGTGTAGGTTTCAACTGTGCACTTGATGTTCAGGTAAAACTGCCGAATAATGGTCAAGATGCAAAAATAGGCTGTGCAATTTACAAAGCTCCAATGGCCAAGAATCACTGAGCCTCCGATATCAGACCGCTTGTCAAACTCCACAAATAATATGTTCGCTGGATGCCACCAAGTGCCGTCTGATCGTTGAAATGAGTTATAAATGCACAGAGGACGCTGGCAAGCACGCGAAAATGCAAGTACTGTTAAATTACTGGCCCAACAAAGGTGTTTTGTACTTTTCTGTACTTTTCCCAGTTCTTTTCCCTTATTTAAGATCAAACAACATTTTACAGAAGAGGAAAGAGTTGCACAGCCAACTGTTGTGAAATGCATTGCTTCTATAAAGTTAAACTCAATTTCCATGCACAACTGCTCAGACAATTTCAAACACATAATGGTATCGAATTATCATAAATGCTGTGCACAAATTAATAAGTTCCATGTACTTAACATTGCCAAGTGTTAAAGAAACTGCTTGGTAAAAGCAGTCACCAGTTGCAGGAGTAGTGAGGACACTGAAAAGCTTCCTGAATGAAGGGTGAAGTTCCTTCAGTGAACCCTTTGCAACTGGCATCAACAATTCATCACAGGTTTATAGAATGCTTGAGCGTAACAGTCCAAGCATAACAAGGGTAAGGGTTGATTCATTCCAGTGAAACAGTTAGGTCGTTTGGACTGGAGACAAGTCATTACATATAAATGATTAAATAAATAAATGATTCACACAGTTGTTTAGCATTTCCACAGAAATCTCTGATCGTTGTTAAATTCAATGTCATCAGTCATCAGACACAACTATGACTGACTAGGTGGGTGAATATTACACAGTAGGCCAAGTATTAGTGTGTTAACATAATCGAGCGACTTATTAAGACGACGTCACCAGTTCACACTAATTTATACAAGAAAAGTGAGTGTTTCACAGAACTCTGAGTGAAGACTCTGTAACTTGTAGAAAGTGTGATAAAAATTGAAAAAACACTTTCCCCCTGTTTTTCACTGGGCTCAACCTGCGCCCGCCCTGTATAGGGATAGAAGCCCCTGGTTGTCAGTAGCCTAATTGGCCAATGTTCGTTAAACCTGGGACTATTATTACTGACAGTAATAATAGTCCCAGGTTAAACGAACATATGAAAATTTGCATATGTTATTTGAGAAAAGTAAAAAAATCATTATACATACGTTAAAACATAGCTACCAAGGGTCCAAGGCCCAAATAATTGGCACAGTTCATAAAAAATTGTCTTAATAAAGGTTTGGTATACAAAACGGGTTAAGCTGGTTCTAATTCCACTTTTCTTAGTTAAGGACCAGGCTAGCGTAAGTTGGCTTTATGATGTCTCGATTATAAATATTGAAATGTAGAAAGTAGGCGTAAGTGGCTCACCTTTTTCAGTTCAGCACAAAATTAGCGCTAGCCTATAGAGAAACTGAACGTATTCGCTTGTGCTTATTCAAATCACGATTGCAATTTAATACCATGTTTATGTGTCAGTTCTATCGACAAATTGAAGTCCGAGAATGTAGTTTTGTTTCTAATTAATTAGACTTAGATCTAGATACATACTTAATGCTATATGCGGTCCAGGACTCTTAACATGATGCCAGCCACTATCACATCTGGCAGGGAAGCACTTGTTTGGGTCTGTGCAGTCCTGTGTCCTAGAGCTAACCATTGCAGGGTTACAGGTAATTTTCTAGTGATCTGAACGTTGTTAGCTAATGATAAACTTTCTTTTCTTAATGACAATAAAATCTCATATCGTTTAGGATAGCGTACACAGAAATCACCTGTAATAATTTTCTCCTAAAGGGATGCTATATAAATTTCTAATCAATTTACAATTACAACAATTTCAAAGGATTTCTATCATAGGTGAAACCGATATGCAAATCGTAATCCAGGTCAGTCCGGTCGATATCTATCAGCAATTCAATGGTAACAGCCAAGACTCAAACTATCTGAAATGCCAATTAATGGACTGTACAGAATAAATCGTTACGGAGATTTGGCCAGTAGCCTAAGCATTTTTCCTCTGCTAGCTTTCGCCGGATAGTCGATGGTAAAGTTAAATCTCACATAACTCACTGGTATTGGAACTCACGATGGAGTGATGGATCATGGAACCAACCAATAGATTGTTTTATGGTGCTTGACCCTGACCGAGCAACGTTGTGCATAGCCTTATTCTCTGCATAGGAAGCAATCTCATGTGAACAAGTCTTCAGTATTGCCTTAATACAAAACACTTGACAGTGATAAGTTCATCAGTAGAATATGACCAAACGTTTATTTAGTGACTAGAGGCCTACGGACTTATCTATAAAGCTTTTCATTAAATAAGTTTATTTCCTGAAATACCTTGTTCGACAAATTTAAGCTACCACGTGAAGATAGTGACTGGGAATTAACTGCTTAATAGTAAACATTCTTTGAGAAGTAGGCCTAATAGTAGGCTATAGTTTCTATTGTTTATAGTTCGTGTCCCATTACAGAATCCAGGTAGCCTATGGTAAAGTATATAAGATAACAATTTTATAAGGTTAGAAATTTAAGGCCTACGTTTAGGAGGGGTTAGACGCAGAGAATAGCAGTCTATAACAAAAAACGTGCTTTGTTTCAAGGCAATAAACCTTGAGATGTTACGCGTTGGAAAATGCAACTGTCAACACCTAATCGGCAACAAACGCAAGAAGATCAGTCTGTAAGTGGAAATGGACGATATTCGAACAGTGTAACAAGGAGTCGACATTCGCAACTTGATACCCCGGTAAAGTCTAAACTTTTATGATTACTCCTTTGTGTCAAGTTAAAGTAGACTAGACTTGTAAACTTTTCGCAGTTAGACTATATTGGCCATCGTATTGTCTAATTGGTGGAAATGGCACATGTACATGAATTTTCACCATTGTGTAGGACCGACAGTACTGTACTGCATGGGATCAGCATCAACAGCTGCTTGATAAAGTTCACCTACGGGAAGACAGAGTACTGCATGCTAAGACATAGATTCTGTATGCTACACAGTGCATTGAAAATGTTCATAATTATAATTCACACGTCGTGTTGAGAGAAATTTTCAGTGAAGCCAATGTTGAGAGATCGCTAGTCTTTAAAGCCAGTGCTTCGCACGATATAAAGTTTACGTCTGTGCACTGAGTGTTGTCTGGTTGTCTTAGCATCTTTTTTAGCGATTCAGTAGGCTTGTCTTTCCAGTGAAAAGGACGGCTGCTTTGGATTGTTGAGTTGTATGTCTACTGCTGTATACGGTAATTTTGCGGCGCATTTTAAAGATCGTAACATGCGTTATATATATATAATTATATATATATATATATATTATATACATATATACAATTACTACATGCTAGCATCCGTAAAATTCATATAGGAGCTCCAGGTGGCAACTCTCGGGAAAAACTTTAGGCCTAGTTGCTAACGCTTCGGTCTGTGACTACGCGTGAAGGGTTCGAATCCACGTGTTTCATATGAAATGCATAAATGGCAAGGCAATCGGTTCAGTTGCAGAAAAGAAGCAAGACATTCAGTTGCATAGGCCTAGATCCTGAAACTGGATATAGGAGGTGTTTGTTCAGAGACCCACGAAAAATATTATGAGCGCATTCAACTGATATAATATTATTGTCCTCAGATACTGAAGTGAAATAAGTACATGAAATAACTAGTTCTTCAATCACTTTTGAATATAAGCCAAGTGACGAACCCTCTTAATTAGACATTTGGAAGAAATGCTTTCTTTAATGAGTTGTGGTCAATGGTCATGCAGTAGATAACAATCTTGAATAATTATAGTAGGAGTAAATTCTGTTGCCCACCTCACAGATTGAATCCATTAACTTATTCGACTTCGAAATTTGTGATCGTCCACCATAAACGAAGACGACTTCTTGCTAGTCTTACTAGTGTAAAACGGTTGAGATGTTATAATATATTATATCCTTGATCTATCTATCTACTAGAATTTTTTACCCGGCTTCGCCCAGGTTTTCCCCAGGCTTAATTTTTAACGGCTGCAAATAAAGGCTACTTACCTACTTACTATATTTGCTGATGGCTTCAAATATTTAAAAAATGTCCATATATCTGAATGGAAACGCCATTTAGAGGTGAGCGTAGTTGCTTTGCCCGTGTACTGCACGGGTTGTCTCTACCTTAGATATAGAGAATATTATTTGTTCCCCGTACTACACGGGTTATCTCTATTTTAAATAGGCGTATTATTTGTTCCCCATACTACACGGGTTATCTCAGCCTTATAATAGGCGTATTATTTGTTCCCCGGGCTAAATATAATAGACGGAAATTCGGCCGTTGTTCTTTACCTCGTTGGCTTTAACGACGTCTTCCACAGGACCGGTGTATTTGAATTTAACGACAACTTCGTCAGCGCCCGTGTAGGCCCTATTTGAATTTAACGATGTGCAAATTTTTCGTGTGTCCCTTGGCGAATTGACGCGCAGGCTTGAAATTGTTTAACCAACGCTATGCAATATACTCATGCATAGCTAGATTTCAATAGCATTGAAACAGACTATGACCACATCGAAACTTAAAATGTCCAAATATCGGAATTTAAAGTAAATTTTGAGTTGAAATAAAATGTCTATAGAAATTCAAATGAAAACGTTCGTTAAAAATTTCGTATCCCTAAAGCGTTGCATTGAAATTCTGCTGTGGGCGTGACCACTTCTCCGCGTGACGTAACCTCTGACGTGGACAAATGAGATGTAGCCTCGTCGAAAAAGTTGGAAATTTAAAATGGCCATATGTCGGCGTTTAAATAAAATTGCGAGCTGAAAATAGTCGCGTTGACCTAGACGTGGCGTAATAATGTTTTGTAAATTTTTTCAAATCGCTAAACCGTTCCGTTTCGGAGCCTTTAGCCGGACAGACAAACATCCTGAAGGACAGAAAAATCCGAGTTTGCCTTATAATATAAGATCTAGCTAGTCTTACTAGTGTAAAACGTTTGAGATGTTATAATATATTATATCCTTGATCTATCTATCTATCTATCTATCTGTCTGTCTGTCTGTCTGTCTGTCTGTCTGTCTGTCTGTCTGTCTGTCTGTCTGTCTATCTGTCTGTCTATCTATCTATCTATCTATCTATCTATCTATCTATCTATCTATCTATCTATCTATCTATCTATCTATCTATCTATCTATCTATCTATCTATCTATCTATCTATCTATCTATCTATCTATCTATCTATCTATCTATCTATCTATCTATCTATCTATCTATCTATCTATCTATCTATCTATCTATCTATCTATCTATCTATCTATCATCTATCTATCATCTATGTATCTATCTATTTTTATTATTATGTTTTTTAATCCCGAATGTGAGAGTGGCTCGATTTGTATATCGACAGAATGATATTATTGTCAGAAAATGAACTGTCTGAGTTTAAGATTTTTCCTAAACCAGAAGCTCATGCATAGCGATCAACAAGCATCCATTTTCCATTACCTCACATCGAATTGATACGAGTCAATCAAATTGGTGTTGTTGCGCAGGAGAAAGAATTCGGTCTTAGACGGATTAAGCAGAATTTTATTATTGGCTATCGAGGACTGAATATAACCTAAACTGGGTACGAGTAGTAGGCAAGCAAAATTGCCTGTGGAACTATCAAGTACATGTAGCTTATGTATGTGTGCATGTACATTAGGGTGGTTCACGACTACATGGCAAAATATAAAGTTTCTGTTTTTTATTATTAGAGGGTGCCAATGGAGTCCACTATAATTTTTTATAAAAAAAACAATTCAGATGCAATTTTATCCACATTTTAGAATATTTAGGGGTTGCGCAAGTGATTAGAAGTTTCACGCACCTTGAGTCATTTTGCTCTTCGATGGGCGCTCAAAGCCTCATCAAGACTGGGCTTTCCAAGTAGCTCAGAGAGAAGGTCAAAGGGGTTATTTAGCAAGAGATGATAGAGTCTTGATTCATAAAATGGAAAAGAAATTTATTAAAGACCTACATAAGAGCAGCGTGAGAGATCAAAGAATGATATGGAAGTTTTAACAAGCACAGTAGGATCTGAAGTCGAGCAGCAGTGATAAGGACACACCTGAGGGAGGCAGTTGCACATGTTGTGGTAGTCTATAAAAGAGGATGAAAAACAACAATCATCCACGACTAAGCAGGAAGCTGCAGATATATGGATAAAACAAGAGTCACTAACATGGCAGCAACACATCCACATCTATTGGCTGCCACTGTTCAATCTCAAAGACATGAAATTCGGGACTCGCATATGAGTCGCAGTTCTATTCGCCAAGCTTGAAGATTTCATCACGAAGAGCGTGATTCTATGATCAAAAATGAATGCTCTCCAGATTGTGCAATGGTTGTTCATTGAGATGGTAAACTGTTGCCCGACATCACTGGCTGCGAAAATGTAGGTCGGCTGCCTATGATTGTGTCTGGCATTGGACAGAGCAACTTCTTCGTGTCCCGAAGATTAACTCAGACACTGGAGAAGCTCAGGCAAGCGCCTTGATCATCTACACAGATGACTGGTACGTGAGAAGAAAGATTAAGGGGATGTGCTTTGACACCACGACGAGCAATACTGGACAGAAAGCTGGGACGTGAACTCTGATAGAAAAGCGACTTGGTCTGAACTTACTTCATCTAACAGGTCGTCACTACGTGATGTTAATTGCTGCTGAAAAGGCATTCAGTGTCACGAAAATTGCTTCCTCAACTGGGCCAGACATTCTAATACTTCACCGTTTTCTTGACCATTGGCGTCGAAATGACTCGAGTAGGTTTGAGACAGCAGTGGATTACTGATTTCGGGGAGCGAGTTATTGCTTTTGCTGAAACAAAGCTGGCGGACAATCATCAAAGAGATGATTATAACGAGCCTCTTGAATTAGTAATCATTTTTTTGGTGGAGCACTAACTCAAGGAATTCACTTTATAGCGCCTGGAGTTTTATTCATTAGAGGTGTGGATGTTTCGATCAGTAAAATGTTTCGATCTCTTTCAAACTGAGGCCAGTTGATGGCAGGAGTATTTTCAATTTCATTCCATTTGTCTGTGATGTGTACGTCCAAGCATGGTATCAAACTTCCTGTCCTGTCTCGGCTTCTGCAATTAACTGAATACAGAAACCAAGAAATTAGACAGGTCACCACTACAGCAAGCACATAACCGGAAAGCTGGAATGAAAATGAAGATTATCGTGAATCACAGGCAGTCGTCATGGCACTCAAAGTAGTCAACGACACCGCAGAGAGAAGTGTAAAGCTAATCCATGAGTACAACTCAATCCTGACAATTGACTAAGATCAGAAACAGTATTGGCTTCACGTTGTTGATGCGCATCGAAATCAATTTCCTGACTCGAAATAAGAACACATTGCTGGCAAGTTTGGACGGTGCCGCTGTCAGTGCTGAAACGACCACTCAATGAAGACAAATCAAAATATTTATGACGTTTCCCTTTAAACTAGCATTCGACCTACCCAAAATGCTAAATTTAATCACAGACTTTGAACGCTGAAACACTGAATACATTGTCACGCCTTTGTACTGATGTTTGTTTGCCATCAAGGCGCAGTGCTGAATTCAAGTATACATAACATAACTTTGGGTGGCTTGCGCAACCCCTAAATATGGTTCAATTTTGCTCAAATTTTCAGTTTGTTAGTTTTTTAATAGATAATAGATGGACTGCGATGGTGGGTTCTAATCTTGACTTTTCGAGAAAAAAGTTTTTTGGACCACACTAATGTACATGTAGGCCTACACTTACTATAGCGCCATTTCAATTAAGTATCTCGAAAAGCGTTGTCAACGCAAACCTAACTGATGTCAACGCCAATAAGAGCACAACGTTAATCAAGAAGCGAGCAGTGCTCCAGATAACTGGAAGAAGCACCACTGGCGAGCTCCCGCAGACACACAGAACGAGACCAACCGACAGATTTTATCAAGCACTGATAGCAGACACAGACTTCGGAGTTCCTGGACCAAGTTGCGGAAAACCCTGGCGCCGACACCATTCAGTTCTCGTTGATGGTAGAAGATGCTTCGTCCTTGCATTCCTCTGGAACCGGGACTTTTTGAGAACGACATAGTCGGCAACTGTTCGCAAAGCGTCAAGACAGTTGAACATTCACTACCAATCCATTGACTCTCCTGGCTTTCTAAATGTAGCTTAACTGAGGAGTGCGGGGTTTCTGCCGGGTGACGCCCCGACTGTCGATGGCCTGGCCAGCCGAGCCGATGACGTGTTGTTCAACGCCATCATAAATGATCCCGGGCATGTCTTACGTCGAATGTGCCAGGAGCGACCGATAAGTCGATATGACCTCCGACCCAGGCCCAACCATTCGTCATTCCAGCAATGGACAGCAAGAACTTTCTACCACGCATGCTGCACAAAAACACTTACTAGCTGCCCAGTGAGGTCTTAGATTCCATATAGTGTATAACAATCCAACAAATTAACAATACATTTTCCAGGATAGATATGAACATTATCCATATCTATAACTTTTCTAGGCTCTTTTTTATAACCATAAGTTACGCACTTTTGTCGTTGGCTGCGTTATGACAGCCAGTTTTTAATAAACGAAAATACAATACAATACAATATCTTGAAATGTCTATAGTGTAGTGGTAACACCACTGGCGTGAAGAGCAGTAGGTCGCGGGATCGTTTCCCGCACCCTTCCAAAGGTTCACTTAGCCTCTAATTCGCGAGATGGCGCGTTGGTAAAATTAGATGTAGGACGTGATTAGCACCTTGCATGGCTGCCTTATACAATTAAATTCGACCCCTGTAATAACTTTAGCCCCTTAGAATAACAGTGGACGAAGTCCTTATTTAATCCTATGGACAGTGTTATTCTCAAGGGCTCACTTGCTATCATCCATTCATACTGATTTGTAGGCCTAATCGTACTGTGTAATTGTCAGTTTGAAAATATTAAGCGAAGAGTATTATTATTATTAAAATGGCGAGACGAACCCCCTTCCTCTGTTATTATTATTATTATATTATTATTATTATTATTATTATTATTATTATTATTATTATTATTATTATTATTATTATTATTATTATTATTATTATTATTATTTCTGTTCCGGTTTCTGTGTGTCTCTATGGGCATACTCGTATAAGCATAGCTACTGCACTCACTCCTCTTGTCGGGCCATTTCCATTAACTGTTCATAGGTTTAGGTCCAGTACAGATTTATGAGATATGAGAAATTTATTTTATCTTAATAATGAATTAAGCTTTAATATGATATTTATACATCATTCATTGGAACATTTTTGGTTACAGTGAGAGCAACATTAACTGGTAGACTGCAAATCACTTCGTCTCCCCGTGGAATTACTAAATTTGAGGATAGCATCTACGCTCTCAGCGACGCACCAGATATAATTAATGTCTTTGAGGACAGGAATGACTTCCGTTTTATAGAAGAAGTCGCGTTGAATGAGACTCAGTACCCGTATGACATTGTCTACAGTAACAAATAAAAATGTGTCTACATTAGTGACATAACCGCGAAATGCATATGGGCGATGACGACAACAAGTGAGCATCGACTGACCAAATGGCTGACCAATGTTACCGGTCCACAGTCTCTCGCTGTCCAACGAAGGTCATTTGTTAGTGCTGAGAGTACATGTAAGTCAATCATTTAGTCAACTGGATATCAACTCGTTGTATTCCATCCTCATCCGCACACTCCTCTTACCAGAGGACGTCACGATTCCTTTTCATGTCGTTCAGACATCGGATGGAAATTTCATCATCAGTCACCGATTGAACGTTGCGTGGAGTAGATCATGGGTTATCAGTCAACTGACGAATGATGGAAAGTTGATCCATCGATTTATTCCCAGGAACCAAATCGGAGGAACTAAACCAACCAACACATCTGTCGTTGGATTTAGACAACAATCGATTATTTGTGGCTGACACTAATAACAATCGAGTGATTTTATTTTATTCAAGTGATCTAACATGGAGTCAAGTTCTTTTGTCCGAAGAGATAAATGGAATCCGTTTTCCTTTCAGATTATTCTACGACTCAAGCAAGAAACATTTATTCGTAGCACAACAATTTGCAAATGCTACTGTTTATGAAATAAATTAGAATAGGCCCCCTATAAGATATTCATAACTTGAGAACAAAGAACAGCATTTCTGGATAATTTGGCCTAGCTGTCAAAAATTCCACACTCGTTCTTAGATGCCAACTGCGATATTATATTCTAGAAACATTTAAACGTTATTACCATAATATCGGCATATTATTTTGAGTAAGCTAACCTATTAATCGTTTAGTAGTTCAGAACAGCATAGTAAATTGTGTGTTCAAAGCAATATAGTTCAACTCCTGCGCCACCACACGACCACCATCACCACCGATTGCCACCGCAGCACCATGCTGTCTCCTCGGCTTGACCTGCCCGGATTTTGACCTGGCACCGAAACGAACAGAGGAGTTTGGCTATTGCGGATTTGATTTGATATAGCACCGGTGAATAAGCTGGTCTCCCTGACGTGGCTTTTGTGGGCGCTGAGAAATTTTCGAAGAATTACATTACATTACATTACATATAGTGATCATTTTTATGTTCAGAACAATGTAATAGACCTAATTGGTGTCAACAGAAAATAAATGTATCATGACATTTATGGTCATAATTAACGGATCTTTGCGAGATTAACAAGAAAATCTTACAGCACTTAACCTGGGAACTAGCTCTCGGAGGAAAGGGACTACTCGATCGAATATAAAAGTGATTTATGAACTACAGAGCTAGATAAGTGAATATAATAGTAATAAAACATTAAATCCCTACTGTAAATACCAAGAAGAAATAAGCTATCATACTGAATTCACAGGAGATGATCATCAGCCACACAGCGATTCGGGTAGGACCATGGTCTCCATCCCCGGGCTTATATAGATTTTCGTGCTTGGGTTGGTCACGTGGTACATCCGGGACTCTAAAACACGATTGCACAACCATCTGGATGAGGCGACCGACAGTGTCAGTGACCCGGACCCACTCCGGATCCATGTGCGAGAGACCTGTCGAGAAGACATAATTGTTTCGACCGGATATTGTGATGATAACTTGACCTGATATGACTGACACACACTGTCACTAGTAGCCTACGATGAAATCAGAAGCAGGTAAGTATCCGAATAAGATTAAGAACATGAATTCGTCCTGAAAGGGAGCACAATCAGCTGCACATACCAGGGCGCATCGTCATCGTCGTCGTCATCATCATTATCATCATCATCATCATCATCATCATTATCATCATCATCATCATCATCATCAACATCATCATCATCATCATCATCATCATCATCATCATCATCATCATCATCATCATCATCATCATCATCATCATCATCATCATCATCATTGTTATCATCATCGTTTTCATAATCATCATCGTCTCTGTCGATGCACGGAAAGCTCAGTGATGTCTACTGCATATTTAATCAGTTCTCTTTGCACTGCTTTGTCGTTTGATGCTGAGCAAAACTTGTGGACGTTTGTTTCTTTGCATCTGTCTGTGTCATCGAACAAGTCTCTGCAAGACCTTCCTCTTCATGTCTTGCCTTCCACTATTCCCAACCATGTTCTTAACCCCTGTGTCGCAATTCATCGTAATCGCTATGTCGAGATTTTTACAGCACCCCAAAACGCGGGCTATTTGGAAAAGAGGTATGTTTTGCTCTGAGATGATCACTAGATCTCCTCTGTTCAAGTCTCTACTTACTCCGATATTCGCGATTTTGTGTCCAGATTAGATGCAGTAGGTCTCTCCGTCTGTAGCAGCGCATTTCAAATGTCAACTCTATTTGCTATGCCATGATGAATGCATGATGATAAAGATGAGAGTATGCACTGTTTTCAACTTAGTGGTATGGATGGATGGATGGATGGATGGATGGATGGATGGATGGATGGATGGATGGATGGATGGATGGATGGATGGATGGATGGATGGATGGATGGATGGATGGATGGATGGATGGATGGATGGATGGATGGATGGATGGATGGATGGATGGATGGATGGATGGATGGATGGATGGATGGATGGATGGATGGATGGATGGATGGATGGATGGATGGATGGATGGATGGATGGATGGATGGATGGATGGATGGATGGATGGATGGATACATCTCATCCGAAACTCTTACTGGACTGAAGGTAACGCGCTCTCTGTCTGTCTGTCTGTCTGTCTGTCTGTCTGTCTGTCTGTCTGTCTGTCTGTCTGTCTGTCTGTCTCTCTCTCTCTCTCTCTCTCTCTCTCTCTCTCTCTCTCTCTCTCTCTCTCTCTCTCATTCACATAATAACGTCTAGGTTACATTGTTCTGATCGAAGCTATAAGGCCGTCCAGAAGCCATAAAGACAGAGACAGAGGGTGATACGGAGGAAGGCAGAAAGAGATAGAGAGAATGAGAGAGAGACAGACAGACAGAGACAGACAGACAGAGAGTGAGACAGACAGACAGAGACAAAGACAGACAGACAAGACAAAGACAGGAACAGAGACAGTGACAGAGACAGAGACAGACAGACAGAAAGACAGAGGGGGAAGGAGGGAGATAGAACGACAGATTGAAGGGATTCAATCTAGAAAGTTAACCAGGACACTTAAGATCTTTTGTCCAATCAAATGAAAATGAAAAGCACCGTGTGAGGAAGGGTTTGAGGATCCACAGAGTCAAAGATTGAGATTCTTGGTCGTCGAGGGCTCATAGATTCAAAGTTTAGTCGTTTTGGGAGTCACACAGTTCGCTGGTCAACTGCAGCTGATCACGTGTCACAGAAGAGGGTCTTCCATAAGTTACGCCAATTTCCACTTTCCACTTTCCTTAAACGTTCGATTTTGTCTTTAAAATCTATTATTTAGTCTATAATTTAATTCATTATTTCGATTTATGACAGATTTCCAGATTTTCGTAGAATCTAAGTCGATAGTAAAAAGAGATGTATGGAGTTTGATCCCCGACTGTCAATCTGGGCAGCCATGACAAATAAATGAAGATCTCGCACTCAACCGACAAATGCTTAGGGTCACGGCAAATTGGTTACCTCAGCCTCTTACTTGCTTACAAGCCATTAGTTAAAACAACAAGGAACACGCGATGGACTTGAGGGTACGGTAGGGACTATCAATCTGTCAACCTAACGACCCTTGAGAAATTGCAACTCAATCCGCTCAATGCAATATGTCGGTTAACCGGATCTATGATAGCCTATTCGTGTATTTTGAATACGACATTCTCGAATGCTTACCGGAACTTTTGTCACGAGTTGTGAGGTGGCAAACACGAAACTCGCGGAATGATAAAATCACTCTTCAGTCGCCTTGGTTCCAGAGACCAACGTACAGACATTTAACGCACAGGCATCTAACGCCTCCGGTTACACATTCGATATAAGTTATTGTATAGACGCATACTGCTGCCACCTGCAGTTGAACAGGTGTCGTCCTGAAGGCGATGTCCACGGGATATAACATAGCCCGTGGACAACAATGCCATTATTGGACGACGTTTAATGTATTGTTTTCGAAACAGTTGCCATGCCGTTGAAGACGTCATTTTTATTTTCGAGGTTGAAGGAATTGCAATCTTATTATGACGTCAAATTTATCACCGAGATTTCGAGTTGCAATAATAGGAATAAATCTGAGAAATTTTATAGCGCATAAAATTGTTTATAAATTCTTATGCTTCAGGAGCGACTAACGTTTCATTAGATGTTCGTTTAGCTAAATCAGGGGTCTCCAAAGTACGGCCCGCGGGCCACATCCGGCCCGCTAAGGGCCTTAATCCGGCCCGCAGAACTCTCCTTGAAGAAACAAACTAAATTGGGAAAATTGAAAATTTTAACACCGCTGTACTCTGACATGCATATTGCCAAAATCCATGTCGCTGTTTGTAAGGCACTGTGCCTGATATTCAATGACACCATTGCAGTGCTTAAAGAGTAGGCTACAATATTCAGAGACATTATGAATCCAAGCATTCATCGCATTACTCACAATTCACTGGACAGCTGCGCACAGAGAAATTTTTCTTCTGAGTTTTGGCCCGTGGAGCTTTAGAAAGTCAGCAATGTGGCCCACCGCTGGAAAACTTTGGAGACCCCTGAGCTAAATCATTCGAAAATATCTAACTGCTAACTCCGTCACCGGACGTCCGTGCATTGCACATCCGTGCTTAGTGCCAGCCAGTGCCAGTCCCGAGCCTGGATGAAGGAGGAGGGCGACGCTAATGGTCTATGTTACTACACCGTGTTGCTAAACAGGAATACCTAACTATCTAACTGCTGCAGCTGCCATCTATTAGCTAATGAAGCAGGCAAGCGCCAAAATATGGAAACATGGCAAACTTTCTTAGGTAAGTAAGTATATTCTTTATTAATCAATCTCACATTAATTAATTAATTACATCAATTAGGAGTTACATAACTCTAATCAAACTGCATTTCGCACTTTGGTCAAGTTTGGTGTATATGATATAGCATTCTTATTAAGAACGCTTTTTGCATTACGTTGTCCGCCAGAGAACAATACAATCGCGGGCGTTGGGAGCAATGGCACAACTTCTACACAATTAATAATTATTTTAAATCTACATCTGAATCTAATCCTTACGCTGTGCATCCCTCAGCAAATCATAGGCCTTTATACTTTCGTACTATCACCCGGAAATTCTCAGTTAGACTCGCTGGTTCCAGATTCTGGAATAATATCCCCAATGACATACAAAACTAAAAAACCCATCCATCTATTCAAACGTAGATAGCGTGCCTATTTAATTGGTAACGGTACATCTGGTTTCGGTCAGATGAGTTGTTAAAGCGCCACTGAGTAGGCTTCTTGAAGGGGCGTTATATAAATTCCTGAAATGAATGAATGAATTAATGAAAGATTATAAATATACAATAATATTATAATATTATTACTGTCACTCACGTAATATAAGACGAATGGGTGACCCTACTAGTTGAGACTTGTTCCCTTTAGGGTTTTCTATTCCCATTGGTTCTCAACCAGTGAACATAATATTATGATTGTATTTATAAAACTTGTTCTACGTTTGCTGGGGACAATAAAATGCATGATTATGGGTTTGGTCATGTACGTATGTATGCATGTATACGCATGTATGTATGTACGCATGTATGTATGTATATGTGTGTATGTATGAATGTATGTATGTATGTATGTATGTATGTATGTATGTATGTATGTATGCGTGTGTATATATATATATATCTGTGGTTCCATCTTCTCGGACCGATTCGTTGTCACTTTGATCCCTTAATGAATTTTACTCCACTGCGTCTGCGCACAATAAATAATGTAGGCTATCCTAATCTCAACGGAAATAAAGCCATCAATGCAACCTGGAACGGTGAGTTGGACAAATTAGCAGCGGCATCTGATTTCAATCGCAGGTAGGCTGCAGCGAAGGCACAGATGAGAAGTGTATACGTCCTGTAAAAACAGTAGGCCTATCGTTTGTGATTTTTCTAGTTCTCTCGGCGTTTTTTGCTTACTCACTAACTTTTTAACAACACGAGGCTAGCTTTTATGGCGTTTGTATGTACTAACACGAGGCTAGCTGTAGGCAACGCTTTTGAATGGTTTGCCGACTAAATGCCTACCATTCAGACGGTCTTCTGATGTGTGGTTCTTTTTGGACGGACCAGATGGTTGTTCAACAGACCAGTTGCTGCTACCTTCAGTATCTTGAGCACTTTGTATCAGACAAATCCTATAACAGCACACAGCTGACCTTCCGTGCAACCTAATCCCACTCTGCGTTCTCAGATTCTTCAGTAACTTGTAGGGATTCACTGCGATTCCCTTAGATTGGATACATACACTACAAGCATTTAGCATTCACTGCTTTGTGAAGGGACAGAGACAGCAGTAAGAATACAACCGCTCAACAAAGAAAATGTATGTATGTATGTATGCATATATGTATGTATGTATGTAAAAAAAAATCCAAGTATAGAAAATAAAAATAAATTTACGAAATATAGAAATAAATTCAAATCTATTAGGAAAATTGCAGAGAAAACCTATTACACGGCAGAATTTCTCAAGTGTCACAACGACCTAAAAACCACTTGGAAATTAATCCGATCGGCGCTCCAGCTAGAAAATAACACTACTACAAGGATAAATGCCATACAAGTCGATGGTACTAGAATTGAGGACCCAGACAAAATAGCAAATAAATTCAATGTGTATTTCATAAGCTTGCCTAGGGATTTGGCGAATAAAGTGCCTCCTACCTCGAAATCATTCCAGGAATACTAACCACAGACAGAGCTAACCTCCATGGGAATCATTCCAACATCCCCGGAGGAATTATTAGGATTAGGCAGGAACCTAAAAAAAATCCCACGCCAAAGGATTGGATGATATTGACCCTTATATAGGACTGAAACACCTTCACTTAATTGCTCCGCCCCTGGCGGAAATTATAAACAGCTCGTTACTACATGGAATTGTACCAGGCTTATTAAAGATAGCAAAAGTGGCGCCCATTCTTAAAAAAGGGAATAAGGAACTTATAACGAATTATAGACCCATATCAATTCTGCCATTTTATGCTAAATTTCTTGAAAAGGTTATGCATGATAGGTTAAGTTGCTTCATACGTAAGAAAAATATAATACACCCATCCCAGCATGGATTTCAAACAGGTCATTCGACATTTATGGCACTCTTAGAGATGGAGGAAAGGGTCTCGAGGGCGATCGACAGTAATGAATACTCTGTCGGAGTGTTCCTAGACCTAGCCAAGGCCTTCGACACCGTCAATCATAGAATTCTGCTAAAAAAACTAAGTCACTATGGAATTAGGGGACTCAGGTAAACTGGTTTAAAAGCTATCTAGAAGGTCGAACCCAATGTGTTGTATGTAATGGCTCCATCTCGGATATTGGGCACGTTACGTCTGGCGTCCCCCAGGGCTCTAACCTGGGGCCACTTTTTTTTTTAATATACATCAATGATCTGGCATCGGTATCGCTAGATCTATACCTCATTCTGTTTGCAGACGACACGAACCTAGTTTACTCTAATGCATCTCCGGAGGCCCTGATGGCAATTGTTAATCAAGACTCAACTAAAATAAATATTTGGTTTAATGCAAATATGCTGACTTTTAACACTGACAAAACGAACTTTATAATCTTTAAGTCTCATCGGAAAATTAAGCCAGTAAGCTGGGAATTGTTCCTAAATGGCAGTCCCATCGAGCAAGTTGACTCTACAAAATTCTTGGGAGTAATCATAGACAAACACCTAACATGGAAGGCTCACATCGATCATATAGCCTTAAAAAATAGCTAAAAACATAGGTATACTGAAAAGAATAGCGTACCTGCTTCCAGAAGATATAAAGAAATCCCTCTACTATACGTTAATATATCCCTACTTGAGTTACTGCAACTTTATTTGGGCATCAAACTATCCGTCAAGACTGCACAAGTTGATAATTCTACAAAATAAAGTAATTAAAATAGTTGCGGGGGCAGAGGCAAGAGACAGCACTCATCCGATTTTTGTGATGTTAAAAGTGTTAAATATTAATCAAATAAGAAGTTACCAAATAGCAGATTTCTTCTATAACTTTGAAAATGGAGCTCTACCAACGTCCTTCGCGAATTATTTTTCAAAGACCTCAGATACGCATAACTATAACACTAGAGGAGCATCATGTTATAGGCCCATTAAAACTCGTACAAATCTCAGATCATTCAGTATTAAATCAACGGGGCCGAAAGTCTTGAATTCAATTCCGCCTCACATACAGAAAGAAAAAATAGGCACCACTTTAAACAATTAATGAAAGAGTACCTATTAACCGCCTGATGAGTCCATGGAGTGGGGTCATTGGATGGGGAGGTTCATGAACAATCCGGGGAGGGGGCGGGGAGAGTCACTCAGCACGGAGCGGGAGTGCGCACCAATTCTCCCATATCATATGAATAGATGTAGAGCCCACTAGTTAAGTTAGAATAGGTTAGTTAAGGAGATTAATATAAAAATAATACATATTGCTAGAAGAACCATCAAAGGACCTTTTTGACAGGCACTGCTGGGTATCCCCGGCTAGCGGGACCATCGGTCCCTTCGGGGACACCATTTGCCTCAACTGATATCGATCTTGATCTTGATGTATGAACATATGATGTTAACTTTTCTAGGATGCATTGATTGACAACCTATGATGTTCAGTTGCTGCAGTTGTTGCAATAAAGTTATTGATTGATTGATTGATTGATGTATGTATGTATGTATGTATGTATGTATGTATGTATGTATGTATGTATGTATGTATGTATTTAGCTATAGGCCCGGGGGCGGTTCGCCCCCCGCGTCCCGCTTGGTCGTATAATGGCTCCCCTTAAGATCAAACCCGTAATGGTGGCCGATTGGTTAGAGAGCTCGGGATGTAACTGCAAGTTGGAGCCACGCCCGAAGCAGTTACTGTGAATGGACCATGACTCTGTGACCAAAAACTTCGCTTGCAATTGCTCTGCAATATACTTGTATCTGTGACATCGTCGTGTGTGCACTCTGAACTTTGGAAGGAGGGCAATATCAAGGTGCAATTGTATTGTATTATTGTATAGACTGACAGACGGACAGACAGACAGACAGACAGGCAGATAGATCGAGGTTGTCTCACAGAGAAACTGCGAAAATAATAATCAGAGCTGCAGCGACAGTTTGATCTGGGAGGCAACGCGTTTAACCAACAAACCATAGACGATGGATTCGATTCCAGTTAGGCCTATGTTTTTCAGCGTTTTAGTGCGAATACTACCGCCCCATTGAAAGGAGCAGACAAAAAGTCTGTGAAATGGATACTTGAAATGTAATTGTTGAACAAACTGTATGCAAAAGATACATACTTGATACTACATGAAACATAAGCAGAAGATCATAACATAACATAATAATTATTATACATACAAATATACACCGAATTATTTTGCATTTTGTAAACAGACTCGAATCAACGTTTGATTTCAATTCACAAGAGAATCCGTCAGTCGTTTATTTCAGACGCAGAAAGCTCCGTTCGCTGGATGGCGCCACGTGCTCCATACATGCACCCGATGACCCCTCAGATACAACCTCCAGCGTATTGAGGTGTGGCGGTCGACTGTCAATCAGATCGAGAATGAACTCTGACCTGTGGGCAAAACATCAAGACAACATACGTCTGATAGGCACAACAAAACAACTGATGGTCGGCCACGTAGGCTTATAATACACGCAGCGCTAACGACAGGCGCTATATAAAGCAACAAAGGCGTTCACACATGCATACATAAATACATGCATGAACTATTCTTACACACACACACACACACACACACACACACACACACACACACACACACACACACACACACACACACACACACACACACACACACACACACACACACACACACACACACACACACACACACACACACACACACACACACACACCATCACCACCACCACCACCACCAACAACAACAACAACAACAACAACAACCACCACCACCACCACCACCACCACCACTACTACTATACTACTCTTGTTATTTTTATTATTAGTATTAGTATTATTATTTTACCCCAGGTATCAAGGATCCCTCAGGATTTAGACAAAATTGCTATTAGGTTATTATTATTATTATTATTATTATTATTATTATTATTATTATTATTATTATTATTATTATTATTATTATAATTATAATTGCGAGCATTTTTAAGGCTGTAAAGTCAAATACATACATACATGCATTCTTAATGCTGTAAAGTCACATACATGTATACATACCTACATGCATAGGTTAGGTTAGTGGAGTCTTCCCTACCTCCTTCTGGATGGAAATCTTGAGCCAGTTCCACTTCTGCCATCTCTCGGCGAATCTTGAGCATCCAGTTGGCCGGAGTTGAAAAGTGCGAATCCTTCTTCGCAGGTCATTATCATCATCATCAGTTCCTGACGAGTCCCATTAGCGTCGCCACGGGGGGCAAGGGGGGCAGCTGCCCCCAACCCTGGTCAGGCTGGGTCCTGGGATTCGTGCAAATCCGGTGAGTTTTTTAAAGGGGTACCCTATGTGGTGTGTGGTTTGACAATTTACATTGAATGTCATCGTCTCCTCTTCCAAAGTTGGTTTTCTTTTCAAAGACTAATCACTAATCAACAGGTGACGGATTGTGCTTTACACAAAATATACAGAAGAATAGGGAAAAGTCCAATGTTGTTTATCTCTCCTATTCGAAGTGATGAGTCATGATGGGGTGACCTATATAGTGTATACACCCAAGATCTTTCCACTCACCAGTCACACAGCCGCATTCCAACAGGCTGTCGAAGACAACATGTGGAAATTATTAGCATGCCTGCCTCTTCGTGTGCGTGTGTGTGTGTATATATATATATGTAGATATATATATATGTATGTATATGTATGTGCCTGTGTGTGGGTATAATACTTATTGTGAAATAGATACATATATATACAGAGACAAAACATAGCAAACTGATTCACACTATCTTGGTTTTAAGACAAGGGAATAAAAATATCTATGAATTAATACTCCAATGCTAGAGAGCAGTGGGAGGCCGTTCCCACGCATTCCCACCCAGTTTAACCCCGAATACAGTCGTTTAAAGCAGTCGGCGTTCTGTTTCTATTGTCGATTGTTCACCAGTAAAACTGCATCATCACTGCTTAGCTTCCCGATTCGGTACCGTAGTTTAATCCTTCTTGCTTGGTTTGTATACCATTTGTAAACTATGTCTGCTAATTGTGTATGGTCAGCAATCTGTTTACCCTAAGGCTTGTGGCGTTCATGGATATTGAACGTGTTTTCTAGTTTTTATGATAATTTCAATAAATGTCGGGTTTGCTAATATTATCTGTAGTCAAACTCAAATACGGTTCAAACTACATCTTAAACCTCGGGTAGCACGGTCCTTGCACGGGGACCTTAAATGATGTGGCGTCCATTCGAACTGGCGAGCAGTGATGAAGGATGTAACCCAATCAATTCATTGAAAAATGCGCAGGGTCGAGGCCGTATACGGTCACTATATGAAAACGCGAACATTTAACATTTATCTACGAGTCACATTTAGCTCCTATCAGCGCTGAAATAATAGAACACATTTTTTTCCTATGACAGCTTAAAATGCTACCATTACAGAATGGAAATTCAAAAAATTTTAGGTGGGGAGGGGCACATCCCCCTCCCCAAACCCCTCCCCCTGCTCGGCGCTACGCGCCTCAGCGATCGTCCTTCGGACGCTCATTTCTATGTCCTCCTATGCTTTGCCCCCCCAACCTTGAAGCTCTGGCGACGCCACTGCTGACGACAGCCATTTGACGGCGATGGGTACGAATAAATGACCTCCATTGTCCTCGTTCTTTTGTCAGGTCCACTGCTCTCTTTAGTGCCAGTCCAAATGATGTTATGTCTGCATGTGTGTTGTCTATCCAGCGTTGTCTTGGTGTGCCGTTGTTTCGTTTTCCTTCGAATCTTGCGTGTAATAACGTACTGCAAATAACAACGGGAAAAGCGAGAAGCAAACGAAGCGAGAGAGGGAGAGACAGAAGAAGAGGCAAAGGATAGGATGGGAGAGAAAATGGAGAGGCACACGGAAAGGTACAGGAACATGGAGAAGGTCGGGAAGAGACAAGGAAAAGAACAAGGACAAGGACAGGCCTCCGCTTCCAACACCGTCACAGCCTCCGCCTCCGCCTCCGCCTCGGCCACCGCATCCGCTTCTTCCTCCGCCTCTTCCTCCGCCTCTTCTTCCGCCTCCGCCTACGCCTCCTCTCCGCCACTTCCTTCGCCTCCGCCGCCTCACCGCCACTTCCTCCGCCTCCGCCTCCTCTCCGCCACTTCCTCCGCCTCCGCTTCCTCTCCGCCACTTCCTCCGCCTCCGCCTCCGCCTCCGCCACTTCCTCCGCCTCCGCCTCGGCCTCCGCCTCCGCCTCCGCCTCCGCCTCCGCCTCCGCCTCCGCCTCTTCCTCCGCCTCCGCCTCTTCCTCCGCCTCCGCCTCCGCCTCCGCCTCCGCCTCCGCCTCCGCTTCCGCCTCCGCCTCCGCCTCTTCCTCCGCCTCCTCCGCCTCCGCCTCTTCCTCCGCCTCCGCCTCCGCCTCCGCCTGCGCCTCCGCCTCCGCCTCCGCCTCCGCCTCCGCCTCCGCCTCCGCCTCCGCCTCCGCCTCTTCCCTCCGCCTCCGCCTCCGCCTCCACCTCCGCCTCCGCCTCCGCCTCTTCCTCCGCCTCTTCCTCCGCCTCCGCCTCTTCCCCTCCGCCTCCGCCTCATCCGAAACCTCATCCTCAACCGAAACCTCATCCTCAACCTCATTCTCAACCGAAACCTCAACCGAAACCTCATCCTCATCCTCAATCGAAACCTCATCCTCAACCTCATTCTCAACCTCACCCTCAACCTCATTCTCAACCTCAACCTCATCCTCAACCTCATCCTCAACCTCAACCTCAACCTCAACCTCAACCTCATCTTCAACCTCATCCTCAACCTCAACCTCATCCTCATCCTCATCCTCAACCTCACCCTTAACCTCATCCTCATCCTCAACCTCATCCTCAACCTCAACCTCATCCTCAACCTCATCCTCAACCTCAACCTCAACCTCATCCTCAACCTCACCCTCAACCTCACCCTCAACCTCATCCTCAACCTCAACCTCAACCTCATCCTCAACCTCATCCTCATCCTCAACCTCAACCTCAACCTCAACCTCATCCTCATCCTCAACCTCACCCTCATCCTCAACCTCATCCTCAACCTCATCCTCAACCTCATCCTCATCCTCAATCTCAACCTCAACCTCATCCTCAACCTCACCCTCAACCTCACCCTCAACCTCATCCTCAACCTCAACCTCAACCTCATCCTCAACCTCATCCTCAACCTCATCCTCAACCTCAACCTCAACCTCAACCTCATCCTCATCCTCATCCTCATCCTCATCCTCAACCTCAACCTCATCCTCATCCTCATCCTCATCCTCATCCTCAGCCTCATCCTCATCCTCATCTTCAACCTCATCCTCAACCTCAACCTCAACCTCATCCTCATCCTCAACCTCAATCTCATCCTCAACCTCATCCTCAACCTCAACCTCATCCTCATCCTCAACCTCACCCTCAACCTCACCTCAACCTCATCCTCAACCTCAACCTCAACCTCATCCTCAACCTCATCCTCATCCTCAACCTCATCCTCAACCTCATCCTCAACCTCATCCTCAACCTCACCCTCACTCTCAACCTCATCCTCAACCTCAACCTCAACCTCATCCTCAACCTCTTCCTCATCCTCAACCTCAACCTCAACCTCATCCTCAACCTCACCCTCAACCTCACCCTCAACCTCATCCTCAACCTCAACCTCAACCTCATCCTCAACCTCATCCTCAACCTCAACCTCAACCTCATCCTCATCCTCAACCTCACCCTCAACCTCATCCTCAACCTCAACCTCAACCTCATCCTCAACCTCATCCTCATCCTCAACCTCAACCTCAACCTCAACCTCAACCTCATCCTCAACCTCATCCTCATCCTCATCGTCATCCTCATCCTCATCCTCATCCTCATCCTCATCCTCATCCTCAGCCTCTGCCTCTACCCTCTGCCTCTGCCTCTGAAAAGCAGAGGGAGAGGCAGAGTCAAAGAAAGAGGGAGAGGGAGAGGGAGAGGGAGAGGGAGAGGGAGAGGAGAGAGAGAGAGAGAGAGAGGGAGAGGGAGAGGGAGAGGGAGAGGAGAGGGAGAGGGAGAGGGAGAGGGAGAGGGAGAGGGAGAGGGAGAGGGAGAGGAGAGAAGAGAGGAGAGGAGAGGAGAGGAGAGGAGAGGAGAGGAGGTGGTGAGGAGAGGAGAGGAGAGGAGAGGAGGAGAGGAGAGGAGAGTTAGAGGGAGAGTTAGAGGGAGATTTAGAGGGAGAATTAGAGGGAGAATTAGAGGGAGATTTAGAGCAGAGAGAAATAGAAAGTGAGAGACAGAGAGGAGAGAGATAAACCAGACTGACCTTGAGAAATTTCTCGAATTTCTTGAAACTCTTCCGCAGTACTGTTGGAGTTCCTTCTCGTCCAATTCTTCTCTTCTCAGCCTTACTTCCTCCATCTTCGTCCGAAACTCCTGTTCATCATCATCACCATTGTCATCATCATCATCATCACCATCATCATCATCATCATCATCATCATCATCATCATCATCATCATCATCATCATCACCATTGTCATCATCTACATAACCATCATTATCATCATCATCATCAGCAGCAGCAGCAACAACAAATCGTCCAATTTTAATTAGCTAAACATGTATACACTGCAGAGACAAGCAATGGACGGACGGCAGTCAAAGAAGACAGACAGACAGACAGACAGACAGATAGACAGACAGACAGACAGACAGACAGACTGAGACACACAGCAAAGAAGAAAAAGATTAAGTCGTGCAAAGAGGCAAACAGAGAAACAAACAGAGAGACAGAAATAGACAAACACAGCCAGAGAGGAGAAGGCTGTTCCGTGTTTTTTAAATTATTAACTTCTATGGCGCCGATCTCTAATGGACAAGGCATTAACTGATGAACTGGACACAGTGGACAGTTTGATCGATACAATACAATACAACTGTATTTGATATTGCCCTCCTTCCTAGGTTGAGGAGTTCACACAGCCTTGGGCTACAACACAGCATCGATGGCGCAGAGCATTTGAGAGGAGGGAAGATCCTGCTCAAGGTCCCTTAAGGAGGGATTGCCTCGGGGGAAGCTCGAACCCGTGCTCTCCGCGCTACAGGCGAAGAGCTCTAACCAATCGGCCACTTTGCCATCCCATGCCTTGTGCATTACGAAAACGGTGCTATATGAGTTTGCTTTTAGATTAGATTGGATCAGATTTCGTCCCTCACCGCTTGGTTTCTATTATAAGCACTATACACCGATAGCCTACTGCCTGCCGGTGTCACGAAATAGAGTATCCCCCATTAGAATTATGTCCCCTTAGCGAAATGAAGTATCCGGCCGGATGAATCTGAACGTGACGGACTTCCCCCCTCGTGCAAAAGTATCCCCCAGGAGTCGTACGAAATCATCCCCCATTCAAAAAGTATCCCCCTGCATCTTAATTGCCAATTGTGCTATTTAAGTCAATTTTGAACCGTATATTTAGTAAACACGGTTAGAACAGAATAAAAAAACATCAAAACGTCGTCTTTTCAACAATAACAAAATAAAAACAGAAAAACGGGAAAACACGAAAAAAGGATATAATTTCACTTTGTTACATCTTTTACATCTTGTACTGCATTTTAAAAGTAAAACCGTATTTAAACAATTTAATTTTAATCAGCAAATAACCCAACTAACATTAAGCTAGGGCCTACAACAATTATTTTATTTTTATATGTTTTGTTGAATAAGAAATTGAGAAATTAAAAATGTGAAATCTTTTCTAATTTGAATTGTAAACATAAGTCCACATAGGCTAAATCCATGCTGACTATCATAAACTAACATAGGGCCTAATTAAAAACTAAACTTTGAAACTATAGAGTTACAGAAGACTAACCTACTTTATTGAAAATTGTACTTACAATTTTTACTTATATCAAAACTTGATATGGAGTAATATCAGTCAATTTAATAGTCAATCGGAGATTACTGTATATAAAGACAACATTTCGCATTTTTGGACAACTTAGAAATTCAAATAACTTTTATTATATTTGATTTCTAGTACTGTGCTAGCCTATTTATTTCTCAAATGATGACATTAAATAATGACGTTAATTCCCTCAATCCTTAAAAGTACGGAGACAACGTAGGCCTAAGGATTTAAGACAAAATGCAATTAATACACAGTTTCAGGAAAAGGGACTAAGGTGCTAATTGGGTGACTTGGTAGCTCGCGCTTTGATAAATAATTATTAGGGTGGCCAATTTTTACATGGGCAAAATTATTTTTTGGAATTTTACATCGCACACCCTGTAATTTTATGAGAATTGATGTAAAAAGTACCCAGTTAAAATTTTAGGGCAATCCATTAGGAGGAAGTGGTCTCCCACAGCCCATTAAAAAAGACACCCCCGTGCGAAGGAATTTGATAGAATTTCGGCAAAATTTTGAGTGTTCCTAACTTTTTTACTCTCAACCGCCCTCTAAGCCATCTATGTGGAATCAATGAATCATACTTATCAAGTATCTTGCTTGTTGCAATTAAATTATATCTTATTACTATAATTGAACATTTATATAGCGCCCATTCGAGATATCTACTCAATGCGCTGTCTGCGGTATCCTACATTATGTTAAATGTCATTACGAACGAATATATTAGTTAAGAAAACTATTAGCAATGCACAGTTACTAGATGGCACCAAGTGACTAATTTGACTGACTATAAGGTAAGAATTAGGCTTTCTCTTCAGAAGATTCTTCTGACAACGATCCTCCCAATGATCAACCGTCGACCTGGTCATTGTGGTCAACAACCGAACCAAAACACTCCAAATTGGCTTATATCGGAACCACAACCAAAACGCTGCATCACTGACAACCCGCTGTTCAATGCAGCACTGGATAGGACCCGGATATCAACTCGTTAGGCAATGACAACTGTTACTCTCATGCTTGCTGCAGCACGGATTAATGTCATTCAGTTGTCAGTCAGAGACCTCTTTGATGGAAGCTCGCAGTGTTTTATGTGAAAGACTTGCAGACTTAACTACCAACCAGCAGTTCATCTTATTGTACACTTTGATGACAAACTGCTGCCAGATCTGGAGGGAACCAAACGTGACTGTCTACCAATCGTCGTACTTGGTTTGGATATTGATAAACTGCTTGGTATCGCCAGGCTTCCAGCCGGAACTGGAGTTCTCATTAGAATTCTTTCGTGTGTGGCCAGGCTTCGAAGAGTATCTGGCAGACCTTTGCTTCGACACAACTTCAGGCAACACTGGACTACACTGCAGCAATCAATATTGTACAGCAGTCAATTAATCGGTGCCTCCTCTTGCGTGCCAGCACCATAATGCTCTGTGCGGCCGCCGTGTGTAATACTTTCTTTATCTCAAAAGGACCAAAGATAGAGTTGTTCCTTAATTCGACTGAAGTCCTACCGAGAATTCATCGATAAGTCAAAGTTTTATCCTCTGTATAAAGACGAGACTAGTGAAGGTTGTCTGAGCACATCAGAGAAAACATGGCTTAATCTGACCATGCTTCCATTGTCAGCAACCTGCGATGACATCTTGAGGATGTTCAACTGTGTGAGGACTATCGAGAGTTTTCCAGGCTGGCTTTTAGGCTGTTGGGCGAAGATGCAGATACAGGATTTTTGGCACGGTGCGTAACACCATGCTCTCTGGATGCCGAAAGGCATTTATTGCCTAAAAATCTGTGGATTCCATCATCAATTCCAACTGAGCAAGCGTGCGCTGGCCTCTTTGTGGTGTATGTGTGTGTGTTTGCCACCACAATCTACGCAGGTTTCTGGTTTGCCACACCCTTATTTTAGGATGGATGCTCCTACAAATGATGCTGCAGTTGATTGAAGACTACAGACAAGTTGATACTCAAATCGCAGGAGTTGGAAAATGTGGCTTCAATTGTGGTACCTAAATGAAGACCTTGCTCCACTGTCTTTATTCATTTATGACATCTGGAATGAAGGATACTGTTAATGCCCTGTGGCATGTGCAGGGAGCCAAATCCAGAAGCGTCTTGCTCTAAACAAGATTCTCAGTTCAGGAACCTCTCCGTGGCAGTTTTTCACCCAACGATCACTTCACCTCTTCGAGTCTCTTCAAATGCCACTAGCAAGACTTCCTCTCTGCATCAATTAGCATGTAGTCAGAGTGTTATGCCTGAATTGCCGCTTGAAAGATTGATCGTGCACTAAAGGTTGTTAATGACTGCACAGAATGAGCAGTCCAATTCGCTGCTGACTTCAATGAAGTTGTAACCAAAAATGACAAGCAGCACCAGCTCCTCTACCAGGTTGTTGAGCACAACAAAAAGCGTCTACCGACAAATGCAACCAAGAAGCAACTAATCGACACGTCTCAATAGTAACAAACTTGACACTGCTTGACAATTAGTCTGGGCCAGAATGGTAAATTAGTGGGAAATATGGTTTTTCCAATTTTTCATATTTCTGTTGAATACGGAATACTAAGAAGATTTACCAGCTTAAGCAATGGCAAGCATTCAAGTTTATTTTACAGTAAGCTGTAGTTAGCATAGAGTTTTGTGCAAATTTGAACACAAAATGTTGGACAGGAAAAAAGTTATGAACCTTAAAATGTAGTAGAAATTTTGCCGAAAATCTGTTTCCGTTTATTTTTTAGTAGGCTGTGGGAGACCACGTCCTCTTATTAGATTGACATAAAAATTTTACTGAGTAGTCTTTGTATCAAGCCTCACCAAATGAGAGGGTGTGCGATTAAAAATAAGAAAAAAAATTTTTTCAGGCCACCCTAATAATTATGTGTCGTTTCGTATCAATAGGTACACCAGCAAAGCCATTGAAGCCATTTGAGGCAACCAGCCAACTTCAAGCGCTCTTGTGTTCTGTGTGCTCTTGTAATCTCACGCTAATTAAGCAGTGCCTCAAAGTTAGTCCATTCGCATAATTAGTTGCGCGAAGGTCTTGATGCGATAGAAGTGTCTAAAAGGAGAAAGACAAATATCAGCAGTCACAAACGACAGTGTACTGACAAGGGACTAAGGAGCTAATTAGGTATTAAACTGTCTTGATAGCTCGCGCCTGATATCGGTCGTTTCGCATACCTAGCAAAGCCATTGAAAAGCCATAATACAGTGAGAGGCACTGAGTGAAAAGATTTATACGCAAAAGGGAAATAAGCTGACTTGAACAACTTTTGCACAAACGTACAGTCAAAGTAACAAACATTAACAATGAATTTTAAAAGCATGATTGACTAATGAAATGTGGTATGCACTGCTTGTTTTCAGTTCTGTAATCAATACGCCAAAAATTATACGTCCTCGTAGAGCCGTTAAGCAGTTAAACTGAATTTATGATCTGAAAGAGCGCATTCACTAATAGTGGAGAAGTGGTTCAAAGCGAACTTTTAAAAAATGAACTTTTGAAATAGAGGGCTAATTTAGAGTCACTTGCTTTAAATATTTCTGGCTTTGGATTTTGATTAAAATAGGCCTATATATTAATAAATTATACGCATTTAAAATAATAATACTTTATACCTGTGCATTTTTATCCCCCGGGGATGATTTCACACGATGGGAGATAGAAATGGTTTATCCCCCCGGATACTCTATACCGGTATAGTCCATCCGGGGGATAAATTCATTCATCCCCCCGGATAGTCCTAGGACGGATACTCTATTTCGTGATACCGGCATGAGGCGTAATGTTAATGGGAACCCATTACAAAACACTGGCCCGCAACAGAGAAGGTACGATGCTGTCTAAGAGCAGTTCGCGCACGGGGAACAAGAAGATTACCATGTGTGGAGGAGCGGAGAGCTCTACGTTCCTGTACACTCAGAGTAGAGCGACAGAGCTCTTGTAAATACACAGGAGTGGAACCTATAAGAGGCTCCGCCACACCAAAGCAGAAAGCCGGTAGACAATCCGCTGTGGCATAGGAAGCCAGTGCAGGACATTCCTCATATAAGCGGTGTCATGTCCGAACTTTGGGATATGGCCGATGAGGCGCGCAGCCGTGCGCAGGACCCGCTCCAAACACCCAGCCGGGAGGCCAGCGTAGAGTGCACAGCAACGATCAAGACGCGTGACAACAGACGAATGGATAAGTGTAGTGGCAGCATTATTGGTGAGAGAGCGCGATACAACTCTGAGCAGGTGCAACTGGTAATAGCAGTCGCGACAGAGCTGCCTGCAGTGTAAGTGCCGTGCAAAGGCTAATTAAACTCTTGATTTAATATGACGCCAAGATCGCGAACAGTGGTAGAGAAAGCGAACTGCGGAAACTCAGTAGCAAGTGCTGCTACATCGATCTTAGCAAGCTGTTGGCGTGTCCCCAGCCAAATGAATCGAGTCTTGGATGGGTTGAGCCGCAAGCGGTTCTACGACATCCTAGCCCCGAGGAAGCGCGGACATCCAGCGCCCGGCTCATGGCCCGGACTGTGGTAGAAGCATCAGGTGACATGCAGTGCAGGTATGCCTGGACATCGTCAGCGCAAGACCGGCTTAATTAGGACAGCGTTTGCTGCAAGAAGGGGCTAATTTGGTCGCCTAGGTCGCCCGTGTAGATGACACAGAGAAGGGGACCCAGGACAGATCCCTGGGGCAGGTCAAAAGGGGCAGGGACCCTTAGAGACCTAGTAGGCTCATAGACAACTGAAAAGGAACGATCATGTAAGAAAAAGTCAAGCGAATCAAGGAAGTTACCAGAAAGGCCAAATGAGACCGAAAGGCGCCTAAGGAGAATATCATGGTCTACACTATCGAAGGCAGCACAGACCTCAAGCAGTGCCAGAAGAGAAACCTGCGACCTATCAATAGCACCATAATTATATATATCTGATAGGAGGCGAACCAGAAGGGTCTCAGTAGAGTGGCCCTTGCAAAAACCCGATTGATGCAGTTACTAATTATATCCTACAGTTACTTTAAATTGATTCCAATGTCTTCAAATCTTTGAAGAAATACATTCTTCGTCGCATGCAGTTGAAACATGTTACCGCTCGTCTCGAACTCTCCCGGTCTCTGGCATCAATGTCTCCGAAACGAACGTTTCGACCAGGTTCCTGGCAGCAGTCTCCGAGGCGAACGTCTCGCCTTCGCCCCTCATCCATCGTTGTACCGCTTCGGATCTCTCGGAAGTGCTGGTCGATTCGATTCTCCATCTACCGTTGCCACCTCTTCTGGTCCACGCGTTGCTTCGTCAGAAACCGGTACAACAGTGATTGCATCTGGGCGCACAAATCGGCTTCCTGCGCCACTCGAACCCGATTCGTCGGAATCCTCCGATCATTAGTATCCACCGTTCTCTGGTACGCCTCCAGACGCAGCTCAGCCCGGTACGCTTCGTCTATAGTCTTCGGCTCCCGCTCACGATCTTTGAGCGAGAGCTCCCGGACCCTCGTCGCCTCCAGGAAAGCGTCTCTAACGAGGATCCTCGTCGTCTCGTTGGATGGCACAGGGTAAGCGAGCACGACCACCCGGCGAATGTCGTGCAGAAGGTCCCTCAGGCTCTCCTCGGCGCGCTGGCGTCGATAGTAGAGTTGCGCCCGGAAGTTCTCCGCTTGGTCTTCCGTACCGTAGCGTTGCCGTAGGCTAAGCGTTCGACTAGTTCCTCGTAGCTCACATGATACTATTTATCTATCGTAAAGTTTAATGATAACATTTGTTGTTTTACTCTGTTTCTATAGGTGACTGATGACTGTGAGTGTGCTGCCATGGCGGCGTTTTCTGCTTGAGGGGAGATGGGATGGTTTCAGATGCATGTTACGGTTGCACTATGGCTCTGTGTTGTGGTGTTTGTATTATTCTTGACCTGCTGAGCCTCTGGCGTGGCGTAAAAGCCCGTAAGCTCCTAGTAAAGCAGGAGGTCTCTGGCGTGGCGTAAAACCCCGTAAACCCTGTTTTTTTTACCCTGGAATGAGCCGAGGGATAAGAAGGAGGATGATAGAAGACTAGATTCGAAGGAAGGGACTCGACGTCAAGCCACAGGGAGTCAACGACAACACGCCATGGACAAAGTCAACATGAATTTGAGGGAACACTCTTAAGCTTCTTTAGAGAAGGTCTCGGGTCATTCACAGACTTACACGAGCAAGCCCGTCCCAAGGATATCTGGGGCCCTACGCAGGTCTTATTTAGGGACCCACCCCATCGGTATTGGAATACGCTATAAACGCTGTGCCTAAGAAAGTCACAAGCAATATATTTAACTTAAATAATTTAAGCATTTGTTACTTTTCACTTAATTTAGACTAATGCGGCGTGTGCTGTCGTTATTATTTGGCCTATTATTTTTCATAAATGGGATTTGGAGGCCCTAACTTTTGGTGGAATCGCCGGGGCCCTACGCTGTTGCGTATTCAGCGTATGCCTAGGGTCGGGCCTGTACACGAGCAATGAATGCCTCGAGTTCATCAAGTTCATCCTGTGCAATGCCCCAACGTCAGGGGACATATTCCGCAAGGCCGAAAGTGACACAAACTGGATCTTAACCGCCAGGGCTCTAGGCGCAGACTACTACTGAACTTGAAGATGTATTGCAGAATGAAATAATAGTAGACTTATTGGCGCAATAATTATTTAATTTCTCACGAATAAAGCATGCTTTGCAATTATTCGGGTGTTTCTTCAAGTTTCCGAAGAAACTTTAAATCACTGTTAGTTGGTAGATTTGTGCAACATCAGTCACTTAAGACATTTTCGGATCTAATGCAATCCAGGCACTTAATGGGCAATGGCTGAACCCACTCTTATTCCGCCGTAGCACGTCTCCGCCCTTCCGTCACCTCATCACTAATATTTGCAAATTGCTTCACAGCCATAGCAGTTCCGCCTCTCTAGAACAAACTCCCTACAAAATTGCCACAAAATGTCTGATCCATCCTATGAACTCCCCAATTGCAACAACTCAGCTCTTGCTATCTGTCTATAAGTCTTTCACTTTAATTTAGTTCTAAGGCTGGGAACACTGCTCCTTCACTAATCATATCCCGATTCCTCTTATATCCCTCACCGTTTATAAACACCATCCACCCGACTGTCCCTTAATTTGAACCTATAACCCAGTACCTCGATCGCCTGAGGTCCCGTTTGCAAAATGGTGTTGGGGGAGTTTCTCACTTCCACTTAGTCAGTGGGTCCCTAGGCATGAAAAATCACCAAGGTGCTTGTCTGCCATATGACGCCACGAATGACGTAATCGCCAAATCCAATATGGCCGCCATCGGCCAAATTGGAAAATTCACCTTTCTTGTTTCTTACAGTATAATACCTCTATGTTACTGATTTAGGTATGTAGAATTCATTTCTGATGTTGTTATCGTCATTATTGTCAAAATCCATTATGGCCATATTGGAAAATATTGGAAAATTTATTTAGCATGTTTCTGACAGTATTTATACGTGTAGGTAATACCTCTAATGTTACTGATTTTGGTATGTAGAATTCATTTATGATATTGTTTTCGTCATTCATGGGTCAAAATCCAATATGGCCGCCAATATGGCCGCCGTTGGCCATATTGGAAAATTTATTTTTCTTGTTTCTTACAGTTTCTACACGTGTAATACCTCTAATGTTACTGGTTTAGGAATGTAATAATAATAATATATATGTTCGTTTATTCAAACAATCCGGTTGACACACCGCAATCGGTTACAGTGTACAATTATGCAACTGAAACAATTAACAAGAACACAAATGACAGAAGACATAAATCTTAACTACTAACAGAACAGACAGCCTGCAATACACGGCGCTAATAGCAGCCTACAAAGCAATACCCTACGGGGCTCGAACTCGGTACCTCTCGCTCTCTGTGCCAGATGTTATCCAATGCCCTACCGGCCCCCATAATTTATTTCTGATACTGTTTTCGACATTCGTGGTCATCTTTAGCCTGAAAGGTCATGGTCAAGGACATTTTGTTATATCAACGATTTGGATTATAACTTCACCGAATGTAGCAGTGGAAACATGTGTAGGCTAATATCGATCTGTAGTTCAATAAGTTAAGTCAGCTAATTATGACATCTTAAATTCGATAATGATATTGTATAATGCTATTTTTCAATAGGGGTCTACATCAGTTAAGATTGTCCTCAAAAATGTCAATTAGGTTCGTTTTGGATGTGGACAAGCAAGTTTGAGTTGCAGGTTTTGACAGGACGAGTTTTCTGCCTTGCCATGACAGAATATGACGCACAAAATTGCAGCAGAACGGCACCTCAGGCGAGATACTGGATTAGCCTACTAGTCCTGTCCTGGAGCCATTTTTAACCTACCTGCCTAGTCCCCGGCGCTACCGCCATCCGCCGCCGTCAACCGCTAAACCCTCAAGTCGCAACCAGTCGCTAAGCTATCGACTGCTAACGACTTTGTTCATGTAATATTATGATATATCATAATATTATATATTATGATATAATATTGCATGAACCTATCAGTAGCACGACAAGAGCAAAACTTGCTTACAAGGTCCATGCATGTCAAGAAGAAACAGACTAGGCATATAGGCCTAACTGTGTACCGCTCTAACCAGTCTGTCACCGTGCCACACAGTCTGTCACAGTGCCAGTGCCTTTAAACATCGGTATAAATAGGTTAAGCCAGGAAAATTTATATATTCTCCATTATGATGCAGATTTAATATGGTACGTATTAGACATTTACCCAACAGTTAGAATTTTATTTGCGATAGGGAAAGGCTACAATAACGCGATTAGGCTAGCCTAATAAGCTACACTCGGCCCTGGACACACTAAGGGCATTAGCATTGGACTTGACGATCGAATGGAAAAATGAAACTAATAAAGAACCGACTTCGCACGTTAATGGGAAATGAGCGGTTGTCCCACCTGGCTCTGATGAGCATAGAAGCTGACATTATGCGTGAGATCAACTTTGAGAACCTGGTGACCGAATTTGCGAAGAAGAAAACACGCATAGGCCTAGTTTCACTAATTTGACATGACTTCACGTCCGAGACAAACTAACTTCTGACCTTTTAGCTGTTTCTTACTTTTAGATATTTGTGTCAAATCGTGTCTGTGCGCATGCACTGCGCACTAGCCTACTGAAATATTTCATAATCAATCATGAAACACAAGTTAAAATTTTTTCTTGCATTTGTGGTCGAGGCCCCTATGTGTGGGTGTGGGCCTGCAGCTGGTGTAGTGGTGTCAGAATAATATAGAATGTCTGGTGTCAAACACTGGACAGACCAGAAGCCCTTGCGGCTATACCAGAATGCATCACGCGCAAACATGACGTTTGTAAGCGTGACCAATATTGCTTTGTTAGATATACAATCTTTGGTTCAGTGCTTTGTGCGTGTTTCGACGTTTTGTAGTTTATTTTACTGTGATCGATATATTTTACATAAAAACGCACACGCTCACACATTCAAAAATTAAAATGCCAAGAGATAGTCGGCAAGTTACTTTTTTTAATATTTACGTTTAACCTTTACGTATTGTTGATCCTTGTAAGTTCATGTTCACCCATTATACATACCAACACCATCTACGATTTCCACTCTAGGATAGGCTGACCAGATATTGGAAACTAAAAACCGGGACACTTCAGTCACGAAATAAATTTGTCATGTTGTCAATAATTAATATAATATAACTTGCACAAATATCTATTTTATGCTTATTATATTGGTATAAGTGAAAGGTTTTATTCAAATCATGCTTTTAAATTTAAAATTAAATTCCAAATTTATCAAATCAGTCACTCATGTTTGGCGCTTGATGAAGAACTTGCTCTTGCACTCAGAGCGACCTTGTGTTTCTTAGAGGCAATGTGGTCATTGAATACGTCTGACCTGCCGCCGTGAGCAACCGAAATAGTTGACTTACAGATATTGCAGAATGCAGTACTACCATCAGTGCACTGCTGGACAAGAATGAAAACTCGGCCTTCAGATCGGCGTTAAAAGAACACTTTCGTTTTGACATTTTATAATTTTATTTGAGTAATTTAGTTTCAAATTATTATTTATGAAAATGTGTTTTTAATATTATCACTACAACACTATGACGTTTGTAACCGTAAAGGTATTATGCATAATGATAGTAGGCTAAAAAAAGTGAGATCAAAAATGAATGTACTCATAGATGCCAGTAGTAAAATCAAGGAGACAGGATACCGTAAGTAAGTATATCCTTTATTTCATCTTTGACAAAACATGAAATACATCATATATAAGATCGGATCATCGGAAAGTCAGGTAAGTTTTGTAAAAACGGGACATATTTAGAGTTTGGCCTACCTTTCCCGGCAGCCGGGACAGCTAGCAGAAAATCGGGACTGTCCCGGGAAAATCGGGTACTGGTAAACCCGCGGGTACGGGTATGTCTCCGCAGACTACTCGACAGAAGACCAGAATTCTTATCTGGCACCGGAGCAGACCAGAATGACCAGGCTATTGCCGAGACAGGGCCGCGCAATCATGGGGGGATGGAAGCAGACTGCTTGCAATTTGTGCCAGATATAAAATCTTTGGCCTCAGTGTAATGAGGAGGAGGGATTGTTCGTGTTTCGACGTTTTGCAGTTTATTTTACTGTGATCGATATATTTTACATAAAACGCACACGCTCACACAAAAAAATTAAAATGCCAAGAGATAGTCGGCAAGTTACTTTTTTAATATTTACGTTTAACTTTTACGTAATGTTGATCCTTGTTCACCCATGCCAACACCATCCACGATGATAGCCACCCTAGGACCATGCAGCTGTAGGCTACTCAGCTCTACTCGACTAGACCAGATTCTTACCTGGCACCGGAACGGACCAAATGGCCTGGCTATTGCCGAGATGATATAGCGCCGGTCTTACTCTGCTCCTCTCCCTGACGCGTCTTTTATATGGCGCTGAGAAATGGGAGATTTACATTGCATGAATGTAGACTTAATTTGGTTTCACTAAGATCCCTGAAAACGCTGAAAATACACAAAAGCCCGATTTCCCGAAAACAGTTTTGTAGAAAGCGGCAGAACTCCCTACTGCTATTCAGAGTCAAATTGTAAATATGACATAGACCTCGCGTGGCCTTGATGTATATCGATTTTCTGCCTATTCATATGTTTATTTGTTAATTCTATTAATTCGGGTCGGACTTAGAAAATCAATTTCGGGGATCTGGCGGAAATTCGTTTCAGGGATTCCGGTTTCGGATTCGGGCCGCACCTCTAAGATCCATACATCATTGTGACGGTAGGTAATTGTCAAGACAGTATGGCCGCCCTGAACTTCGGTAGAATAGAGCGCTGTTACTGATCAGCGACATCCCATAATGTATTTCATTCAGTAACGGACACGCCGTATTTATGAAGGTGAAACATACACTTTTATTTGCTCGAAACATATATAAAATTTATGAACATTTAAAGAAGTGAACGTCTATTTGGTCCATAATTAACTAAGTTTAAACAGTCAAGCTTGTTCAAGACAGATTACTTACATAACTATGGAGACATCACTGTTAAGTAATTCCATTTCACCATTAGTAGTAAGTCTGTTTAACGTTTGTAGCTTAACGACTATTTAACTTTAATAGCGAAGTGCATGTATTGTCGGAACCAAATAAAAGTTTGTTTCATTTATATTACTTTCCGAGCCACCCGCAGTAAAGTTCGTATAGAAATTAATCTCTGATAAACCGACCTTAGTGAATCGCAACCCGGGCAATGACTAGCATCGGGCTACCAACCCACTCGGCCACTCCGGATCTCTAGTAGCTTAAGTAGTTCTATTTAACATTAATAGCTAGTGCATGTGTTATGGACCAAATAAGTGGACGAAATAAAAGTTTGTTTCATTTTGTTCCTTTCTTACTTAGTTCGTATATAGCGTGTCCGTTACTTGCTTAGTGAATTGCATTTATCAACGACTGGATCCACAAACCAGAGGCCAGAATCACAACCGCCATGTCCAGTGTTTAGTCGTGACAGATGTGCCTTACTTCCTCTTTAGTTCTAAGACATTTCTCAGCTCGATTAGTTTGCAGTTTGCAGAATTTTGATTTAAAATACGGAATGGAGTTTACTTGTTGTCATTGTTTAGCATTGAAACAATTTCAAAGCCATGAAAACAGACCTTTAGCTGTGCGCTTCAAAATAAGGGATTGATTTACCTCATTGAAGCTCTGTTGCGATTCTCTGTTACTTTTATTTGAGCAGATAAAGATAAATAGAATGTGCTGTTTAATTCTTATTTGATGAGGAGGCACTAACATCTAAAGGGAAAACAATACAGGTCATCGTTAAATGATTTAATTGAAGGTTCACTTACATTTATATGTATTTTTGTAGATCATATAGACACAAGTCGAGATCTAGATCGCGAAGTCCTCACAGACGTGCTCTACGATCTCCAGAGCGATCAAGAGATCGACAGAAAAGTAAAAGGTCACGGGAGGCAAGGCGCTCTAAATCACCCAGACGACAGGAGCGCAATCACAAAAGGTTCTAAGTCGTCATATTCTCTTCTTTATGTTTTCCATTTTAATTACCTATTCTGTTTTAGTAAGGGAATTCATAAAAATACAGTTGTAAATTTTATAATGACCACCCATTTACTACAGTTCAGATGAACATCTTGGTTACAGAAAGAAAAGTTATCTATTTGTGGGAATATTTAATAATATGAGTTGATATGTAAATGAATATTGAAAAAGAACTTACCTAAGAGCTTTTGTACTTCTGATTTAACTATGGGCACATATATAGTGAAATAAACTTTGGATTAATTGGGATGTATTCTAAGCTAATGACTTCTCTTGTTGCTATTAGCATAATGCACAAGGCATCCAAAAAAGTGAAATCATTGTTAAAATCATAAACTGTTGGAGAAAAGCCAAATAAAAATCGAATAGGTCACGGAAAACAGGTTTAATCGAGGTCCGCGAAGTCAGTCATGGCCAGTGCGTGGAAAATACGATCCACTCAGCCCTTCAACTTCGTACGTACAGGTGAAATTGTACAAGTTAGAAAGAGCTCTGTAAGGCCAAAAAAATGGTGTATTTCCGGTAACAGAGTTAAAAATAACTGGGTGGGTAGGTAGGCAAATAATTTTATTTTGATAAAATAATTTTATGCAGTGGTTTCCCAAAATTACGCCACTGCCCATTTATGCACAGCGGTACATGCTGTACCAAAGTATGTATTTTCTATGCGAGTATTAAAATGCCTATTTGCAGAATGTACCTACAAACTGCTGTAGAAAACAGTCTTATTTATTTCATTTTTGTTGACATCGTTTTTCTTGCAAGGTGAAATGGAAGGGGCAGGGGTGGGGAAGGAATTATGGATTATGTACATTAAACAATAAACCTGCAGCAGACAACGGCTGTTTAGGAAATATGCATGGGTGGTAACGTGAGAAAATCGCTGACTTTTTGGTGTCTGTTATCTTCTCAACAACATACATGTGTGTAAATTGTCCACGGGAAACATTAAGCCCATTTATTGTTATAATATTATTAACGCTGCATAGAAAGAAATAAGTTTCCTAACGTTCTTCTAAGGAGAGTGCTTGCTATGAAGATTGGTTTAACTAAGACTGGTTGTTAAGGAGACTAGTTGTTAAATTAAAAAGTTGCTAAGCAACCATTTTTTACTATACTGTTGCTAAGGAAGTCGTCAGCTAGTTTGTTGCATGTAATAACTTTGAAACTGTTTGATAACAAAATTGACACATCTGCTGTTTGCTACAAGGCTTAGTGAAGGCTGGTTGATATGAGTCAGAATGAGGTGGAGGTTTTATGTATAGCTGATGCTATTAGGAGGCCATTTTGCCATCTACCTACAAATAATTATTCTGATAATTGGTGGAAAGTGGACGAAGTTCTGACAGAAACAATTCTGCACAGTTTATTTTGAGACACGGTGTATATAGTTAAATAAACTTTGGATTAATTGGGATGTATACTAAGCTAATGACTTTCCTTGATGCCATTAGCATAATGAACAAGGCATCCATCGATAAGTGAAATCTTCGTTAGAAATCATAAACTGTTGGAGAAGAGTCCAATCAGAATCCAAAAGGTCACGGAAAGCAGAAGGTTTAATAGAGGTCAGCGAAGTAAGTTATGGTCAGTGCATGGAACATACCACCCACTGAGCCCTCCAAATTTGTATCAGTGCAATTTTACAGGTCACAAACTGTTAGGCTGTGGTGGGTTACCAGATTGAAAGAGATGAGTTGTAAGTTTAGACCTGAATGACATTAAAGAACTGACAGAACACAGAGAGTGATGGGGCAGTGGATATCCAAGCCTTGATTCAGCTGCAGAGAGTGGCCGAAAGCCCAACCCTGTCCTGGTGTGAGGAGCTACAAGAGTCAAAACTTCTTGGTCTTTCTCTGCCCCTTTTTTGCAAGGTTTTGAAAAGCATATTTTTCTATCGTGGTTTGATGTTGTCAAGTTGAGAGCGCCTCTGAGGAGTTTCTCTTGAAGTGGTGATATATAAATTAATTATTTCAAAGTGTCTTTTGTTGAAGTGTGCATTTATTAGCTTGAGGAATAAGCCTGATTTAAATATAATAATTTGTGAACTGTGGTATAGATTTTAAAGTGAATTGTTTGCTCAATGATCAGAATGATTGCAAATTTGGTGTAATATGTTTATGGAGTGTTTATTGTGGCTGTGACCAGATAATTGTGAACCATTTTGTGTTTTGTGTTTTATATATTTAGATTTAAGTTCTTGTTTCCATGACTTAAATAAGAAATCATGATGTTTTTGGTTTTTAAAGACGTTCAAGGAGCAAAGAAAGGAAAAGGTCAAGATCGACAAGCAAAGAAAAGAAGCTGGGTAAAATTTCCCCAGGAAAAGAAACACCAGTTGCAGTAAAGGAAGAACCAGTCATTCTAAACAAGGTCAAATATTCTCAGGTTTCATCACTTGCTTTTTGGTGGGAATGATTGTTTTGGAACTTTTGTAGTTGACAAATGTGCTTGTAGGACTACTTAGCTATTTGCTGAAGTTTTCAGTTAGGTTATTGTTTTGTGGTGTTTCCCGGGTAACTGTGAATTTTAGCTAGAAATGACATTGATTACCCAGGGGTATATATGCTTAATTTTATGTTTATGGTTATTTTTATAGTGCCTATTAAAAAGTTTGCAAAAGGCACAAAGAAAGAATAGATTGGTGAATGTCTGTATATGTCTATGTATATGATTTATGTAGCACCTTTATCTGTATTTGTCTATGTCTGTGTATATAATTTATATAGCACCTTTCAAGAACTTGTCAGAGGTAAGTTGTTCCAATTATGGATGTTTTGCAAATAAATATGGTTAAGCTAGAGTAGAAATACATGTTTTCTTGTGGTGTTTGAACTTGCTATGTTTCAGTGGATGGTCCATATTGTTTGGTATGATTATAGGATGATGAACAGAAGCGCCTGGAGGAGGAAATGCTGAAGCGGCGAGAGCGAATTGAAAAGTGGAGAGAGGAACGAAAGCCAAAAGTGGAGTTGCCACCAATCCTGATAGTACCACCATCGAAGGAGTGGTCACTAGAGGATGATAACGATGATGAGGACGAAGTTGGCGCCAACCAGGCTGGTGAGAATGGTCAACCAGAACCAGATGTAGATCCACTCGATGCCTACATGCAGGTATCTCACATATTCTAGGAACACTTGGTTCATCTGACGATAAAGTTTAATATGCAGAAATGAAGGTCTAAAGTTTTTGGGGTCAATTTGCTGTCTACTGGTTGATTGTTCAGCTTTGTTGGTATGACATCAGAAGATATGGTAAATTGAGCTAAGTTGGTAATGGACCATGCATGGAAAATACCACACACTAGCCCACCAAATTTGCACCAGTGCAATTTGCAGGTTATGTAGGTGTCAGGTTTTTTGACTGCTGTGGTCATGTTTGCATTTGTGCAATTGATATTTTAACCTTGACGTGTTGCAAATTAGGAGGGTCTGCAGAACTGTGTAAGCAAATATGTGACCTTTATGATTAGTGCCAGTTGAGGCTTAGCGTGAGTGGAAAAATTGTTCAGGTGTATTAGGTGAGCAAGTTGCAATTTAATAGAAACTCCTGGATGATGTTGGATCCCAATTTCTTTCTTCATCATCATCAAATATTCGTTTAATAGAAATTCAGTTTGACAAAACACTGTTTGACAAACAGAATTATTGATAAATAAGCATTAATGAAGTATAAGCTGCAAGATAGACTTGGAAGAACTATTGCTATTGCTCCATGTTAGCATATTGGATAGTCGCTAACATGGGAGAAGCTCTATCACTGTTCAGTTGGCATTATATTCAAGAACGTAGTTGCAGCTCAGGTTCTAAATTGTATGTTGGTATCTGAATGTGAGTCTTAACAATCTCACAAAGGAACTGACACTTGGAACTGATCATTATCCATTACAAACAAAACAGTGTAATGAAATGCATGCAGAAGAGATTGATTGTTGGTTTTGAGCAATGGGCCCAGCGGCGCCGCCAGGATTTTAATTGTGTACGCACAATATACACAATAAAATTTTCCTTCTTAGTTCCGCCAAAATTTCTGATGACTTTTTTTGTGGCTTTTTCCTCTTTTCCTCCAAGAATAACTGTGTGAAATTAAAAATTTAATTTCCACACTGTACGCACTTGCGTAAGTGCGTAACGCTAGCGGCGCCCCTGAATGGGCTATTAGAGTTTCTAATCTTAAGATTAGAGTGTAAACGATCTGCGTGTGAGATTGTCAGCTTGTGGATTGTCAGCTTCTTGACAGGGTGTCAGTGATGAAGTGAAACATATCAACGAAAAGGATCAGAAGTCGGCTGTCTCCAATCCTAAACCCTCTTCTGTGAGTGATGCATTTCAATTGACTTATGCTGGATATCTACATCAACTTGGTATCATTTGATGATAGTTATGTGCTGAACTTTAGTGCATTTGGTTTTGAAATTTACAATCCTGTTAAGCAATGGACACTGTAAATAGTTTGTTGGTTGGTTGCTATGTATGCACTTTCTATGAAAAATCGTTATTTCTGATGATGTGTTGATATTGGCATGCGATTATTGTCCAGCTGCAATTGCTGTTGCTCTTCACGCCATGTTGTTGCTGCTTTCCCAGGGCATACAGATTTCTGCTGATATTAGCACACAATGCATTCATTGTGTGCTCATATTTATTTGTGACCTTCAATATAGTAAAGGTTACACGTCACTTAGTGGAGCACTATTTTTTTGGGCCCTTGACCCCGCAATCGATGAATCCCAGAGTCCTTGACACTGGGCTGGTGCATCACAGGACTTGCTATTTACTTTCCAGCTTACACCTGTACCAAATTACACTGTTTGGTGACAGAGACATGCGTCAACACTCAACTTGCCCGTGGTTGTTAACACAGAGTCGAACCTGCAACCATATGATCAGTTAGCAGGTGTGTTTCCGATGGTGACTGCCGGGTCACATTGTAACACCTCTTTGTATATACAGTTCAGAGTAGTTAAAAACTTTTTAAAACTTAGTAAAATAAATTTTGCTTTGCAGAAAAATACAGATCTGCTGTCAACCACGGCGAAAAACAAAGTTACAATCATCACGGCTGTTGCTAAGCAGCCCAAGTTGGAGCCCATTGTCAAGAAAGGAGAACTTATGGAATCTAATATGGATGCTATGGAGGTAGGTTTGTTTCATCATAGGTATTCATAAACTTAACGCTTTAAACACAAGCTGCATTGGTTTTTCCAGTGCTTTTAGTACATGCTTAAAATTGCTTATCGTTAATGTGTTAACTCTTTAAAGACCGGAGGGAACTAGGCAGCAGAGCCGTTTTAAGGAGTTTGGGGGCCCTAGGCACAAACCCTAACCTTCAATGTTACCAGACTTTTGCCTCAATTTCTCAGTCTCAGATATATCATATAGGGTATTGCATTAATGCATTGCATGTGCATATGTCATTTTGTTAAATGTATTAATATAGTAATAAACAGACACGAAAAAAGATTGGTGAAGGCTTTGATCATACCAACAGTAACATACGGCAGCGAGACATGGACAATGACCAAGAAAATGAGAAAAAAAAGATTAACGCATGCGAAATGTGGATATGGAGGAAGATGCAGAGAATATCATGGAAAGAGAAAAAGACCAATGATTGGGTGCGATGGAGTATCGGAATTGAGAAGGAAGAGACACTACAACAAACCGTGCTAAGAGCAAAGTTGAGGTTCTTTGGTCATGTCATGCGATCAGATGGACTGGAAAAGGAAATGATGTTAGCATATGGAGAGGGAAGGAGAAAACAAGGACGACCAAGGAAAAAGTGGATGGACGAGATACATGAAACAACTGGAATGAATTTGGCAGAACTGAGAGATGCGACGGCGGACAGAAGGAAATGGAGAGGCTTGATCATGAAGGTCGCTAAAGTTCCAAGAACTGACAGCACAAGGTGACAAGGTAATAAACTGCTAACACAGCAATCTTTGTAGGCTACTACAAGTTTAAAATAAATGTTTAGTTTAATATACGTTAAAATTCTTATTGTCAATTTGTTATATAAAATAACTGAAAGTGAGATTGTAATGGGTAAATGTTTGCAATAGGCTACATGGATTGTCAGGACATTTTTAACAAACATCGCTTTTGTGTTTTTCTCTCAGCAAACTCTTTTATAATATCATCAAAATTCAAAGACTCCAAGTCTCCAACACATCTGATTCTATGATCATGACGGACAGGCAGTTTAATCGTTCTTGCATCATACAGCTGCAAAGCTCGTTATTGATTAATTTAAGTTTTGAGAAAGAACTTTCACCGGCAGGCTACAGTTTGGTGCCATCATTGACAGAAACATTCTTATTGCAATTTCAACGTTTGGAAACATTGATTCCAGACTGTCATTCTTTATCATGGCATATCATTATTGACATAGATGGCACTGATGCTTTGCAAATGACACTGCCATGTAGTATTTCAGGTGTTCACATTCTGTAGGCTAATTAGTTCTTGTCGGTCAAGATCTTGAGGATAGAACTATGCAAACGTTTCAAATTATTCTGTTATTTGTTCAACATTCAAATGGACCATTAAGAATGTAAATTTGCTTCTGACTTCTTCATAAATTTCTCCACGTCTGTTTAGTTCATTGAGTCGGTGATTGGCAAGTAGGTCTGAGTTCTACATTTTGTGCTCGCATCCATAACACTGATAACAGTGTCATTTGCAGGGCTATCCAGAAATGATTAGGCTATGCTTTGTTATAATTTGAAATTTAAAACAATAGAGATTTCATATTAAAAATTAATATTAATTTACCGAGACATAAAAAATTTGTTGATATTTTTCTAGGTAGGCTAGATTATAAGAGAAAATGTAGGCCTATAGTTCTGCTCATCTATAGCAATCGACGTATAATGTACGTCGATGTCTACAGCGTTGCAAAAAGCAGACGAGTGAAAGCAAACAAAATATACACGGAGCTGTGTGGGTAGCGTGCGCCATGCGTTAAAATTATTGATTTACTTCAGTCTAACTTCTACAGCGCTCTGCGAAAACTGCGCTTAGCCTATCACCAATAATTATAGTTACAGTAACTAAAAATGCAGACGTTTGTTTAATATTGCTCTTACTTTGCAGAATTGTTAGAACTTGTAATATTGTTCAGTAATATTATCGTATTGTTATTACGTGGTCGCGATGTTGTTTTTGTTTTTGGGCCGCCGCGGGGCCCCCCTGTTGTGTGGGGCCCTAGGCACGTGCCTCTCGTGCCTAGGCCTTAAAACGGCACTGCTAGGCAGGTCTTGTCATATCTTGCCACATGTCGTTTCATGGTTGATATAATTTATGAATATTAATTAATTTTGGATCCCACATATAATTTCGAGCTAAATGACGTCTTGGGATCCCCTGGAAAACACCCTGATATATTAAAAACAGCCAATCAAAACAGGCATTTAAGTCACATGGTGCCTACATGTAAATGGAGGCACTGTTTACTAGCGGATTAAATTCACTGAACGAATGGTCTTTTGCAAAAGAAAATAATCCTTATGATGAAACAATAAGTTCATAGGATGACAGGAGTCCAATAAGTGATCGTAAATATTACGTAAATAATAAGTCAGATATTGATACGGAGTTAGATGACAGTTGCATACACGCTGCATGCTTAGTTTGGGTCTGAAACTGGGTTGGACTTGATACAAAAACCTTTGCATCTTAATTTATTGAGATATTTAGAAAATTTCTTTTTGTTCTGTTTGACAACAATTTCTGCATAGTTTTTATTCTTGGCTGTTGAAAGCAATTCTAGTAAGTTATATGATTCATATCTGGGAATGCTGGTAAATGGTTTGCATAATGTAAGTTATATGATAAATATACTGGTTAATGGTTTGCAATTATGTAAGTTATATGATTCATATCTGAGAATCCTAGTAAATGGTTTGCATATGTAGGTTCTTCCACATGGAATTTATCTGAATTTTTTTATTCTTGGAAGAGTTTGGAAAAGTGTTTTCTTGACTTCTAAAGTAATTGGTTCTGTGTAAATCTTCGGTTACGTTAGACAACATTTTGTTGATTACAGTATTCTTCAGAAGAAGAGACGGAGGATTTGGACGATGCAATGACAAGGCTTGCCAAAAAGAAAAAGGTTTGCCTCAGTGTCCCATCTGAAGTCCTTGAGCTGTTTCAATTTAATCATAAATACTATTTTTATGCAACTTGCCAATTGAAATATAACTAAAATGTTTCCATGAATTTATTGTATTTGGTAATATATTCACATAATCATATCGGTTTAAATCAATACGTGAATAATTACAAGAAAGGAATTTTAGTTTGAGATGTATTATCATGTAAGAAACTTTGGTTTAGGCTAATGCAAATTGGAGAAATTTGGAGGAATTAGAGTAAAATTAGAAATGAGAGTAAAATTATAAAATAGATTAGCTTGTTGGTAATGATTAATAAGAGTACTTGGTTTGCCTACATATCTGGGAATGCAGGCAACTGGATGAGGTGTGATTCATTTCTTCCTTTCATTTGATTTGCAGGAACTGGTTGCCGTTGACCATGCCAAGATTTACTATCGGCCATTCAGAAAGAACTTCTACATTGAGGTCCCAGAATTGGTAAAGATGACTCAGGAAGGTGTGTGATGTCCAACGGTTGTTTATTTGTTGGCATATGGAGTGTTTTTCTTCAAATTTTATATCTTCATCCAGGTTTTTGTTAATTGTTTTTATTGTAATGATTCCGTGTCGTATTGTCAGAGATTTGTTTCTTCTATCTGTTACAAATGATTAGTTTAATGTTGGCATAACTGATTGCGGTTTGTCATTCAGAACTATTAAACGAATATATGTGACGCCAGGGGTCAAAACCCGTCACATGTCGGTTTCTGACCATTTTATTCAGTCATATTCTACGATTAATCTGCCTTGAAAATACTTTTTACAGAATGAAGACATATTTTTTCTAACTGAAGTTATGAGCGTTTGATTCTTTCATTGGTATAGAGTGAAAAATCGAATAAAAAGTTTCGGAATATTCATGTCATTAAAGTCCTCAGCAACCATTACTTGATTATTCTGCAATTTTGCTGTGCAATAAAGGGCTCTATTCTGTGTTGAATAAAACATACGGCATCAAACTCGGATTACTACTTTGCAAGTTATGGCAAATTTACAGGCAACTGCTGAATTGAAGAATATTCTACATTGTTGACTCCTCTCGCCTATTTCAGCTTCTAGCTCAGTATCTAGGAAGCGACGGGTTTTGACCCCTGGCGTCACACACACACACACACACACATACACACACACACACACACACACACACACACACACACATATATATATATAATATATTATATTTGCACTCCTCTCAACCCTTTAACATCTAGAGGGATTAGTTTTCAGTGCACTTACCGGTAATGCATGCTCGTCATTAAAGTTTTCAAATATCTATTTTCAGTGGTTTAAATCTGTGTTCAGATTTGTTACTTTCTTGTATTTCCTGTGAGTTGCACTTGCTACAATTAATTTTGTTTAGTTTATTTCTTGTTAATAGTTTTGCTGTGATTTGCACAGATTTATTTTCTGTAATATATTTTGATTTGTGCTGATTTATACTTGTTTATGCTTTTGCTGATTTGCAGAAGTGGATGCATACAGACTTGAACTTGAAGACATTAAAGTCCGAGGCAAGGGTTGTCCAAGGCCAATTAAGACGTGGGCACAATGCGGTGTTAGCAAGAAAGTTCTAGACTGCCTTAAAAAGTAATCATACATAATTTCTATTAGATTTATTAGATTTAGCATAATACGTTTTACTTAGATTAAAAGTTAAACAGAATCCCAATGGACGCCATCTTTGTTTATCGCCGCTATGGTGGGAATAGCGGATTTTCTATGAAGGCCAATAAAAAACCGATAATCGGTTTAAATTCGGATTTCAGTTGGCCAACAGACGATATTAGCAACCCTAATTTAAAAGACAACTAAATTACTTACCTTTTTCATGTTTGTTCGTTATTTGTATTCAGCATGGTAGAAGGTTAATTAGCCTCTGCAGTCTGCAGGCTTTTACATTTCTGTGATTCTTGGAATGTGGTATAGGCGCATAGCTTGTGTTGGCAGCCTCCTATTTCCACCTCTTGTTAGGAGACATTCATTTTCATTTATGTTTTAAATTATTTAAGTCACTAATATGACAAAAAACATTAAGTCAACACTTGGGAAAATAAATACAGTTGCATGTGGCTTGCCAGAGCTTAAAAAATTCCAGCAGTCATTAGGTATGTATATGGTGTTCAGATGTGAAACAATCATCAGTGTTTGATCTTTTTGCTCAGGAATGGATTTGAGAAGCCTACTCCAATCCAGGCACAGGGAATTCCAGCAATTATGTCTGGGCGCGACCTGATCGGAATTGCCAAGACTGGAAGTGGAAAGACGTTGGCGTTTCTTATGCCGATGTTTCGACACATTGCCGACCAATGGGAGCTGGAGGAGGAGGATGGTCCAATTGGTATGGATTCTAATGATAGAAAGCATTTCTTATCAATGTTTTGTTGTGGCAGGCTGTGTTTGTATGAGCCTGTGACATTTTTATGAGAACATTTTATCATTTTGGCTGTTTTATTGTCGACATGAAATTATCTTCATTCTTAGCTTTTTCTGGCAAGGAATGCTACACATTTCTTTGTCAGCATTTGAAAATTGTTTCCTGAGTTGGGTTAAAGAGTGCTACTGATCAGACTGACACGTGATGATATCCTGAATGAATTTATTAATCGACCAAATGAACGATTGGGAAAGAGTAGTCTGTAATCATTTCGCGATTGCTTGCTTATATACGCCAGAATAGGTTTAATGGCCATCTATGCATGATGATTGACTGTGGTTATAATATTTCTGCAAAACTTATCAATTTTTAAACTTTTTACTTTTAATGTATCAAATAAGTTGCATATGAGTAATATAATGCAAGGTCAGTCACAATTTACAGATGGTTCTTATCAAAATAAACTGGAAAATGGTGACAATTGGAGATTATTGTTGTATTGTTTTGCAGCTGCGATTCTAACTCCAACAAGAGAATTGGCAATGCAGATTGGTAAAGAGTGCAAGAAATTCACCAAGTCTCTGAATCTGAATGTAGTCTGTGTCTATGGAGGCACGGGAATATCAGAACAAATTGCAGAGTTGAAACGAGGTGCTGAAATCATCGTTTGCACTCCGGGTCGAATGATTGACATGTTGGCTGCTAACAATGGTCAGTCAATGACTTCTTATGCTGCTTTGTTACACACTGTAAACACTGAGCGCATTGTCCTGAACTGAAAGCTTGTCTGATTGAAGTTGTATCAATATATGCCTGTTTTCTTTGGCTGCATGAGTCTGACTGACATGTTTGCATAGGAAAGGACCATAAATGTTTTGCAAGCTTTTGTTTAGGTGTATGTGTGGAATTATTAGAGCAGGCAGCTGCATTCTAGTAATTATGAATGTTGACACTGATTATCTTGGCATGACCAAATTTTCATAACTGCAATTTGCTTTCAAGTCTTCCTGACCACATCTATGAGAAGTTTTGGCAAAAAGAGTCAATAAAATTCCATGCTTAATTGTGGCATTGTCTTCCAGAAGCCACATAAACTATTATAGAAACCCTTCAGACAGTCTAATGATGGTCTCAGGCCTGCCTTCCATTTCTGTCAGCTTGGTTAGTCTAGGCCTATGAGCCTTCCACAGATGTGGTGTATTTTTTGCTTTTCCTTTTGCAGACGAGATGTGAAAACTATTTTGACGCACAACGCCACATGTGTATTGTGTGCTAGAAGCATGTGAATGAGGCTGGTACTGAAACGCGGTACTTACTGTGCCTCTTGTTCTAAAGTATATCTTGTCCAGTATCTCGTGTTCAAAAGCTTAGTTGAACTTGGTATTTGTTGTTAACTGTTTAAGGATTTTGTTACAGGGGAAGTGCGTGCAGGTGCAGTGTCTGTTGGAGGTTGCGTTCATCTTAGGCTTTGTCCAGAGCTTCCTGGGGCGACCTAGTTGGATAATCAAGTTCCCTTTGTGTCTTTGATGCAGCTGTGTTGAAATTTTAGTAGTTCCACAGAGTTTATGCAATAAAATAAATTCAGGAAAAACTTCTTGATACAACTGATGTATGTTGTAATTTGTGACGTTCTTGGCTAGAAATTTGGATTCTCTCTACTCAAACTTAATTTAGCATAGATTAAATTTGTACGATTCGTCATTAAGGCTGCATTCACGATAGACATAAGACATCTTTTGTGTTAGGGATGAGGCACATCTGAAGTTGTCAGATTATGGCAGTTGCTTATTTTCAGCAATATTTCACATCTAATGTTTTTTAATCTGCATATTTTCAGACATTTCGCTAAAACTTCTGAATTCAATTATCTATGTGCATACATTGACCACTTGAAGCTTTCTGTTATTCAGGACGAGTAACAAACCTGCGACGGTGCACCTACATTGTCCTAGATGAAGCTGACCGAATGTTTGATATGGGATTTGAGCCACAGGTTGGGATGATTTTTAAGATATTTCCTTTTAGCACCCTTTTTGCACCTGTAAATGTTAAGAGGTATGCAAACAACTATGTTACCTTGATCTCATCATTAATCACTTGCAAGCTTAATGTTTTACTGACTAGTCAGTAACAAGTACGTTTTACTGACTAGTCAGTAACAAGTATTCTTCGTTATTGGCATTTGTCAGATTTTAAATAGATTTTCTGCCAGATCCGTTTATTGATTGTGAATTGCATTGACAATACTCAGAAGCTGTACAATTCAATTTAAAATTAATTTAAGAAATTTGTGGCTGGGATTATATCACTCTATCTGATGCAAGTGACCCAATAAGTGCTGTTACTGTAATCCATGATGAAGCTGTGTATAATGAAGAGGTACAGGTAGCAAATTTCTTGCAACCTTTACCTCTATAATATCTGTGGACTTTATCTTTTATAACTGAAGTATATGTGTGACTATTAAAATGCAAACTAGTGTTTGCATTTAAACCTTTTTCAATGGCTGTTTCTTTAAAATAACAGGTTATGAGAATTATTGACAACGTTCGACCGGACAGACAGACGGTTATGTTCTCAGCTACCTTTCCACGGCAGATGGAGGCTCTGGCACGCCGCATTCTAACCAAACCAATCGAGGTCACTGTTGGCGGACGCAGTGTCGTCTGTAAAGATGTCGAACAGTACATTGTAAGTTCTGTATACATTACAAACATGATTACTTAGTGTGATGCATATGGGTGATGGGAACAACCCTATGTGATGTATTGTCCTGTTTAGATAAGTTGCACATCACCTATTTACATACTTACATGCTTATGTGTGGTGCCCTTTTTGGCCATGGCCATACTGCAATGTTACATAAATCGTCTTATTTTATCACTGTTATTATTATTATTATGCTTCTTACATTTGTGCATAAATATATACCAGAGATGGGTAAATAATCGATTAAATTCTAATCAATTAGCTAATCGATTAGACAAAGAGCTAATTCCAATTCTAATTGATTAGCTAGAAGATTCTAATTCTAATTGATTAGCAAATTTCAGTAGCTAATTTTATTTCTAATCGATTAGCAATTTAACTAAAACGTGCCCATCTCTGATAGATACATTTACCCATAATGCAATTCTGTTGAACTATTGAGGTAATTAAGTGTATCAACATTGCATCTATTTGTGCAGGTGTTTATTCCTGTTATTGTTTTGTGGTTGTCTATGTTCAGGTATATTTTCTGTTGATCCCTCTAATAAGCAGTCAATCAATGTTTAGTGTAGGAAGTAGTATTAAACCCGAAAGTAGTGGCTACCTACTGGATTTTGTCTAGGTCAACTGAATTGTGTGGAAGATGGCATTGGTTGATCTTATGCCACTGATTTACTTATAAAGACTTCAGTGTTTTTATAATATTAATAATAATAATGATGACAACAATTTATATGTTGCGGTAACGAGGCCGTACCGCTACAGGGACGCCTTACAAATAGCTAACAAGCGGGATAAGCCTTAGCGAACAAATAGGATTTTAGCTTGGATTTTAAGTTGTCTACTGAGTCGGCCGATTATACTGTGTTGTATATGTATTTACTATATCTCCATCAGGCTTGAATTAATCCCTCCTAGAAGAGGGGTCAGCTACATGGATTCTCCTTCTCCACTTTTTTTCTGTTACTAGTATCTTCTTTCTTCAATCTGAGAGACTTCAGATCTTGTTGTATGTGTATTTACTGTCTTATTTATAAAGCCAGTAGTGCTTCATAGTGTATGTATTTAATTTAGATTTTGCTTGAGGACAATCAGAAGTTTCTCAAGCTGTTGGAGCTGCTAGGCATCTACCAGGAGAAGGGCAGCATCCTTGTGTTTGTCCATAAACAGGAACATGCTGATGAGCTGATGAAGAACCTGATGAAGCACTCCTATCCATGCTTATCACTCCACGGAGGTATCGACCAATATGACAGAGACAGCACAATGGATGATTTCAAATCGGGAAACATCAAGCTTTTGGTATGTAACTAAGGGCTTTGGCAAAATGAATAATTGGGGAGAACTTGAGAAACTTTTGGTGACGTGAAAGATGAATTAGCAATGCATGCCTCCAGTTGAACATATGAATAACACTCGGGCAGATTCTTTAGCTATTTGTGCATAGTTATATAATTACACTAAGCTCTTGGTATGTAATTGAGGGGCTTTGGCAAAAGAGTATCGCAGAGAGAAGGTGTGGGTTTTGGTGAACTGAAAGGTGATCATATGCTAAAGTGTTCAACCTTATTGTCATGCAACACATTTGCTGATTGTGTTTAGCAATTGCCTTGCTAGATGGAGTGTGTGAGCTTAAGCCATCTGCAATGGTTGATGGGTAGGAACCTTAAGCGAATCCTTCACACACACTTGCTCAGTGCCATCGATTGGTCGTTAGATAATGCATGCAATAAATACAGGAATAATAATCCAGTAATTATGCTGCTCCTGCTGCAAATATGAATAACCAGTTTTTGCTGTAGATACTTTAGGTATTTATGCTTAATAATTCATACCAGACAGATGGCCAGGATAATGACGACAATTTATATGGTGCCGTAACGCGGCCGTAGTGCTGCAGGAATAATAAACCAGTAATGCTGCTTCTGGTGCAAATATGAATAATCAGTTTTTGCTGTAGATGCTTTAGCTATTTATGCTTAATAATTCATACCACACAGATGGCCAGAGTATCAATCAATCAATCAATTTAGTTTATTCTGAACATCAAGCTGACAGGTCGCAACGTGTAAATATGACATGTTCTGCTCTTGTGACTAATGATATCTCAAGTGTTTTCTGTTTGCAGATAGCGACGTCCGTTTGTGCACGTGGTCTGGACGTCAAAGACCTAATTTTGGTTATTAACTATGACTGTCCTAACCACTATGAAGACTACGTTCATCGATGCGGGTAAAGAGTGGCTTTATTTGCCTCTTATTATAATTCGTGTACTACATTTACAACCGAGCATTAGACATTTTCTACCGGACTTAGCAAATCCGAGTATTTAGATGTACTATTTGCCGGATCCGGGTACGAACCGAGTACCGTTTTTTACATGATAGAGACAGCGACTGTAAGTCTCTATTAGTGTATTTTGTGACTTTTTGTCAATATAAAAAAATTGAAAGCTTCAAGTATCGAAACAAAAGTTACAAAACTCAAATCAAAAATGGAAATAAAATTAATTTAACTAAAAAGATAGAATGTTCAAGCCCTAGAAGTGGACTAGAAGAAATAAACTGAAGTAATGGTACATGTCTCTACATGGTAATAACTAATAATTATTAAATAATAAATATTAATACTATCATCATTCATCATATCACAATTGTAGGTATTTGTCAGTGGGTATTATTTGCCGAGGCGAATAGTTCCGAAAAACCTGATATCCGGCCGGGGCAAATGGCCGAAGCGATTTCCGGTTGTTCCCTATCGTGTACATTTACTACTGAGCATTTGATAACTTCTGGTCCAGACTTAGCTACAAAAGAGGCTGTTTTAATTGATTGTTTAGTTGTATATGACATCACCAATGATGTAACTTACATAATTAGGAAATGTCCATAATACAGTCACAAGGACTTTGATAGCTTGAGGGTTATTATAGCAGCTTTGATAAGATTATTATCGCATGATGCCGCTGCATCTTATGAATCATGTGTGGTTGATTATTCATTGTCAGTGATGTAGCCCATTAAAAGATTGTCTGGATTGCTGTTGTCATGTTTTGTGCTTCAACGCTTAAGATCCTAAGACACCAGGTCCATGACTCTAAGATGCTGTTGAGAATAGAGGCATGTAAGGAGCGACCAATACCATACCATGCAGCTACTGTCAATTCCACATAACTGTCAGAAAAAGTGTTATGTGACTTAAATGATGTCTTGTGTTTATGTTAGACAATTTTTCTTACGTCCACTGAAACTATATTCATATGAGTTATTTTCTGATTGTTTTAGACGAACAGGGCGTGCTGGTAACCATGGTTTTGCATATACATTTGTAACACCTGACCAAGGCAAGTATGCTGGGGAGTTGATTAAAGCACTGGAGCTTTCTGGAGTTGCTGTTTCTCCTGAACTTGTAGCACTTTGGGAGAAATACAAGCAAGAAGCTGAATCAGTAAGTGCTATCTCACTTTCTGTTTGATTAACATATCTGCTGACAAGTTTAATTTCAATGTAGTTACGTTGATATTTTCCTGTTTTTTTTTGGCAAAAGACATCGCTGTAGCATTGTTGACCTCAACTATTGCATATCTAATTTGGATCATTTGTTATCTGTTGTTGAAGTTATTTTGTTTTAATTATGTAAGTGAACAGGAACACAGATGGTGTTCTCTATTTAGAAATGAAGTTTGAAAATTGATCATTCTACGTAATTTTTAAAGAGCTTTAGCTCAGTCCTGGTGAAATCGCCACGCATGTACCATCATCTGCTTCAGGCTCCTCGACTCATCACCCCACAAGCTTTCCACTTCAAATTGAAGTCTCACCTCTTCAAGAATTCCTACCCTTGGCCATCCGAACCTCTGCCTTCCAAGCTTTCTCGTCCTCAACAAAACCCACCTTAGAAACTGCTCTGCCTCCTCTCTCTGGCAACCAGACTTGGACCTCCACTGGACATCGATCTCTGATTCGATGCAGTGCTCATGAATAAGCTGGTGCCCTGCTCTTAGCTTTATAGAAGTGCTTTTGAAATTTGGAAATTACAATTACAAACCTATATTATTTGAGTAAGCATTGGAAAAAGGGTAAATAAATGCAGAAGTATCGTATCTTACCTGATGGAAATGCCAAGAAATGAGATCACTGAGAGAAATATTCAACATTAGTAGCAGAAGTTTGCAAATTGCATCACAATATGAGTTTAAGAATGCAATGAAGATTATTATTCACATTTTTATGCATTAGCTGGTGTTGTATATATGCTATTGTAGGAAGGCAGAAAAATAACAAGTTTCAGTGGCTTCAAAGGTAAAGGGTTTAAATTTGATGAGACTGAGGCTCACCTGGCTGATGAACGCAAAAAGTTGCAGAAAGCTGCGCTCGGACTTCAAGATTCAGATGATGAAGATGCTGGTCTTGATGTAAGTGAATTTAGTTTGTGTTCCCTCTTACAGGACTCAACTTAGTGTATGTACCTGGTGTTCAAATTCAGGCTGTTGTTTCCAATTATTTTAATGTGTTGTACTCCTGATTTTGCAACTCTCACTAGATAGATCTGTTTGAATGACTGGCCTTATCAAGGGAACTTTCTTATTTTGCCTGCTTGAATGGTACTATCCACTGAACTTTTTTGGACTTGACTAAATCTGCAATAGTAATCTGTGAGATAAGTTTCTCTTCGTTTATCAGTTTTATCTGCAGTTCTGTACCTGGTTGACAGATGTTAAATTCGACTTATTAAATGAACTCTCACTTTGCAAGGTTCTGTTTGTCTGGAATTATGTAACATTCTGTTTAACTTTCCTGGAAGTATGTAACATTCTGTTTAACTTTCCTGGAATTGTGTAATATTCGTTTTCACTTTCCTGGAATTATGTAACATTCTTTCTCACTTTACTGGAATTATGTAACATTCTTTTTCACTTTCCTGGAATTATGTAACATTCTTTTTCACTTTCCTGGAATTATGTAACATTCTTTTTCACTTTCCTGGAATTATGTAACATTCTTCTTCACTCAAGTGACTAAAGCTGTAAAAGCTATCTTTCCACATTAAATCAATCTTCTCTTTGTGTAAGAATTGTTGTCTTGTACCATATTCTGTTTCTGTAAAACTCATTCTGTATGCCTGTGTTTCTTGAATGGAACAATTTATAAAAATGTTTATTAGTGAATTGGCTCATCTGTGTTTTTGTTTGTTCGAGTTTGTGAGATATTTATGTTGTCTCTCATATGTGTGTTTAAAGATTGATCAGAAGATTGAAGAGATGTTTGCTAGTCGTAAGCGTGTCAGCGATGTCACTCAGCCGATGCTTAACGCTACTAATCAGCCCTCAGCCAGCAATATTGAGAAGCTGGAGCTGGCCAAACGAGCAGCTTCCAAAATCAACATCTCGAAAAACCTCGGCCCAGAAGCCCAGGATATCTCACAGATTGCTGCTGCTGCCATTCTCAAAGGCAGCATGGCTGCTCCTCAAGTATCGGTAGGATATCAGTTTCTCTGCTGCTTATATCTGTAAGCATTTTGCTTTATGATACATCCTTTGTAATTTGTTTTTATTTACATTTATAAAGTGCCTCTTTAAGAAGAAAAGCTCATCAGTGGCACTCATGACGCAAACCATTGAAATTGCTGTCGAATAATACAGACTTAAGGAGCTTGCGAAACTGTGGAAGGGACAAACTGAGGAGCTTGAGCCACAGCTCTCGAGAAAGGTGATTCCAGCTGGTGGACCCAACATAAGCAAAGCTTCTGGACTGAGTGTAGCAGTATGCATGCGAGGGAGAGTCAGGAGTCCATGGGCAGCTGACCGAAAGTTGCCAGGACCAAGGAGACTGTATGCAGAAGTCCCTAAGGTATGATGGAGCAGAGCCAACGAGACAATTGTGCATAAGATCGTGATCTGAATATGCTGCTGGATGGGAGCCAGTGCAAAGTATCCTGCATATAGGAGGTTATAACAGAGTTTCTAATTAATGGTGATGCCAATTATTTATCTCGTAACAAATAAGGCCAGAAAAAGAAATGTTGAAGTAGTTCTTGCTGCTATCAAAGGGCCTCAGTAGTAACCCTGAGTGGCCGAGTGGGTTGGGCCCGGTTCGATTCCCGGTCGGTCGGTTTATCAGAGATTAATTTCTCGGATCTTTACTGCGGGTGGCTCGGTCGCAATATAAACGTGGAGTACAATACATACAATACAATACAACACAAATACACTGGGGCGCGGTGGTGTAGGGGTATGTTCGGTGCCTTGCAGCTGGAATTTGCGGGTCTCGAATCCACCTCAAAGCTGCCGCTGTATGGACCCTGGGCAAGTCCTTCACTCGCAATTGCTGATGCTCGCGTGAAACTCCGATTCAGGCTTGTTCGGGAGCGCCTTCTGAATGGGAATCTGGTAGGGCGCTATAACAAGTGTTCAAATACAATACAATACAAGCTTGACAAATGGGTTGTGGCTTGGCTCTGATACTATGACACGAATCTAAATTAATCATTTAGTACTTTGATAGATGATTACGTGAATTACGAACTAGGCAGTCGACGCAACTCAACCCACCATTACTCCAGGGTCAGTCAAAACCAACAAAAAGGTGGGAGGGTACAAAAGGTGTCTGTTTTGACTGAACTCCTTCAAGACCCGGGATAACTAGTGAATTTCTGTGGAGTTTTGTAAACAAATGTTGTTACCTTTACCTGATTCCTTGAAATGTTTGACAGATAAATCGGTTAGTACAGATCTGCCTAGTTAAAGTATTAAGCATTCTTTGTGCTTTTTCTGTTTGATAACTCATTATTTGTTCTTCATCCATTAAAGATGATATTTCAGTATTTATGCTTTGGTTTTTAACACTTTAACGACAACGTTGTACTAAAAGTGACTGGGAAATCGATGCAGCTCGTCGTTAAAGTGTTAAAGTCATTAAATTTATTGTAATTGCCACTTGAGAGAATGTGATATTGTTTTACTCTACCTACAGTCGAAAACCATAGCTGAAGAGAGAGCTGAAAAAATCAATGCAAAGCTTGGCTATCGTCCTCTGGTTGAAGAGGAGAAAGAGCCAGAGGCGCCTCCAGTCGAGACTTTCAAGAGATACGAAGAAGAGCTGGAGATCAATGATTTCCCTCAGACTGCTCGCTGGAAGGTTACATCAAAGGTCAGTAACCACTGTCTTTATAACTGCACTCAGATTTTAATGGCAGGATTTTGTTCAGAATTTATGTTTTGTGGTGATTATTAGAAAGGTCGTGTTTGCATGGAACCTTTGAAACAGTTTGTGATTTAAATAATATAACACATTTTATAATAATAATGATGACAATTTATATGGTGCCATAACAAGGCCTATCCCCTACAAGGGCGCCTAACATCAACTTTGGCTGTTGAATATGCATTTGTATGTTTGGTATACATCTTTAAGTTTGTCCTGTTGCTACAATGAACACCTTTGACAACCAAAAAGCGACTTGTGTTGCACAGTAACTGATAGTTTGAGTGCTCGAGTGTGTGGACGTAGACTACTAGACAGTGATCAGGTACAGACTTCAATAAGTTCTTCACAATTGCTTAGCCCATTATGTGCTGGCAATGCACAATTAGGCAGAGGCTGTTTATGATTTTGTGTTCCTAATTTCTGTAAGCTTGGCACTGTTGATTTGTTACGTTTCCCAATTGTGTAATGGACTTTTACTTGGAAAAATAATGGGAAATGTAGTGGTAAATTGAAACTGAATCAGTCTGACCAGTTTGGTTTGATTTGTCTTTATTATTTTAACAGATATTGAATTAAGAGGCAATTCAATTTGAGCTATTGGCTAGTTTCAACAAAGTTAGCGCAATGATAAAAACATTGTCGAGACAGATGCTAGAGTACTTTCACGTCTTTTGAATTTAAAATAAATGCAGATTTATTTTGTTAAGTGCCAGTTTAAATTTAAATTTAGTACTCATTCATTCATTCTGAGAATATATATATAATAAGTAAATAATAATAATATCTTTTCTTTAATTAGCACCTGACAAACGCACTGCGCTGTACATTTACATGTTATGCAATTGAAATCTTAACTACTAACAGAACAGACAGCTTGCAATACAATTTGCACCTCTTCATTCCCTCCTAGTTGGCCTATTCCCTTCGACCCCGGTCACATGACCGTGTTTTAGCGCTAACCATAATATGAAAAAAACTTTCATAGTTAGAATGCTTTATTCATATTGACTATTGATTGTTTATTATGTATGATGTATGTACACCAGAATGCGGAGTGCAACTGGTTCAATAAAGAATATACTTACTTACCTACACGGAGGTGCTCTCTGCACTTGCCTATTATGATGTTAAGTGTCATTAGAATGAAAATATTACATCAGTTAGCTGAACAATGCACAGCCATGCATATTTTAACTGTATAACTACTGGGACAAATGTCCCAGTAGTTTTAGGATTTGTCCCGTTAGTTTTGATGATTTGTTCCACTTAGCACTCTACCTTCAATGTTAGTTTCCAAAAACATTGAAAGTAAAGTAGGAGACTTTGTCCCAATAGTCCAAGCTCGTTAAAATATGCACTGATGCACAGTAATGTTTAATGCTTAAAACTTCTTTTTGTGCAATTCCAGGAGGCTTTGGCCCAGATATGTGAATATTCAGAGGCTGGTATCACTGTCCGCGGTACTTATATTCTGCCGAATAAGGAGCCGAAAGAAGGAGAGCGTAAGCTGTATCTGGGCATTGAAGCTACAAATGAGCTTGCTGTGTCTAAAGCCAAGGCGGAAATTACACGACTTATAAAAGAGGAACTTGTGCGATTGGTAAGATCTAACTACATTTCCTGTGTGATCTTGGTTGGCAATTTTTTATACATGAGCATTACATAGTGTCTTCTTAGTGTTTTTGTCCCTGCAAAGACCATCTAAAATGGTTTGAATTATTTTACTGGTTTGAGTCTTCCATATGACTGGGCACTGCAGACTTTAATCCCACTTAAATGCATCCTATTCCTGCTGGACAAATTTATTCTCACCTGGACAAATTTAAGATCAGCTTATTCTGGTCAATATGCCACAAAAAGACATGTCACAAAGGTGACTTCTCACATGCTAATCCTAGTCTGTGGAATTCACTACCACCAGCTTTGATTGACCCTTCTCTCTCGGTCTCTCTCCTCTCTATCTGTCTCTCCCAGCTACCCACGCTTTTGAGTTAGCGTGCTGGACTGTCAACCAAGGGGTCAGGGTTCAAATCTCATCCAAATCCCACACCACAGATTTGCAACCCGCCACCTATGAGACCTGCCACCTAAAAGAGATGACCGTTGCCCAAATATGTTTTGGTTGCAATGATCGATCATATGTAGTGTTTCACACATTTTGTGTTTTGCTAATGGTGAGTATCCATTATAGATTCTCCATATTGTATTGTATTCATTGTATTGTATTCAAACATTTATAAAGCGCCTCTCATAGGGTGAACCATTCAGAGGCGCTCCCAGTGCGCAAGGCCAAAGAGAAGAAAAAAGGTTTTGAGAAAAGCAAAGGTGGAAGAGAGGTTACTAGCTAGAATTCGAGAGCGAGTAGATGGATTAGGTGTCAGATTTTTAAAACTTTAGAGATCCGTCACCTGTGGATGAACAATTTTATCCACTGGTCAGGGCAGATACTAAGAAAATGAACACTTCATACCCATAGCTGCTTCATAGCTAAAGGGCCTGCTCTTCTTCTATGAAAGGTGACAAAGTATTTTTCTGGTGGTATTTTAATATTTTGTGTTTTATCTCCTGTTTGTAGCAAAATTCATACCAACCAATCAACAAAAGTCGTTACAAGGTTCTGTAATCTACGGCGTCAGGATGCGAGTTTGGACGTTTTACTCTTGAACACTTGCATCATTAACATATTCGTTTATCAATGGACAGATTTCTTTTGGTAGAACTCAACCAACTTTTAATAAAAGTCCTAATTGGCGATGTATATGTCTAATCAATAATGAAAATGCATGCAGTTGTGTCCTTGATTTGCTAACAATAGTTACATGGAATTTTTTCATGTGTACGTTATGTATACAGAAATTAATTTAGAACTTTCAACATTTCTCCAAAGTATTGAACACAGAGTCCAACATTACTTGCTGTATGCGGAAAATGATAGAAAAGTTTAATAAGTTATTTTTAGCAACTTTTCTGACGTAGATTTGGCCAACTTGAACCTAAAATCAGTAGATTCGAAGAAATCAAGTCAAACTTTGTATACACATTTTTGTTAGAGACATGAACAGTATTAGACCAGACTGTCTCAATTGCTTGGCCCCATTAAGCTTGGGGTAAGCATTCCGGGAATGCGCTGAGGCAGCTGTTCACGCGACACGTCATAGGGTGACCACAATGCCTGAAGACAATGTCCTAAGTGAAGCTTGATTTCAGTAATGCCTTTAATACTCTGCGCAGTGATTCACTTCTTGGGGCAGACATCCCAGAGCTCTACTGATTTCCTCACGCCGCCTATTACAACTGTCCGCTGATGCATTATGGCTCAATCATAATACGATCTGAAGTGGGACCCAGCATCCTTTGGAGTTCTGCCTTGAACTACAACTGGTTCTGATAAAGCTGAGATCGATCAGCATACTGGATGCTTCGATGACCTGACATTGGGTGGTAGTAAGGAGCTAGCACCAGATAACTGCAGGCAATGGCATGCATCTTACCAACAGAGTCAGTTGATACACCATGCGAACATGCAAATTAAGCACTCGCAGTGTGGATGACCCTGACAGGTACAGAACCACCAACAGGAGCAGCAACTCATCGCCAAAAAGAGTAGGATCTCCGATGTGTAGACAAGGCATGGACAGGCCTGCTCGAATCCACTAGCAGTCCACGCGATTGTGCTTGCCTGATAGCTCTAGCTTCACAAGCACCTGATTCAGGTGACTGGTTGGTACCTCCCGTGACTGTTCTGGGACTATGCCTCTCAGACAAGGAGGTCAGATCACAGTCGAGGGAGGTACAACACTTTGTGCATTTGTGCCACCACTGCTAAGAAAAATTCAATGCAAGAGGGCTCCATGGACTGCTTTGTAGAGGAGGCGGCGGGAAACAACGTGGCGGTCGCCTTGGAGACTGGCAGCGCTTGGAAAGGACGGCAGTTCATATCAGAGTTCGGAAGCCGGATAACGGATGCAACCGATGATCCACTGGATACATCATACCTATTTCAGCGGATCTCGGTAGCTCATCAATGGGAAAACACCATCTGCCTTTCCAGCACATTGCTCTCTGAGCTCTGATGATATATTCGTTTATTATTACAGTCAGTGCAGAATTACACACATCACCGCTAACATCTCACGAAAGCTACTATTAAGAATAGAATGAATGTTGAAATTATTGCTATTTGGAGTCAACGGCGGCGTTTGAGAATAGCCTACTCTTAGATATAATCGTCTGTCAATCGACTCTGCTGAGATGACACTGCAGACAATAATAACATTAGTCATTTCAATTCATTCATTTCAAAGATTTATATAGCGCCCCTTCAAGATTATCTACTCAGAAGCGCTCCCGACTCAATTAGTAATAATAATACTAATAAATAATTAATAATAATAATAACAAAAACCAGCCAAACTGTCTGTGGCGGGTATAATTCTATTGTGAGCTCGAGGACGCAGTGAATAGATAGCAGGTGTCATGGAGGGCATCAGCCCTTGCAAAACGTGTGTGATCATGAATGATGGCTGAAAAAAGGTGAGAGTCCAGCATTCTGGCGTAGTTGTTCAAAGCTTAGGTCAGAGTTGAGGAGATATTGCAATCGGACCAGCCGTCGCATTATGGCCACCCTTCCTGTCTGGGATGTTCCAAATAATATGTTGTGGATAGGGCCTACCCATGGTTATGCCTCACTATTTATAACTACAGTATCTTCAAAATATAGTTGTCAAGGCTCTATGTAGCAACACTTCAGTTATGCCAATAAATAAAAACAACTGAGCATTAATTTGCACATGACCAAGAACAAAGTTAACATTTTAACAACGAGCTGCATTGGTTTCCCAGTCACTTTTAGTAACTCTTGTCGTTAGTGTTACAGCATACTGATCACCCAGAATTGGAATAATACATTAAGCAATAATACATTAAGCTTCCTGCTGGAGAAGTTCAGTAATAGATTTAAAAGAATTTGTGCTTAGTTTAAGCTTTTTGACACCATTTCTGTCAGTGATGGTTACTAATGTATAATTACATATGCATTACATATTTCCTATGTACTTTTTGCTCTATACTTTCATTGTCACTAATAAACATCAACTAATATTTTGAGTTTTTTGTTATTAACGACACTCTTTGAGAAGAAGAATTGCCTTTAGTTATGAAATGTTTCTATGACAAATTTCAGTATATAAACGAATCCATCAGTAAAGTCAAATTAATTGGAAAATGCCTGTTTTAGTAACAACATTCTTACAAGCTGAGTAAGGAAATTGGCTTGAAGACAACACCTTAGAATTCATGATAGCTCTCGTATCTCTACATTTGTGGCTGAACAACTTCATTGGCTACCTCTCTCTGCTCGCATCCAATTTAAAGTTCTCATTCTCGTGCTCAAATCTCAACTGGGTCTTGATCCAAAAAAGCTTTGTCACCAAATTCTACATACCTTCTCTGCTATGTCATTGCATCCTCTCATATACTCTGACCGGCTTGACCTTTTCGTTCCCCGTGTTAGGATCACAATGGCTCAATCCAGATCCTTTGGATGTATAGGTCTCTCTCTATGAAATGGACTTCCTCCTTCTCTACACTCTACCATCCTCTCTGGTGGCATCTGTACCTCTTTCTCTCACCTTAAAACATTCCTTTTCTCTTGGAGTAACTGGCACTGGGAGCGCTTCTGAAAGGGTTATGCTGTGAGCACTTTATAAATGATCAAATACAATACAGTACAATACAAAAAGTGCAGCTCTATCTCTTTTAATAATACACTTTCCACAGTAATAAGAAGAAATTGAATGAGATCATTGAAATTCAAGTTTCGTCATTATCTTAAATATTTGTCTAGTTGATTGAATGCCAAACTGGTACTTTTGTATGGTTTTGTATTCTGACATCAGCAACTAATCCTAATTAATTAGTTGAGTGCCAACTCTAATCTTAATTAATTAGTTCTCCTAAAAATGCCAATTCTAATTATAAAATTCGAAGTAATGCTAATTCTAATTAATTTTTTACAAAATATTAATTACCCATCACTGATTTCTGTTGTGTTGTAGTTGGCATCTACGAAAATCCTCAACTTTCTAGGTTTTTTATATTATTAACATAAGCTATTCAGTATTTGTACAACCTCAGTCGTTAACCTCTGCAGTCTAAAATAAATTGAATAATATTTTGAATGTTTTAATATAATATACTGCAACCATGTTATAGATTCAATGCAACATTCAGTCACAAGATATACCGGTAGTTCAAGTTATTACCAATTTTAGCATGTATACATATAAGCTCAACATCACCATTTTATCAAATATTTTTTAAATATACATGTTGTCACATATTTACTGATATATACTTTATTAAAGACATAGGCTACTGAATATACATAGTCCATGTCATACATGCATACACACTAATTATTCACAAAATAGTAAAACCTGTTTCTAGCATTGCTTACAGAACAGAACACCTAAATGCCAACCAGTTGTCAGGTCTACTATTTTATATTATGAAAGACACATTAAATCTATTAATTTTATAAAACGAAATATTTCACCAATGAACAGCTAGTAAAGTACAACAAATGAGTCGTAAACATTGCAACATAAATAACCCAGAATTTGTGATCGTTGCGGATATCTTATATCATACATTTCACCACACTGCTTAAAAGCACTGGGCTCAAAGTTCGATCTGAGTCAAACAGGCTCCAAAGATGAGCAGGAACAACTCAAGTACAACAGATTGTACATGGCGGCCAGCGTCACAATCACAAGGTGGACAACCTTCACCTGTGCAGAGAAAAATCAAGTCACTTTAAAAGAAGAAGAATCATGGGATCTGAAGTACTACGCACACAGTAATCAGCTTTTTCAGTAGTCCAGCCACCTGAACCAAATATATATCATCTGTGTCTGTCATGCTTCATGATGCTTATCGTCATTCAGTCTTGATAACCGTCACAGGGTTTTCATTTTTCGATGACAAGAATCTCTAAACCTATTGTTAATGTCTCATCATAATGCAAGCATAGAAGTTTCAATATCAGATATGTGAAAAGTAAAGTTTTGCATGAGATTTTCTTTAGACATAATGAATTAACGTCATGTCTACAGTTCCTTTAATAGCACCGCAAAACACCAAGTCACGTGAACCAATATATTCATGGGTACACAGTTAAAACCAGAACTAATGAGGCAGACATACTCAGGATTGGTTCTAAGCCCAGATGCCAAGGTCAGGCAGCAAGACTGGTAGATGGCTGTGGTGGATGAAGTCAGCGTTGCAGAGGTGAGAAAGACAAGAGAAGAAATCACAATAGCATTTATTAATCTTAAAGTTCTTATCCTAATTTAAGAAATAAGGATATCCATGACTATGTTGTAGGTGGAGAGGGCTTCGCTATATGTACAGAACTAGTTATATATGTGGGATAGCCAATTGGTTAGAGCGCTCACCCTGTGGAGACTACAGGTTTGATCCTACCATGATGTGGTTTAACGGTTAGACCTTCTGTTAAAAGACCTTGCTCAAGTCCTTCATTTACAATTGCACAGAGCCAGCAATTAATGCTCGGTCACTAGGTAGTGAAGCCTAATAAATGTGTAATAATAAAAAGTGATCTTCTCTGGGTTTTTTTTTAATTCCTGAAAGATTATGAGGTACATATGGGGCAATAATAACAATAATAATTAAAAATAATAACAACAGACAGACAGACAGATAGATAGGACTATAACATAATCATGATCTAATCAAAAGTTCCATATTTCTTGCATATTCATCTGTCTTATAATTATATGAATCTGGTTAATTCCATTTATTGCTTTACAGGTCTTAAGAATGTGTCAAAGAAATATCTCAATAAAATAAATACATAAATGCATGCATACCTCCTTTATCGAGACCACCTGAAACACCTGCAAAATTTAAAAAATATCCAAATAATTTTGAACAACTGTATATTCAACACACATAACAGAACTCAAACTCAACTTCAGCACAGGCAGACTGAATGACAAAGAGAGGATGAGAGAGTAAATTCAAATAAAAATCAAGGTATTGAGGGTTTCACTGGTTTGTCATGGCTGGGTTGAGAGTATCCTTGCAGCAGATATTTTTGGAATGATACATAAGCTATGAATAACTTTACAATGCCACATAAGCTATGAATTACTTTACACTTTTTTACAAACAGTTTACTCTATTCGGTCTTTAGTCGTTTTGGTGTATGTGCACTGTAAGCTAATGAAAGGTAATTATTGCATGCCTTTAGATATAGGCTCCATTGTTTGAAGGCTAGGACTAGTTTACCTGATATCAGTAGTGTAGTCCTAAAAAATGAAGTGGGGGAACGCCTGGATATTGAAGTAAGCAAAAAGTGCAATCTTGCAAGAATTTAGCATAGTGTGAGAAAAAAGTGGGGGAACGGCGTTCCCCACGTCCCCCCCACTACACCACTGCCTGATATGCAATCATTACAGAGCACACCAACAAGTGAGCAAGATCTGCTAGTGGGCACATCCAACGGCAAAATAATATCATACAAGTGAGAATCACCTTGAAATGTGGAGAGTACAGTTTGATCCTACCATGAGATGGATAGGCCTTCCTTCTGTGTAAAGACCTTGAGCAAGTCCTTCACTCACAATTGCTCAGCGCCAGCAATTGATTCTCGGTCACTAGATAGTGGAGCTTAATAAATGAGTAATAATTTTTATTCTTCAGATAAGGTTTTAATTTCTGTGGGATTATGAGCTACATCGGGGCAATAAAAACAATAATAACTTAAAATAATAAAAAAAATTACAGATAGATATGACCATTACATAATTATGACCTAATCAAAAGTTCCATATTTCTTTGCATATTCATCTGTCTTAGAGATGAATCTGGTTTCCATTTATTGCTTTACAGGTCTTAAAAATATCATGTGCCTAACGATGATATCTCACTATGACATCCGAGTACCGGTAGTTATCTTTAAGGGGCTCTATATAAATTACATAGTTTGATAGATGTCACCAAATGAGTCTGCAAAACACAGACCCTGCTGATTAATAGATAGGAAGTTAGGAACTTTAGCAAACTTCGTGCATGACACTGTGACAGTCCTGTGAATAACAACTGCGATTAATATTATTTAATATTATTTACCTTCAGATTAGTTGAATTCTTGCCCACAAGCTGCAGTCCTCATGATTTATTGTTAATATCTGATCTTACTTTCAAAAAACACTGCCACATTTTGCTTTCGCACTAATAGATGTGATAAGCTCATTATTAAAAGAAAACTTTAGCAACCAAACTAACACTAACAGATTACATAAATTTGGATGACCGGAAGTCACCGGATAAAAAATAAGAACAAGAATAAATGGTCCCCTAAATACCGAGTTACATAGGGAGCGATTTAGTCCAACTAAAGCCAAAGAGGAACTCAGACAATTTTTTAAGTACTTTCAACAATTTTAGTTTGGTTAATAATCATCGTTTCTATTTCAATTTCGTCTTCACATTATAATTTCCCTATCTATTTAGTTTCCGTTTTGCAAATAATTTCCAATTTAGTTTCAGCTAAACAGAAATCATAATTTTCTTTTCTGTTTCTATTTCGGTTAACTGAAATATCACTGGTCATAAACAGTGTTGTCTACTCTGTCTTTAGTAATTTTTTTTATGTGCAAATACAACGCAAGATAAGGTAAGGTTATTATTATATGCCTCTAGATATTAGTTCCAATGTTCAAAGGCTAGGCCTATTTTATCTGATGTGCAAACAAATAATTATTGGAATTAACCTTTGCAGCGAGTAGAAAGAACCTTTTGTAGTAGAATTTGTTCATTTTGCATATCTTGACATGTCATTTCATTCATTTGATTCATCATGTTTCCATCAGCGGGGTCTGTAACCGCACAAAAAAAGTCAAAATCCGTACAATAAATCTCGTAAATATAAAAACATGCAAAATTTTAAAAATATCCAAATAATTTTGAACAACTTCATATTCAACAGACAGAACAGAACTAAAACTCAACTTCAGCACAGGCAGACTGAATGACAACGAGTAAAAACTGAACAGGATGAGAGAGTAAACTCAAATAAAAATAAAGCTATATTGAGGGTTTCACTGGTTCGTCATGGCTGGGTTCAGAGTATCACTGCATTGGACATTTTTTGAATGCCACATAAATAATGAATAACTTTACATATGCCACATGAGCCATGAATTACTTTACATTATTTTTTTTAGAAACAGCGTAGTCTACTCGGTCTTTAGTCGTTTTTGTGTATGTACACTGTAAGCTAATGTAAGGTAATTATTACATGCCTTTAGATATAGGTTCCAATTGTTTGAAGGCTAGGACTAGTTTACCTGATATGCAATCATAACAAAGCACACTAACAAGTGAGCAAGATCTGCTAGTGGGTAGGCCTACATCCAACTGCCAAGTTCATACAAGTGAGAATCACCTTGAAATGTGGGAAGTACAAGTTCGATCCTACCATGAGACGGTTAGGCCTTCCTTCTGTGTAAAGACCATGATCAAGTCCCTCACTCACAATTGCTCAGAGCAAGCAAATGATGCTCGGTCACTAGATAGTGTAGCTTAATAAATGAGTAATAGTTTTTATTCTCCAGATAATGTTTCAATTCCTGAGGGATTATGAGGTACATTAGGGCAATAATAACTTATTTCTAGGATATTCATCTGTCTTCAAGATGAATCTGGTTTCCATTTATTGCTTTACAGATCTTAAAAATGTGTCATGCAAATATGTCAATTAATACATATTAAGTGCAATTAGTGCATGCATACCTCCTTTCTTCATGCCACTGGAACCACCTGCAAAATTTAAAAATGTCCAAATAATTTTGATCAACTTCATATTCAACACACATAACAGAACTCAAACTCAACTTCAGCACAGGCAGACTGAATGACAAAGAGAGGATGAGAGAGTAAATTCAAATAAAAATGAAGGTATTGAGGGTTTCACTGGTTTGTAATGGCTGGGTTGAGAGTATCACTGCATTAAATATTTTTTAGAATGACACATAAGCTATGAATAGTATGCCACATAAGCTATGAATTACTTTACATTATTTTTTTATAGAAACAGAATTGTCTACTCGGTCTTTAGTCGTCTTTGTGTATGTGCACGGTAAACAAATGTTAGGTAATAATTGCATGCTTGTAGACATAGGTTTCAATGTTTGAAGGCTATGACTAGTTTACCTGATATGCAATCATAACAGACCACACCAACAAGTGAGCAAGATCTGCTAGTGGGTACATCCAACTGCCAAGTTCATACAAGTGAGAATCACCTTGATATGTGGAGAGTACAAGTTCGATTCTACCATGAGATGGTTATGAGTTCTTCCTGTGTAAAGACCATGAGCAAGACCCTCACTCACAACTGCTCAGAGCAAGCAATTGATGCTCGGTCATTAGCTTAATAAATGAGTAATGGTTTTTATTCTCCAGATAATGTTTCAATTCCTGAAAGATTATGAGGTTCATCAGGGAAATAATAACTTAAAATAATAATGAAAATAATACAGATAGAAAGACACAACTATTACATAATTAGGATCTAATTAAAAGTTCCATATTTCTTGCATATTCATCTGTCTTAACCTCCTTGGCGTTAACCCCGAACGTTACTCGGGCCGGGAATTCTATGCAAAAGCGGTTAACCCCGAGTCACGTTCGGGCTCATACATACATGATACATGTATACATACATACATACATATACATATATAAATACATATATACCTACTTAATTATATATAATTATACCTACACATGTATATATTTACACACATAATATGTATATGTACATATATATACATACAATGTACATACATACATACATACATACATACATACATACATATACATATATAAATACATATATGCCTACATAATTATATATAATTATGCCTACACATGTATATATTTACACACATAGATGTATATGTACATATATATATACATACATACATACATACATATAAATATATAAATACATATATGCCTACTTAATTATATATAATTATGCCTAAACATGTATATATTTACATACATAGATGTAAATGTACATATATATATATACATCAAACCAAATCAAAATCAAATCAATCAAACTCTTTTTTTATTGAAGCCATGTCAAATAAAACCACATAACATTTGAGCATAAAATATCAGGATTGGCTGCAAGAGGAGTCCCAAAAGGGATCAAGATCCCGCTAACTAGGGACACCTAAAAACAACATTTCAGAAATCTGAATTAGTAATAGCTAAATCCTTGATTAACAGTGTAACATCAAGTTTCATACAGCAATGCAAACAGTATAGTACATAGTACACAGTACATGATTAACACAATTCAAAACACTATGAAAACAAAGAAAAAAAAACGAAAACCTGAACTAACAGTGAAAAAGAATATCCGGCAGGGTAGGTTATAGCTAATTTCCATTAATAAGGAAGGCATGCAGCATTTTTTAAAAGCGCCGTAGGTGCGGGGCACAACGTATGTGAGAGGGAAGCATGTTCCAGGTTGTGGAGCCAATAGATTTTATGGAAAATAAGCGAGTATTGGAGTGTGTGCATATATGGGGCGATAAGAGTTAAAGTTTCTGGTGTAGTGAGTATGAATATCGGATCCTAGATGAAAAAATCCCTTAAAACATGCTGGAAGTAAACCATGTTCATAACGGTACATAAATAGGCCAATTTGTAATGTTCGAATCTGCTCTAGTTTAAGTAGCTTCAAGTCAGTAAATAGTACATACATACATACATACATACATACATACATACATACATACATACATACATATACATATATAAATACATATATACCTACATAATTATATATAATTATATATCTACACATGTATATATTTACACATAGATGTATATGTATATGTATGTATATATATATATATACATACATACATATATATATACATACATAGTTACATACATACATACATACATACATACATACATATACATATATAAATACATAAATTTATACATGTATAAATACATTATATACATATCCTTGGCGACACTAGAACGTCCTGGGTTGAGGTCAAGTACGGTGTTCCTCAGGGCTCCGTTCTTGGTCCTCTTCTCTTCATCCTTTACACTGCTGATATTCCTTCTCTCTTCACCAAACACTCGGTTACTGGTCACCTCTACGCGGATGACGCCCAGGCTTTTGGTCATCCCCCCTTCGGAGCAGCTCTCTCTTGTTCGATCCATTGATGCACTGTCCTTTGACCTCCACCTCTGGATGTCCTCAAACCGGCTTTGCTTGAACTCAGCTAAGACCCAGCTCATTTGGTTTGGCACTGGTCCGCAACTTGCTAAGCTTGATTTCACCATTCTATCTCAAATGTTCCCCGCTTTCACCTTTTCAACCAGTGTCCGCGACCTAGGTGTCACTCTGGATAGCAACTTGACTTTCAAAGAGCATCTTTCATCCCTAACTCGTTCTTGCTTCTACCATTTGAGGCGGCTTCGAGCCATCAGGAGATCTGTCTCCTTGCATGTTTTCACCACAATTGTTCATGCGTTCGTCTGCAGTCGCATTGATTATTGTAACTCCTTATATGCAGGTCTTCCTAAAGTTCGTCTGTCAACCCTCCAATCAGTCCTAAACTCTGCTGCCAGACTGATTGCACGTCTCCCTCGTTTCTCTCGTATCTCAACTTTCATGACGAATAAATTGCATTGGCTCCCTATTGAGGCTCGTATCCAATTTAAGATACTTCATTTGGTCTATATAGAGCTCATCATGGCCAGGCTCCTAAATACCTGTGTGATCTCCTCCGTAAACCGGAATCTGCTCTCTCTCTCAGGTCCCTTCGCTCTAGTGATAGAGCTGACCTCTTCGTCCCCCGGACCAGGACAGCCATTGCTCAACGCCGCGCCTTTGCAACTGTGGGTCCTCATTTGTGGAACAACCTTCCCCCACAAATTCGGGCTGAGATTTTGGCAGGTGGCTTATCCACCTCTGTCCGCTGCTTGAAAACCTTTCTGTTTCCTCGGAGTGCTCACGCTGGAAGCGCCTCTGAATAGTCATTGCTGCTAGAGGCGCTTTATAAATGTCCAGATACAATACAATACAATGTATATATGTATATATGTAAATGTATGCATACATAGCTATGCATGTTTACATATACACATATCTACCTACAAATGTATATACATGCATACGTAAAACAATGCAACGTTTTTGGCTCGTTTTTCTGGGAGAAAATGAAACGCTAAGGAGGTTAAAGATGAATCTGGTTTTCATTTATTGCTTTACAGGTCTTAAAAAAATGTGTCATGCAAATATTTAAATGTTTGTCACATATTAAGTGCAGAGTATACCACTGCATTGAAATATTTTTAGAATGAAACATAAGGAATGAATAGTATGCCACATAAGCTATGAATTACTTAACATTATTTTTTATAGAAATAGAATTGTCTACTTGGTCTTTAGTCGTCTTTGTGAATGTGCACTGTAAGCCAATATAAGGTAATAACAAGCTATGAATAGTATGCCACATAAGCTATGAATTACTTTACATTATTTTTTTATAGAAACAGAATTGTCTACATGGTCTTTAGTCGTCTTTGTGTATGTGCACTGTAAACAAATGTTAGGTAATAATTGCATGCCTGTAGATATAGGTTTCAATGCTTAAAGGCTATAACTAGTTTGCCTGATATGCAATCATAACACACCACACCAACAAGTGAGCAGATCTGCTAGTGTGTACATCCAACTGCCAAGTTCATACAAGTGAGAATCACCTTGAAATGTGGAGAGTACAAGTTCGATCCTACCATGAGATGGTTATGCGATCTTCCTGTGTAAAGACCATGAGCAAGTTCTTCACTCACAATTGCTCAGAGCCGGCAACTGATGTTTGGTCACTATATAGAGGAACTTAATAAATGAGTAATAGTTTTTATTCTCCAGATAATGTTTCAATTCCTGAGAGATTATGAGGTACATCGGGGCAATAATAACATAAAATAATAATAAAAATAATACAGATAGAAAGATACGACTAGTACAGGATCTAATTAAAAGTTCCATTTTTCTTGCATATTCATCTGTCTTAAAGATGAATCTGGTTTCCATTTATTGCTTTACAGATCTTAAAAATGTGTCATGCAAATATGTCAATTAATACATATTAAGTGCAATTAGTGCATGCATACCTCCTTCCTTCATGCCACTGGAACCACCTGCAAAATTTAAAAATGTCCAAATAATTTTGATCAACTTCATATTCAACACACATAACAGAACTCAAACTCAACTTCAGCACAGGCAGACTGAATGACAAAGAGAGGATGAGAAAGTAAATTCAAATAAAAATAAAGGTAATGAGGGTTTCACTGGTTTGTCATGGCTCGGTTGAGAGTATCACTGCATTAAATATTTTTTAGAATGACACATAAGCTATGAATTACTTAACATTATATTATTTTTTTATAGAAACAGAATTTTCTACTCGGTCTTTAGTCGTCTTTGTGAATGTGCACTGTAAGCCAATATAAGGTAATAATTGCATGGCTGTAGATATAGGTTTCAACGTTTGAAGGCTATGACTAGTTTACCTGATATGCAATCATAACACACCACACCAAGTGAGCAAGATCTGCTATAATGGGTACATCCAACTGCTAAGTTCATACACGTGAGAATCACCTTGAAATGTGGAGAGTACAAGTTCGATCCTACCATGAGATGGTTATGCGTTCTTCCTGTGTAAAGACCATGAGCAAGTCCCTCACTCACAATTGCTCAGAGCAAACAATTGATGCTCGATCACTAGCTCAATAAATGAGTAATAATTTTTATTCACCAGATAATGTTTCAATTCCTGAGGTGCATCAGAGAAAAATAAAAACTTAAAATACCGTAATAATAAAAATAATACAGATAGAAAGATACGATTATTACATAATTAGGATCTAATCAAAAGTTCCGTGTTTCGTGCATATTCATCTGTCTTCAAGATGAATCTGGTTTCCATATATTGCTTAAACAGGTCTTAAAAATGTGTCATGCAAATATGTCAATTAATACATATTAAGTGCAATTAGTGCATGCATACCTCCTTTCTTCATGCCATTGGAACCACCTGCAAAATTTAAAAATGTCCAAATAATTTTGACCAACTTCATATTCAACACACATAACAGAACTCAAACTCAACTTCAGCACAGGCAGACTGAATGACAAAGAGAGGATGAGAGAGTAAATTCAAATAAAAATAAAGGTATTGAGGGTTTCACTGGTTTGTCATGGCTGGGTTGAGAGTATCACTGCATTAAATATTTTTAGAATGACACATAAGCTATGAATAGTATGCCACATAAGCTATGAATTACTTAACATTATATTATTTTTGAATAGAACAGAATTGTCTACTCGGTCTTTAGTCGTCTTTGTGAATGTGCACTGTAAGCTAATATAAGGTAATAATTGCATGCCTTTAGATATAGGTTTCAACGTTTGAAGGCTATGACTAGTTTACCTGATATGCAATCATAACACACCACACCAAGTGAGCAAGATCTGCTATAGTAGGTACATCCAACTGCCAAGTTCATACAAGTGAGAATCACCTTGAAATGTGGAGAGTACAAGTTCGATCCTACCATGAAACGGTTAGGCCTTCCTTCTGTGTAAAGACCATGAGCAAGTCGCTCACTCACAATTGCTCAGAGCCAACAATTGATGCTCGATCACTAGCTTAATAAATGAGTAATAGTTTTTATTCTCCAGATAATGTTTCAATTCCTGAGGTACATCGGGGAAATAATAACTTAAAATAATAATAAAAATAATACAGATAGAAAGATACGATTATTACATAATTAGGATCTAATCAAAAGTTCCATATTTCGTGCATATTCATCTGTCTTCAAGATGAATCTGGTTTCCATTTATTGCTTTACAGATCTTAAAAATGTGTCATGCAAATATCTCAATTAATACATATTAAGTGCATGCATACCTCCTTCCTTCATGCTACTGGAACCACCTGCAAAATTTAAAAATGTCCAAATAATTTTGACCAACTTCATATTCAACACACATTTATAACAGAACTCAAACTCAACTTCAGCACAGGCACACTGAATGACAAAGAGAGGATGAGAGAGTAAATTCAAATAAAAATGAAGGTATTGAGGGTTTCACTGGTTTGTAATGGCTGGGTTGAGAGTATCACTGCATTAAATATTTTTTAGAATGACACATAAGCTATGAATAGTATGCCACATAAGCTATGAATTACTTAACATTATATTATTTTTGTATAGAACAGAATTTTCTACTCGGTCTTTAGTCGTCTTTGTGAATGTGCACTGTAAGCTAATATAAGGTAATAATTGCATGGCTGTAGATATAGGTTTCAACGTTTGAAGGCTATGACTAGTTTACCTGATATGCAATCATAACACACCACACCAAGTGAGCAAGATCTGCTATAGTAGGTACATCCAACTGCCAAGTTCATACAAGTGAGAATCACCTTGAAATGTGGAGAGTACAAGTTCGATCCTACCATGAGACGGTTAGGACTTCCTTCTGTGTAAAGACCATGAGCAAGTCCCTCACTCACAATTGCTCAGAGCAAACAATTGATGCCCGATCACTAGCTTAATAAATGAGTAATAGTTTTTATTCTCCAGATAATGTTTCAATTCCTGAGGTACATACATCGGGGAAATAATAACTTAAAATAATAATAAAAATAATACAGATAGAAAGATACGATTATGACATAATTAGGATCTAATCAAAAGTTCCATATTTCTTGCATATTCATCTGTCTTCAAGATGAATCTGGTTTCCATTTATTGCTTTACAGATCTTAAAAATGTGTCATGCAAATATGTCAATTAATACATATTAAGTGCATGCATACCTCCTTCCTTCATGCCACTGGAACCACCTGCAAAATTTAAAAATGTCCAAATAATTTTGACCAACTTCATATTCAACACACATACCCGAACTCAAACTCAACTTCAGCACAGGCAGACTGAATGACAAAGAGAGGATGAGAGTAAATTCAAATAAAAATGAAGGAATTGAGGGTTTCACTGGTTTGTAATGGCTGGGTTGAGAGTATCATTGCATTAAATATTTTTTAGAATGACACATAAGGAATGAATAGTATGCCACATAAGCTATGAATTACTTAACATTATTTTTTTATAGAAACAGAATAGTCTACTTGGTCTTTAGTCGTCTTTGCGAATGTGCACTGTAAGCCAATATAAGGTAATAAATGCATGCCTGTACATATAGGTTTCAATGTTTGAAGGCTATTACTAGTTTACCTCATATGCAATCATAACAGATCACACCAACAAGTGAGCAGATCTGCTAGTGTGTACATCCAACTGCCAAGTTCATACAAGTGAGAATCACCTTGATATGTGGAGAGTACAAGTTCGATCCTACCATGAGATGGTTATGCCTTCTTTCTGTGTAAAGACCATGAGCAAGTTCTTCACTCACAATTGCTCAGACCAAGCAATTGATGCTCGGTCACTAGATAGAGGAACTTAATAAATGAGTAATAATTTTTATTCTCCAGATAATGCTTTAATTCCTGAGGGATTATGAGGTACATCGGGGCAATAATAACTTATAATAATAATAAAAATAATACAGCCATAGAAAGATATGATTATGACATACCGGATAATTAGTTATTATCTAATCAAAAGCTTCATATTTCTGTATATATATGCATCTAGTTTCATATGTCTTATAGATGCATCTGGTTTCCATTTATTGCTTTAGAGGTTTTAAAAATGTGTCATGCAAATATTTAAATAAATACATAAATGCATACATACCTCCATACAATTGATATGATATGCAAAATTTCAAAAACATCCAAATAATTGAACAACTTCATATTCAACACACATAACAGAACTCAAACTCAACTTCAGCACAGGCAGACTGAATGACAAAGAGTAAAAACTTAACAGGATGAGAGATTTAATTGAAATAAGAGAAAGTATTGATACATAATTTGTATAGTGTACACTATATATACCCATGAGGTTTTCACTGGTTTGTAATGGCTGGGTTGACAGTATCAATGTATTACATATTTTGTGGAATGCCATATAAGCTAAGAATAACTTTATGACATTATGTTTGTTAGAAACAGTGATATTTCAGTTTTGAAAATAATTACAGTTTCAGTTTTTATTCCGTTTTGGGTTCGTAATTTCTACTTAAGTTCAAGTTTTAAAATTATTTTCAACTTCATTTCAGTTGCTGGAAAATTTCAGTTTAAGTTTCTACATCAGTATAATTATATGTATTGATAGACAATAACAAGGATATGCAACTGATAATGCTATCAGATGTTAATTAGTAGAAGCACTTTTCTGTCATTGTTTGATGTGTTACAAATCGAAGAGCAACGTTGCACCTAGGTCGGCTCTGACTAAGAATATATTGCAAACCATAGCCTGTTCCCTAGTCTCCTCTCACTTTGATTACCCGGGTATGCTAATTCGGGTTTTGCTTGTCTCTCAGACCGTAAGCTCAATAGGCTGCAACGCATCCAAAACTCCTTAGCTCGCGTAGTGCTGCATGTCACACTAAGTAAGAACACGTTCCTCAGTCCTACTCCATCAGCTGCATAGGCTTCCTCTTGAGTTAAGGATAAAATTTAAATTGGCATGTTTTTGATTATTTTAATGTGCACCATTATTTGACCTAAAACACAACTATCTTCACGCACTACTAACGTCTTATATCCCTCCTCGTTGCCTACGATCATCAAGAAGAGGTCTTTTGGACGGCCCCAACAAGTTCCTCGATCAGTCCTACTCCATCTGCTGAGCCAGAATCAAATTTAAATGATGCCTGCGAACAGTTATGGGCTTTTAGCTGAGCCATGATGCAAAACAGCATTCCATGCCTCTACTCCCAAAGAATGGAATCGACTGCCACTCTCTTCGTAGTTAACATTAATTCATTCATTCCGAGAATTTATATAGCGCCTCTTCAAGAGACCTACTCAGAGGCGCTCCCAGCCCAGCCACGGCTATAAAAGTGTGATTTGAGATACTTATAAAAGGCAGGCGAATCTAGCCGAGGCATCAATCGCAAGTCTAGTGGGAAGCCATTCCAAATGCACTTCCTTCTTTCAAAAAGTGGCTGAAAACGTACTGTTTCTCCTCAAAATTTGAACTGCATCTTCTCCTGGCGGCTGACTATCTGCGCCTCAGAATTTGAAAATCTATAAACGTCTCTATAAACGTCCAACGCTTCAATGCCGTCGGTTCCGGCTCGGACAAAACGACTATCTGCGCTTCTCAGCATTCACATTTAGGCCACCTGAGGGATCTTGTTACCAAATTTAATTAATAATAATAATAATAATAATAATGATAATAATAATAATAAAACAGTACCCCGTAACCCATAAATTAATTCACAACTTAGTTGTGTATTAAGTTTCACGAAAACCGTCACCTCCAGGTTCTGGCTCATTCTATTTCTGTGTCTGGTAGTCAAGATCGAGGCCATACAGGGAGAAAATATTCTCCGCATATGCCCGTGATGCCCGCACAGCAATTAAATCTTCCGCCAGAGGTGCCAATTAAACAGGTTATATAATTATGATGATCGCCGGTTAGCAGTGGCATATAGCTATAGGCCTACGCGGTGCGTAAAGCGGGTATGCAACCCCGTCACATCCTACCATACTCTATCTAACGCGTTTTATTTAAGCCTTACACGTTACGCTATAAATTTGTTAAAATAAGAAAGTATAGTATCGAGAAAGTCGATTCCATGATTCTCTAATATTCTATGGCTATAGAGCAGTGGTTTCAACCTTTTTGTAGTGACATAACCGTACACAAAGCACTCAATTGTTCATGGAACCCAGCGAGTTTCACCCCTCCAATATTTCAACAAATGAATGTAATTGTAACTTGTAATGCTCGGATAATAATTCATTTAGATTTTGGAATTTTAATCTTTGAATATCAGTTGTTTGCACTTTTACAAATACTTTAACACTCATGTGTAGTGCACGAGAACGAGTTTAGTGAACGATAGCATTTAAATTGTATTTCGCCAACAACTTTTTCCGACAGATGGATACAATAAGTAAAATATTCTGTAACAGTGTTATAGAAATGCTGAGCTACAAGTAACTTACATCAAGTTTAGTGTAGAATTTGTGCCTGATGGCCTCAGCATATACAACAGTTACATTGTCGGACACACCGTAATAATTCGTCCTCAACAGACCTATGCTTCCTATTTTTATGGTGGTCATGGCAGAAAATCCAGGCTCACATATATGTAACTATAGTCGAAACTGCATTAGCATTAGCAAATATTTCTGAGCAATCGCACTCGTAATCTCCAAACATTTAAAGTGCCACTCGAAAGCCAAGCGCAGGGCACCAGCTTATTCATGAGCGCTGCGTCTAGTCAGAGGGGTTGTCCAAAAGAGTAGTCCGAGGGAGGTCCGAGTCCGGTTTCCAGAGGATCAGAGAGAGGGCACAGCAGATGCTAAAAGTGGGTACACGTGTCTCTTAGGTCGAGGATTGGAAGGTACAGGATCAGGTGAGTCAGGGTAAGAGTTCTTGAAAAGGAGAGACTTTAGTTTCGAGTGGAAAGCCTTGGGGTGATGGATAGAGGAGCCTGGGGCAGATGATAGTGGATTATTGGCGATGATGGTGGAGGAACCGTAAGAGTGCGGAATTCAGGACGTATATCATTCCAGAGACGTGGTGCGGTGTTGGATATTGCTTGGTTGGAGAACTTCAGATGAGCTGTGACCGGGGTCGAGTAAGAGTGAGAACGGAGGATGATCGGGTAGAGCGGACTTGCTGGATGGTGAAGAGTTCGCGGAGATATAACCTGAGCCTGAATCAAAAGAAAACTCAAGAGATGTTAATCCGCCGCCCACGCGAGCGGGGGGGACAGGAAGCAATCCCTGGGGAAGTGCCAGGACTCCCAAGGGTCCAGAGCATGGTAATCCTCGGGGTGGTCATGACTGAACATATTGGCTTTGAAATGCATATAAAACGTATATGTGTCCAAGCTAGACAGTCGATGTATGCTCTGACTGCTCTCATGATGACACATGCCTTGCAGGACCAATGCTTCATGATGCTGTGCGACTGACCACTGTAGCCCGCTTGTTATACGCGTCATCGGCACGGTGGGGCTTTGTGGGGCCAGCAGGAGCGCAATAGACTACAGTCCGTGATGGACCGTCTGGTCCGACTACGCTACCTTCCAGTGGGTAACCCAACATTAGAACAGTTCTGTAGAACGGCAGATGGGAACCTCTTTACTGCTGCCTTGGCGGACCCCGGCCATGTTCTGAACCCGCTCCTCCCTCCTGTAAAGACACTCCCCTATTCCCTGCGTCCCAGACCACATGGCCGAATTGTCCCACAGGCTGACAACTTAATGAGAAAAACGTTTTTAACACGAATGCTTTATAATGTGTAATTTCATGTAAACCAAAGTTCGGTTATGCAGTTGATAAATAAAGAATATACTTATTTAAATTACTTAGCCTACTATATCTGGGGCTGGGAGTGTTGTAGGAGTTGTAGGTTAGCGAGAGGACTTTGAAGTGAATTCGCTCGGGGATATTTAACCAATGGAGTGATCTGAGGATGGGAGTGATGTGATGATGCTTGGGCGTTCTGGTTACAGCTCTGGCTAGTGAGTTTTGGATGAGTTGAAGACGCTTGAGTTGTGTGGATTCAAGGTTGAGGAAAAGGGAATTGCAGTAATCGAGCTTTGAGTGGACAATGGAGGTAGCAGTGGTGGAGGCAGTTTTTAAGTCGAGCATGGGTCGGATGTGACGGAGGTCACGAACGTGCATGAAGCAGGAGCGCGAGAGGTTGGAGATTCTATTCTATTTCTATTCTATTTACGGATTTATAAAGCGCCTCTTCCAACAGTACAATCCAATCAGAGGCGCTTCCAGTGCGAAGGGCCCTCGAAAAAAGAAAAGTCTTAAGAGAACGAGCAGAAACAGTAGTGCCCCAGATAACATCACAGCTCGAGTTATTGCAGGAAGGTCATTCCACAACAAAGGGCCAACAGAGGCATAGGCACGATGTTGTGCTGTGGCAGTCCGAGACCGAGGAACTAGAAGGTCATGATGGTCGAAAGAGCGGAGAGGACGTCCAGAGGTAGCTGAGATAGGCCGTCTGATAACATCACAGAGGTAGCGTGGAGCTTGAGCCAAAAACATTTTACACGTAAGAAAAAGAATTTTAAACTGAATCCGAGCAGTTAAAGGAAGCCAATGAAGGTGTTCAGTCATGAAAGTGGAAATATGGGAGAAACGAGGAAGGCGGGCAATCAAACGAGCAGCTGCATTAAGTACTGATTGAAGTGGAGCCAGACGGAGTTTTTGTAGGCCAATAACTAATGAGTTACAGTAGTCAATGCGTGAACAGACAAAGGCATGAACCATGGAAGAAAAAATCGGAGAGGGGACAGATCGTCGAATGGCACGTAGACGCCGCAAGTGATAAAAACTGGACCGAGAGAGATTAGAGATATGTGCAGAGAAGGATGTGATTAAAGAAGGCGAGATGTGGATCAAAAGTAACACCAAAGATGGCGTACAGGGGCATCAGAGGTGATCGAAGGTAAGAGCTGAAAAGTTGGTGTATAGGTGTATTGAAACGTCAGTGATTTTCTTGATTTGGTCAGGAAGGCCTAGGATGATGAATTCTGTTTTGGAAGGGTTTAGGCAGAGGAGGTTGGACGACATCCATTGAGAGACTACGTTAACCACATTGAGTAGTTTTGCAATGGAGGTGGAAAAGGAGCTTAGGGAGAAGGCTATGTAGAGTTGGGTGTTGTCTGCGTAGAGATGGTGATAAACAGAAGAGGATTTCATGATGTGAGTTGGGAAGTCGACATGTTGGACGAGGTTGACTGATGAGAGGAGGTTCAGGAAGTCAGATGAAAGAGTGTCAGAGCCTCAGAGGGAGTGTCAACATGGATATTGAAATCGCGAGTGAGTAAGAATTCGTTGGGAGTAGTACTGTAGTAGCAGCGAGCGAAAGTAGATAGCCAAATTCATAAAGAAAGACAGATGTTTTGGAGGAGTAGGCAGACGATGTAGGAGGACGATAGATGTTGAAGACTGTGAGTATATCTGAAGCAAGTCGGAGGGTTATGGATGAACATTCGAAAGATCGGAAAGTGTGGCTAGAAGAGTTTAGGACGACAGCCCGTTCACGGACCAGGAAGGCAGTGCCGCCACCAGAGATTTTTGTAGACTTTGAGGAGGAGGTTAGGCGAGGGAAACGTTGGAGAGAGTAGCCAGGTGGCTTGGAGTCAGTTATATGGCCGCTAGAAGATGAAGTGGAGATCCAGGTTTTTTGGAGGGCAATTAGTTCAGATGGACGAGAGCAGAAGGCAAGATCGCTTAAGACAATGGAATTTTTAGGATTTAGGAGAGACCGAATATTTAGGGAATGGAGAAGAAATTTCTTGTTGGAAGACCTGGTTGCATGATGTGAGGAATGTGTGCTGGGTTGAAGTGGGATATGCAGGTTGGAGTGGGTTGCAGAGACTGGCCCGGGGTTCAAACTGATGTCGCCGCATAAAAGAATTAGAGATGGAAATAATCTCTGAATTTTGAAGTAGATGTGAGGTGGTGTCAGGAAGAATGACAACGGAATGGATTAAGGCCGCCATATTCGGCCGAGGCTGCTGTGCATGGTGCGCGTGGATGCTGGGAGTAAGGAGTGTGGAATGCGAGGCAGCGGAGGGAGAGGAGGAGGAGGAGCGCATGGGGTGAGGCGAATGAAGATGATTGGTCGGATGAGTAATGGTGGTGCAGAGGTAGGGATTTGAAAAACAAAGGGTTCAGACAGAAGGGGGAAATGTCAGCATTTAGGCCATTTCAGACAGATTATAAATTGGAACGGACTCACCAACTCCAGGAATGGGTCCATGCGGAAACAGGATTAAACTCAAAGGAGACGCCGAAAAGAAAGGAAGTCGAACTTATGGGAAGAAGCGCCGTGCATCTGCTGGCACCTCACGTACGTGACCCACGCAATATAATTTTTATTATTCCTTTTCGACCAATAGGCCTATCCAAAACGAGTCCAAGTCCAGTTCTGCGTACATCAGTTGGAGCGTTCCATCAGTCACGATATCAGCGAGTCCCTCTCCTCTTTCAAACTGAACTGATCCTAAGAATTAGGCTAATTATCAAAAATGGCTTTCTAACTCAGTGGTAGTCCAACTGCTCCACAGATAGGGGCCTACTGATGGAAAATATTTATTGAGACAGTTGAACAGTACAGTGTCCATATGGTTAAAAATCAACGGTAAAATTTCCTGGTACCTTGAGCGACATTTTACGCGTGCCTCTGCCAAATTACAAGTCATGAGTAGCCTTATTCATATGGCCATTCCGGCCATGCATAGTGTAACGACAAATAAAATGCAACACAACATTCACGTAGTAATGTAAATTATTTCAACATAGGATCGTGTCAAGCAAGAATGACTGAAAGCTGTGAAGAGATCTGCTCATTGATAATCGTTTTGTGAATTCAGTCGGTGTTTTTTTATTTCATACCGAATTGCGCGCTTCCGCGGAACCTTGAAAACCACTGCTCTAGAGATTGCTCCATTAGCCCCACTGCAGACTAGTTTTCACAGTACGCACCCCATCTATTTGAAATGACTAGGAGTAAAATCCACATATTTCGCTAAAGGACGGAGGGCATCTCTGTACGGTCTCGTTTTTTAATCTGAAGTGCTTCCCCCTCGGACCATATATTGATCTAGAGACTGCAGTGTACCTTGAATGTGCCACTGATTTACTTTGAAGTAGCAGTGACCCTCGATATGACTTTTTCAAAATCATTTAATTTGTCTAATGATGATATCTCACTATCGATATCCGAATAGTTAGTTATCTTTAATGCGCTATATAAATTACAAACATTGGTCTATAGACCAAAACTCGCCAAATGAGTCTGACAAAAACACAGACCCTGCTGATCTAATTGATAGGACCGGAAAAATACACATAACTTCCATAGGCCTAGATGACATGATGACAGCCCTGTGAATTTTATCTGCGATTAATATTATTTAAAATTACCTTCAGATTACACATATTTTCTTGCCCACAAGTTTGCAGTCCACATGATTCATTGTTAATATCTGATCTAACTTGAAATCACGGAAACACTGCACATATTTTCCATTTGCCACTAATACTTTAGATGCCCCAAGCTTCATTTTTAACTGCAAACTTTCCTCGGACGAAACTGATCTAACACCATTACCTTCAAATTTGTAGTGAAACCGAAACTTTTACATCAAAAAAAAATGACTGAGAATAAATGGGCCTAAATACCGAGTTACATAGGTAGCGATTTTGCCTTGAAAAGCCCAAGAGGAACTCAGACAATTTTTTAAGTATTTTCAGTCACGTTTTAGTTTGGTTAATAATTATCGTTTCTAGTTCAGTTTCGCTTTGACATTATAATTTCCGTTTCTATTTAGTTTCCGATTTGAAAATAATTTCCAATTTAGTTTCAGGTAAACAGAAATCATAATTTTCGTTTCAGTTTCTATTTCAGTTAACTGAAATATCACTGGTAATAAACAGTGTAGTCTACTCTGTCTTTAATCAGTTGCGCAAATGCAACATACCGAGACCAGACAGTTATTATTATATGCCTCTAAATATTAGATCCAGTTTTCAAAGGCTAGGCCCATTTTGTAAGACCGCATGTATGTAACTATGACCAAGAGCAAGACCGCGCCCTTCAAGACCAGAGGCCGTCCCGAATGACGTCACGCACCTAGGGGGGACTGGGTCGGAAATTTGTGACGATGTGTGACATGGGTGGGGTCTGAGAAGTGTGACGTCACACCAGGTCTATGTTATTAAATTTAACAATTAACCAATTTAATTTTATTAATAACAGCATTACCCCTGACATTAAATTTTCATTATTTTTAAATGATGTTTAATGTATAGCACAGCAAACAAATAAGTTTTAATTATTTCAATAGTGGGTCACGTTAGATTTTAAAATATTCATGCTTTCTTATTTGTTCCATCATGGAGCATTTTGCAAGGCAGTTGTATTAAGAATTTGTCAGGGGTTCCATAGCTTGTAAAATCATTTTCAGAGGTGTTACTTAAACTCAAGAAGTGTGATTATTGGAATTGACCTTTGCATTCAGTAGAAAGAAAATACTGTGTTGTTCATTTTTGTCTTGTGCATCAAGACCAAGCCCTTACATTCGAGACTGAGACCAAGACCGCTTTTTTCGGTCTCGAGGTCAAGCAACTGTCACGAGACCAAATCAAAACAATATTCAGTACCATAAATCTCATAAATATTTAAATTATGAAATATTCATGCAGCTACCTAACTAACACTAACAGATGAAATAAATTTGGATGACCGGAAGTCACCGGAAAATAGAATAAGAACAAGAATAAATGGTTGCCTAAATACTGAGTTACATATGCAGCGATTTAGTCCTACAAAGGCCCAAGAGGAACTCAGACCATTTTTAAAGTACTTTCAGCAATTTTAGTTTGGTTAAAAAAAATTTTAATTATCGTTTCTATTTCATTTTCGTTTTCACATTATAATTTCCGTTTCTATCTAGATTCCGTTTTGCAAATAATTTCCAATTTAGTTTCAGTTAAACAGAAATCATAATTTTCGTTTCAGTGTCTATTTCAGTTAACTGAAATATCACTGGTTATAAACAGTGTAGTCTACTCAGTCTTTAGTCATTTTTTGTATGTGCAAATGCAACATAAGATAAGGTAAGGTTATTATTATATGCCTTCTAAATATTAGGTCCAGATCATCCAGTGTTCAAAGGTTGTAGACCTATTTTATCTGATGTGCAATCATAGCACAGCAAACAAATAAGTGAGCAAGATCCCCAGTGGGTACATCCAACTTCCAATTTCTTACAAGTGAGAATCATGGAGACAGATGCAAGGCAGTGGTAGTAAGAATTTGTCACCTAGTTCCATACTGGGTAAAATCTTGAGGCTTTTTATACTCAAAATTGATTATGGGAATTGACCTTTGCATGGCGAGTAGGGGGAAACTGTTGTAGTTGTCTAGCGTACATATCTAGAGCATCACGACATGCCCTTGATGTCAGTGCATCCATCTTGTTTCCATCCTTGAGGTCACTGCAACTGCACAAAAATAAAACAAAATCAGTACCATGGATTTATCAGTACCATAAATCTCATAAATATTTAAACATGAAATATTCATGCAGCTAAAACAATAGCTCACAATTGCATCCTTGCAAGTCCAATAGAAAAACTTAAAATATTTTATATTTTAAGCTTATATATTCATTAACTGTTTTGCTCTATGCTGCCGACTTACCGGTACCAACATTTAGATCCAGATTCATACACTTGAACCAGCATTCTTACTGGCTGAATCTTGTTATCTGACCATTTTTATTGGAATCTTCCTTGAATATAGAATAATCTTTCTAAATCCTGATAAAAACAGATGCCTCAAAATACGCTGCTCGGGCGAGTGAACTTGTTATTAGTTTGCCTGATGTTGGCTTAACAATTTGATAGAAGTATTTGCTTAGCTTTTCGATACACATGACACCATGTGGCAAAAATTCTACCCATATTTTTGTGCAGTCTGTTACAAAATTTATATATTCCCAAGTTTATTGTTTACTACAGCTTCCAATTAAACCCAGCTACTCCAAAATTTACTCCATAGCTATATTGGGCGTCAACAGTTCTACTTAAATGTATGTTATAAATATAGAAACTGGTCTGTAAGAAGTCAATACTGTACATGCACAGCTGCAAATAGGCCTACTAATAAATACTAAATGAACATCATCTTAAGCGGTAACATCTTTCAGTGAAGTATAGAATTAGGAGCAAGTGCAACAAGAACATCCGATTAGTTACACCACTGAGTTAAGAACTTCCTTATACAGAATGTATGTATGTATGTATGCATTGTATGTATGTATATGGTCATTAATATAGCGCCTTACAAGAACCTCACGTAGGCAATGATGCAGTGTTATCATCATCAGTAAATATTCGTTTAATAGAAATTCAGGTTGACAAAACCGCAAACTGAATTGTTAATGACCTGGCTGGCTGGAGATGGGAACACAGAGCTTTCTGATGTACTCTGAATCACACCGACCATCGACGTTCGTCCCATGCGAATGATCTTGAATGGGAACCTGTCCTCAACCGGGAGCCAGTGCAACGTGTCTCGCATATAGATTGAAATATGCGAGAATTTTGGCAGCTAAGCAATGACTTGGGTACATACATATGTACGCCTACATATGTACGTATGTATGTACATGCATGCATACATACATGTATATTCTTACATAAACGGTAGAGATGGAGATTCACTAAGTTGGTCCTAATGTCATCAAATTTTATCCGGTGATACCTCGCACCGAGAGTAGTCAAACGCGCCTATTCCCGAATTGCGGAACGATTACAACATTTTCTACGATTTTTTGAAAATGCTATCAAACCCATTGGCAAAACAGTTCTTTACCTATACCGGAAGTCGCGTTAAGGATGAGCCGCTCCACCATATTGAAACATTTTATAGCGCAGTATCGCGTAGCAGGATGCGGTACGAGTAGACACTTTTACCGATTTTATAGCGTAACTCTATATCGCAGTGTGAACACAACGTCAGAAAAAGTTATAAAACTTAGCATTAGCATCATGTCCTGCATTGGCTTCCCATTGGCTCTCGTATCTGAATAGCTGGTGCTGTAAAACTGTTATTTTTGGGCGCGTTGGAGTCGGGAGCGCCGCTGAGTAGTTTCTAGAAGGGCGCTATATAAATTATTCCCGAATGAATGAATCAATGTAAGAGGCGCTTTACAAATTATCAGATACCGATACGATATATATATATATATATATATATATATATATATATATATATATAGCATATATATATATATATAGCTTAACTCAGGCCGAAGCATTGTGCTGTACATGAGTTCAAAGTCAATAGGAGTCATATGTAAGTCTTTAGCTGTGATTTAAATGTCTTCAGGTATGGCGCATTGTATTGATGTCTTCCAAGCTTTCTTGTCTCCCTCGCTTCTCATCTTCCCACTGACAGTATATGGGCAGTGTACTCATTATAGAGGAGTTCACCAAACCTTACAGCTCCGGACATTATCCAAGTGTTCTTACACAACCTCATCAACAATACTACGGGTTGCAATCTCTCAGCAAATGTGCACTTGTGCACATCTACATGCGCATCTACATGTACACTTCTGCTGGAAGATCCAACAGATGCTACCGAGAAGTGGTAAATGTTACAGCATGCCTTCAGTGCAAGAGTTGTAGATTTTGTGGAATAGTTTGGATGATAGTACTGTCTCAGTGGACACTATCACAGCTTTTAAGAAGAAGCTAGGAAAATTGGGCTATTAACCATGTTCCAGGTTAATTACAGTGGTTCTAACACAGACTAAACGTCTTCTGCAAACTTAAAACCCTTGTTATGTTATGTTATGTTATGTTATGCCACAAGGCTAGAATCCAGTACCATAATCAGAACATATAAGTGAAAACATTCTTCATTACCGTAATCAGAACATATCAATGAAAGCTTTCTTTATGACACAAGTGTCTGTTGACAAATGCGTTACAAGTAACAGTTTCATCTCTTAAGAGCACATTCTTTAAGGCCTCTCATCTCACAATACATGATATATTTGATTTAGTTTTTAATTTAAGAAATTATTTCATTTAGTAAAATATGTCACAAGTCGTAACTAATTAATTACAAGTAATACTGAAATCGGTATGTCACAAATGACACTTTGGACAGTGTTGTATCAATTACATTGCAAATGTAATTCAATTATAGTAGCAATTACATGCTTGTAAATGTATTTGAATTACAATTACAATTACTTGATCATGGAGGGTAATTCAATTACAAATATATTTTGATTGTAATTTTGATTGTAATTCAATATTAAACCAATTAATTTTCAATTATTCCTTTAAATTTGGCAAATTATTTAGAATTTCTTTCTATAATTGTTAGTTTTACTATAATAATGTTTAAACTAAAACAGCCAATGGCGTGTAAATTGTGATCTACATTCAATTGTACTGTAAGTTTGTCAAGTATCCTAAATATGGTTTACAATTGTGATCCATTAAAACAACTTAATTAACATTAGTTTATTTGATTTTACGAAAAGAAATTTTTGAGAATGATAGTCTCCTTAGTTGGTTGCGCCAGGGTGAGTCGATTTATCCAGGAGTGCTAAAGAGAAGCTCAAATGGAGCTGAAGAAGGAAGCTCTGTTATCAATTACAAATTACATGCAATATTGTTATTGAAATACAATTAGGGACAATTACTGGACTTAAAATGTAATTTAATTACAATTACAATTACAGAACGTTGTAATTCAATTTATGTATTTCAATTACTGAACAACACTGACTTACATCCGGATGTACACACCAACAACATGGAGGTAACAAGAAAAAGATAGATTAAATACCGATACCTTTAAATAAAAATATTCTTTGCTGCATGTCAATGCAAGAACAGTGCAACAGCAACCTGGTAAAAATATTAGCTTACATAGTTAAACTAAGAATAGCACTAAGTAGTAATAACTGATTAAAGTTAATAATGGTTGCAAGGCTATTAGCAGCATACTTATAATTATCACATAGGGGGAAAAGTAATCGGAACAAGTTTAAAATTAATGCATGTGTACATTTAAGGAAATGAGACATTGAGAAAAATGTTGAGTCCAAACAAATCTGCTGCTTAACTTCAATGAACTGGATGTAAGAAGGAGGAGAGTAATCAAATACATAATAGTAATACATATATTTTAATTTTCATGTTAAGATTCAGACATAACAGTTTGCCTTGTGTATTCAAAAATTACTTCAGTGAAGTACTTTTAAAATAAACAAGGTAAAGTGGTAAACTGTTATGTCTGAATCTGAACATGAAAATTAAGATGTATTACTGAAGTTGCAAATGCTAAGGTTAAGGTTAGAATTGTTGAGTAATACAAAAAGAATATGAAGTTCATCTTTCTAAATTCAGTGACAATCTTTTGGCTTTTAACCAAGTTACTTATTCGTTTGTGCAGAACATTTAAGCTGATTCGAAATCATAGGCCCAATGTATTTAAAATTGCCTTTGAAGAGCTGTCTATGAGTAGTGACTTTAACGTGAGTTAACATGTCATTGGCTGAGTTTGACAAGTGGTTGAACCCATGAAGCCAAACACGTAAACATAGACAATGACTACACAAACAGATAAATGAAAGAAGCAAACAGTAATATCATGGCGCTATAAAATCGGTGAAAGTGTCTACCCGTACCGCATCCTGCTACGCGATACTGCGCTATAAAATGTTTCAATATGGTGGAGCGGCGCATCCTTAACGCGACTTCCGGTATAGGTAAACAACTGATTGCCAATGGGTTTGATAGAATTTTAAAAAATTGTAGAAAATGTTCTAATCGTTTCCGCAATTCGGGAATAGGCGCGTTTGACTACTCTCGGTGCGAGGTATCACCGGGTAAAATTTGGTGACATTAGGACCAACTTAGTGAATCTCCATCTCTACCCAAATATCTACAAGATTGGAGTGAAAGTCTTGCAGAAAATCTTTACAAGGCCAAGGAATATTAGTACAGGTAATGAGTTTAAGGCTTTAAGCTTTCGATCAGATACTTACAATTTCCGTCAGCACCAAAGTCACCAGCAGCCTCTGCGGCATCTGTATATGCAGCAAAATAAAAACAGCAAGTTTCAAAACCCTTAATTCGTTAATTAAAACATTATGCAAGTATTACACACTTAATTAAGAGTTTCCAATGCATGACATAATTTTGAAAGTTGGTACAGGATATATGCCTCTGATTTTTTTATTAATCTGTCTGCTGTCTGACAGAACTGAGAGATGCGACGGCGGACAGAAGAAAAATGGAGGAACTTGATCATGACGGTCGCCAGGGTTCAACGAACTGACAGCACAAGGTAACAAGGTAACTGCTGTCTGCAAATATGGGATCTCCACTGTTGCATTGTAATGTATCTATCAATTTATATAGCGCCTCTCACAGTGCACACCAATCAGAGGCACTACAACTAGACTTAAGGATCTTCTGGACATTGACGGAAGTGATTAAGGCTTGGTTTTGGTGATTAAGGCTTGATGCGCTTATGCATCAACACTGGATCAACACAAGTTACTAATTACAATTACAATTACTGGGGACAGAGGGAAGTCCGAGTTCATGCTCAGTGATGCGTGCACAATTATCACACAAGATTTGGCACCTGGTTAGGTTTAATATGTTCTAAGCATTCAAAAACATTCCATATATTCAATCTATCCATTTTTGGCACATTAGTTCGCCAGCTAGATAAAATTTAATTCTTATGCCTCATTTCAGGTGGCATGAACAAACTTTACAGTAATTGACTTAATACTTTTCAACTTTTCATATGAGTCATAAATTAGCAAACTCGAGCAAAGAATTACTCAATAGTAGTTTTCAGATTCTTGCATAAAATAAACAGTCTTAAAATTTTAAAACTAAAAATTTACCATTACAGAAATAACTTTCTCATTTATAAGTCAAAAACATGACAGCTATCTAAAACGTCTTGTCTCAATTTGAAAATTTTTAAATAATTTTAAAATCTTTCAACACAAATAAAGCAAAGTTTCTCACTGATATAAAATTATCATATTTACATATGGCACGTATGTTATTCTGAGCTATAAAAATGCAGGTACCTTTTGGCTTTGTTGTGACATCTTCATCAACACTACCAGAATCCGTTATAAGACTTCTTCCTCGAGTATCTAAAGACAACAGACTGGTGTTATTTATTTCAGAAAATTATAAAGCTCTGATAAAGTATGCTGGATGTAATGGATGAAGATGATTGCCTGGAGAATAATCAATCACAGATGAATTGGAATTACTCAGCCTAGGATCAATTGATAGTGTGGTCCATGAAGATGTTTTGAAATGACAAAAATGGAGTTGTTAATGTGTAAAATACGGCAAATAAAATACCCAGTGACATTATGAAGCTGAATTGGGGAAACCAGGCGAACCTCAAGTGCTCCACAGAGGGCAAGAACTATTTTGTCTGAGCATCTGCAAATAAGGTGGTTCGAGCAACTTAGAATTCTTTGGGCAATGTAAAAATCTTGACACTGATTATGGTTAAAGAAAGGTTAGCAGAAATTTTCTTAATCCACTATACAAAACCTTTGCCATTGATGAGTTTTGCAGGGTTGCCACAAGTTTAAGAAAAGATCCATGTCTTTCCATGAGCTTTTTTAAATGACTTTTAAGACATTTTTGACAAAAAAGGACCGACTTTCTAATTGTTTTAACGATGTAATATTTACAAAATTTAAAAATATGATTAGATTAATATGTCTAATAATGATTCTTTCCATTTTCCATGACCTAGCTGAAAAATTCTTGCCTAAATGAAGCTGGATTGGTAAAAACACCTGTTTTTCAAGTTTCCAGGCCTCAAATAATATCAAATTCTAATTTCCATGAAAACAATTAGGTTTTCCTGGATCCGTGGCAACCCTGAAATTGTCTCAACCCCTCAATCCACCAATCATAGTCCCAGTGGCAGCCAGTAAAAGTGGAAAAGTGTTGTAAATCACGTTAAGGGTGAATAATTGTGGAGGGAACAGATAAATCCAATTACATTACACCATAACCTCCTAGTAATGCAACCATTTTCCAAATCAAAATTCTGCATGTAATGAATTACCTTGCATTATATTTAGGTCTATTTCCAAAACTGAATTCTGTTTAGGATCTATTTCCAATCTGCATTATATCAGAATTCATGCTATAATAATAAATTTTGCTATATGGTTTTCAGTTAGTCAACAGTTGGTTACGTCACAAACATAAGTTATCAGTTGGTTTATTAAGAATGCTACAGGTGGTTGCAGTGAGCATAACTCAGCTCTTGCAGCTGTTAAGACAAATCTAATAAAATTAATTTCTATTCCTGAACCATCTGTGGCGACAAGCATACTGCACATCTCAAACAGATTCTATACATGTATTTGGTGAAAAACCGAACCATTCGCAAAAATGTTGTGCTGATTAATTCCTTATTAATCTGCTTGGATTGAACTGACCTTCCTTTGATTCAAGCGTCTCCCGGGTTCCATTGTTTTCAAGTAGAAGTTCGACTGAGAATATCTCTTGTTGACGTCTCGTATTCATTTTTCACTCCAGAATGCTCCATTTTTTCTGTTTCAGGCATCTCTGAAAACTGGCTCCCAGATGTGACTTCTCTGGCTTTATATTCATAGGTGGCTCTTTGTCCGGCTCAGCTGGCTCTTTGTCTGGCTCATCTGGCTCTCTGTCTGGCTCATCTGGCTCTCTGTCTGGCTCATCTGGCTCTTTGTCAGGCTCATCTGGCTCTTTGTCAGGCTCATCTGGCTCTTTGTCAGGCTCATCTGGCTCTTTGTCAGACTCATCTGGCTCTTTGTCAGGCTCATCTGGCTCTTTGTCAGGCTCATCTGGCTCTTTGTCAGGCTCATCTGGCTCTTTGTCAGGCTCATCTGGCTCTTTGTCAGGCTCATCTGGCTCTTTGTCAGGCTCATCTGGCTCTTTGTCAGGCTCACTCTGGCTCTTTGTCAGGCTCATCTGGCTCTTTGTCAGGCTCATCTGGCTCTTTGTCAGGCTCATCTGGCTCTTTGTCAGGCTCATCTGGCTCTTTGTCAGGCTCATCTGGCTCTTTGTCAGTCATTACTGGACTCATTGTTTGATCTTTGTCCGGCTGGGGAGGGTTGATTGTGCTTGACACAGGTTTCTGTGTTGCTAAACATAAAAGTGTTAATAGTTAAAACAAAATTCTAATTTTATAATACTTAAACTAGCAATTTTTCAACAACATATACTACTCCATTGGCAAATACTGCAAGTATCCTGTTTCACAGCACAAACAATCTTATATTTGCACAATAACTTTAAATATAGTGGTATCAAACTACCCGGCTATGGTTCGATTGATGGGTTCTACACAGTGTTGAAAGGTGATAATTATGATGCTGAAATTTATGGATCTGAGAGCTACAAAAATACGCCAATTTATATTAAATAATAAATCACAAAAAATTATTTCTTTTACCAGTTTATAAACAGTTGAAAATTATCATTTGTGATCAAAAGACCCAAGGAAAAACTGTAATGTTAATTCTTGTGCATTACCTCTAAAGAAAAGCGCTGCTAGTAATGCTTATTTTTATACATAGGCTAAAGTTCAAGTCTACAGAGTATCTTATTCAGTGGTTACTTGAGATCAGTTGCAAATCTAGAGTAGATCTATGTAGCTCAACTATAGTACAGCACCACTTTTCCAGTTCTAAGGTAAGGTAATGAATGCACAAGAATTCAAACCTCTTTCGAGCACTGATACTGGCATAGAGTAGAAATATAAAGAAAATTCCATGTGCTGTCACTTGACTTACGTGATGATACTTGCAGAAGCATAGTATTGTATCCCCGGCCAAGTGCATTAGACACGTTGCAGGATACTTCAATGTGTCCGACGTCCTTCACCTGAACCTGATATTCCTCAAAGCCTTTAAATGCCTTTTCAACAGACTCTGATGTTCCTGATGTCACTTCGCCATCTTCTTCGCCCTCTGATGCAGCAATGGTAACTGTTTCTTCGGTAGTTCCTTCCTCTTCAATCTTTTCTTGTTCATTTTCCTCTACTTTTCCCCTCCTTGTCCGTGTCATTTTCATCTTCCTTGTCACCTCTTTCCTCTCCATCCTCTTCTCTGTCTTCTGGCTCCGGTTCAGTCTTTGCTTTACCAAAATCAGGAGCATCAGAAATCCATTCTGTGGTCATCTCTTGTTCCCCTATGCCTTCATCAGTTAACTGAGACAGATCTGTGGCTAACGGTGGTTCGTCCGTCTCAGTATCATTCATGCTATAATCTAAATTCTCAGTGGTACCTTCTCCATCACTAACTGCCTGTGTAGTGTTATCAGAAATTACAGCATCACCTTCTTCTTCAGCACTATCCGATTCTGTATCAATACCATCTTCTCCGGAACCAGCCGCACTTTCGTCAGTGCTAGCAGGAATAGCTTCAGTGGTACTCAGGCTGTCTGTTTCTGGCATGCCTTGAGTGTCTTCAGTCAGATCTTCAGTTGTTACAGGACTTGCAGTTTCTACAGTAGAGGCATTGTCATCAGAGTCAGGCAATTCCTCGCTGTCCAGGAAAACATGGCCTTTGTACTCAAGACCAGGAAACTCATAATTCTGGACAATACTGTCATACAATTCTTTCACTTTTTCTTCACCCATGTTCAGATTATATGCATCCATGAACTCAAAAATCAATTCATTTACTTCATCTATCAACGGTTCAAGGTCCTCATCACTTTCTTCATCACTGGTCAAACTATTTTCCTCTGGAACCTCTGCCAATATACTCCTTAATATAGCCTCGGTAATGTTCAATAGCCTGCCTATGACAATTTCTAGTTTCTTATATTCATTCGATTCAATGTCGGGCAAACTGCCATTCAGTTTTTCATGCACCTTGTCAACAACAGTCCTGATTTCACCCTCCAGTTCGCTCAGTGCTTCCTTGAGGTCTTGCATGGTTATCGTACTGTTGCCATCAAACCTGCGGCCAATAGCTTGGACATGTTTAGAGATGACGTCAATCATTTCTGAGAAGTTTCTCTGGTATATTGTCCCCATAGTCGTATCAACTTCTTCACCCTCTCCTAGTGCCCCATCTTCGCCTCTGTCCATCTTCACCAACTGAATAGATTCATTTATCATGCTGTTCAACAAACTGTGTACAATGTTTTTGAGAGCACGTTTTTTGACAATTCCACCATCGTCTATATGCCTCTCGATCTCCTCAACATGCTCAAACATCCGTTTCAGTGCTTCAGATTCCTCCTCGTGAATCATTGGAGCTGAATTATCCTTTGTGATGCGCAGGTCAAAGTCTGGTTGCGGATATCCATGAGCCAAACAGGTGATGTTATCATTTACTTCCACAGTATCACCACATGGCAGATTGTTACACAGAAATGACACGTCCGAAGGAATAGCTGGCAAAACATTAAAAACGCCCAGTTAATAGTAAATAAATAGTATGGGTTTCAAAATGTAATGCATATACAGTTTTATACACCGCAGTAATCCTGAGTGCACCAGCATCATATTTATTTATTTCTCTGATTATTTATTTCTATTGTTATCGCTGATGTTATGGTCTGCAATTAAGTAAAGATACTGGGCAACCCTGGAAGCAGAACAGGTTTGTTCCCTCTGGGATTATTCATTGGCACCCATCAATTTGTGCTACATGTTAGCCGTTTAGCTGGAGAGTCGTACCTGCTAATGTGGGGAGTATGGGTTTGAGCCTTTCCTGATATGGTCACTGTGTATCGACTTTGAGCAAGTCTTTCATTCACAATTGCTCAGCACCATTGATTGATGCTTAGTCTTTAGACAGTGGTGCTCAATGAATACAGAATAATAATAATATCCATCAGTGTACCTTGGCATAATATATGCATAATAATATTTTTTTCTCAACTTGAAGCTATTTGACATGTACACTGAATTACTGTCATACAAGTTATAGCAATCTTAAATATCTGTAACTACTAACAGAACAGACATCCTTGCAATACAACGGCAGTAATAACAGATTACAAAGCATATCCCAGTATTGGTGGACTGAACTCGAAACCTCTCGCATCTCTGTGCCAGATGTTATCCAATGCGCTACTGCATTTTCCATCCTCAGTGATCAACAAGGTAACTATTTGAGACTAAACCTGAATACTGGTAGCACACATCTAATAAAACTTAAAATACGTTGGAATGTATACACAGAACACAGAAGGCCAGAAAGGATGCACTAGAAGGTTATTTTTATCCTATTTTTTTACTAGATTGTATCAGTAATCTGAATTAAATACACACAACACAGCCTATACCTTTAGTTTTCTTATTCAGATTCTCTCATCTGATCAATGCCATTAGCAAAAATTAATTATAACAATCAAGAAAATATTTTAAAGTTTATTATATTCATATTAAAATTACTTGTATCTTTGCAGAAATTTAAAATTAATAGGCATAACATTTAAAAACACTCTACACACTGCCGAAGTCTAAGCTGCAAGTTCTCAACCAGTGGTGCACTAAAACCAAGCTGGGTTTTGGTGCATCATTAATTGATGCCTTGTGTAAGTTAGTTTAACACCCACAAAGACAGTTCATTTGGACAGAGAGGCAGTTGAGTTGCATGCACTAAAAGCAAGTCAATGCTATTGAATAGGAATTCTCATAACTTACTCTCCAAGTAGATTTTTGGCAGATAGCAGACAACTTCTTTATTAAATCTGGTGGTCCATTTTGAATTCTGGAACATAGGGTTTTTCGGGTCTTCTCTCCGATCAGGAAGAAATTCAAGATCACAAGTGTACGCAAGGATGTCCACCTCAGCTTTGACTCTGACTGTGCTGCAGATTCTGGAACCAATGCGTGGCTGACGGTTGCACTTGGAAACGTTTCCTCTGATTTCACTTCCGTCGAAGGAATTGCGGAAGACTAAAGACGTGTTCCATAATCCGTTGACAATGACACTGCAGCGCATAAGCAACACGTCACCGTACTTCGGACTTTGAGGTCTTCCCTTAAATTCACACTCATGACTCGCTGTACAGTGAATGATAGAAGACTTATTAGCCAACATGTTAATAAATGTCATCAACAGCATTATTATCATTACCATTAATCAGGAACTTCTTTAGCTTCTGTGTCTAATGCATAAGGCATCAACCGATGGCACACCAAAACCGAGCTGTAATTAGTTCAATAAGATCAGTGTGCCAAAACAAAGAGACAGCCAAAGGCGAATAAGCAATCTGAAAGACTTAGGTAAGTGTGGATTCTGTGGAGTTAAAGATATGACATGCAGATTGAAAGGGGAATAGGAGCTATTAACCAGTTGGAGCTACACGAATGCATATGAATCAAATGATATTATAATTAATTTAGTATATATAATTACATTATATGTTACTGTCATTTTACATCCTGCTTCTCTATAATTCATGCTGCATCATTTATGTGCATTATTATATTATGTGAAATGTTATCTTATGTTGTTATTGTTATGCCATATCATATCACATCTTAACATGTCATATCATACCATATCATATTATGTTGTATCAAGTAACCTAGTTTAAACTTTAGAGAAGCTGTGTCTCCCTTTGTTCAGATTCAACACTTGAAGATGGTATTCTGATCTCCTACATGGCCTACAATAAGTATATTACGTTGGAAAGAAAGAGAAACCTTGTAAGAACACATGAAACTCGTTATGCTTACTGTAAGTCATGAGAGTGATTGCCACATCAAAGTCTTGATCTTTCGACGACATTTTTTTCCTGCCACTGTCTTTCTTATTTTCATCCACATGCAGTCGATACATATCCGCATATCCAAGATTGACCTGATGGATACGAAGATACCTGTTGAGCCGATCGAAAGCAAACACTCTTGCCCATGACTTGTTATAGGTTTTCAGAAACTTGTCAAAATAGTGAGAGTAAGCCAAGCCAAGTTTCTGATTGGACGATGCTGGCAACTCATTTTCCATGTTTAGGCTGGACCAATGTAATCCTTTAGGGACTGGCGTTATAGGTGACCTGATAACCACAGTCTCACTAACCTCAACAGCATAATTCAACAACTGAATCTTGTGTTTCTTCAGCCACGATGTATAGTCCTTTACAGAGAAAGTACCTCCAAAGCTTTCATTTTCCTCAGCATCATCTGTGAAGTGAATCATGCATCAGTATGTACCATATGTTGTTGTATTATATATATCTAAACACTTCATAGTATAATGGTTTAACACTTTAACGACGAGCTGCATTGGTGTCCCAGTAGCTTTTAAGAACATCAAGAACCTCATAAAGATTATAGCCATTCAACAGTACAGCTTCAGAAGCGATATAACTATCACAAGAGAATTGCAAATTAATGCAATTAAAACTTTTACAGAGCAATTCAAAATTATGAGGCACTGTGGTCCATTCAGTAGAGCATTTAGTATGTAATCCTATAACTGCAGGATTTCAATCTGCTGAGCGGACTCCATGTAAAGACCCTGGCAAGTTGTTAACCCACAAAGCCTCTGTCATTAAGGAGTTGACAAGTCCTGCAGCACACTGGCCCCAGGACTTTGGGATTGATCACTAGCTCAACAACCTCACCTGAGGCATAGCCAGAGTGAAAACAAGGTTTGCAATTAAATGTCTTATTAAGGAGATAGCTTCTAACAGAATGACCAGCAGCAAAATGATCCAGCATTCCAGCTGAGCCATTGATGTGTATTATTCGATTGACACTGGCAAGAATGAAACAGTTACAAATACATTGGTACTTATTAAGACTGACTATGATAGGATCAAAAACGTCTACTAGATGACAAGAAAACTGATTATCTCTCAATAACTCATGTATTCTGTTGCTTATTTTGTCCGACAGTTTTGTGTTAAATAAACGAATATGATGATGATGACGTTTTGAGGGGAGGATCAGATGGTACAATGATAATTTGACTATGATACAAAATAATAAATTTCAGGACAAGGTCCATTCAAGTCGATTATGGTGGGCTCAACTAGTAATAAAAGCATGTACAGCTTACCAGGGCTCATTTCATCATCCGGCTTAGATAAACCTAACAAACATCAAATTTCCTATATTTTGACTTAAGTTAAACATAACCGCAGTTCAGTCTAACAAGGGACAATAGCACACAGCATACATGTATCTCTCAGTGATGTTTCTAACCTGATGGCAGACAGAAGAGGCAGAGCAGCAAAGTAACTAGCAGTACTCGGCAAATCTCTGCCATCCTGATCTTTGTTGCAAGGATCTCAGATTTCAGATATGTCTTGTCTTTTCTCAGTGTGCTCCACATTTTCAAATCTACAATTTTTATCGAATTACAAAGTTAACATCGGTCATGTACAGCTTTGAGAGCGTCTGGAAAATTAACATAGCAGAAGGCATGAGAATGGATGTTGATAGTTTTATAGGGAGGAAAGGGTTGGTGATTAGGATGGAAATGGAAATTAATTATTTCTATTAATTTATTATAATTTTTTTAACAAATGTAGCAATGGCAGCAAATGAGAAGTATCAGAAATTCAGACTTTCTAAAAAAGATACAAAATTATTATTATTATGGTATTATTATTATTTTTTTTACCCGAGGTAGATATTATCCCTAAGGTGATAAAAAAATTGTCCGGAGACAGAAAAAATGAACATCTGGAACGGTAACATTATTACTATTATTATAATTATAATTATTTAGGTCATGACAAAAACATCTGTTTTTAAAATGAAACAATTTATTGCTTACAGTCCTTAGTTCAGTGTATCGCAAACTGTGTGCCGCGTCACACTAGTGTGCCGTGCGAGATTTCAGGTGTGCCGCGACAGAAACCTAAAATTCGCTAGTCACTTTAATTGACTTTATAAGAAATTATTTCATAAATACAATTTTCGGCTTTTTAATGTTTTCATTTTTAAGAGTAGTTTCTAATTCACAGTTAGGCCCTATTCGATGTCATGTGATCAGCAGTAAAAACTCTAGTGACATATCCCATTGTGCTTTTGAAAGTGGAGTATTAAAGAATATATTTACCTACTTACTTACTGATTAATCTAATATGTGTTATTTATGTCTTCACCCCTCCTCTCGACGTTATTATTACAGACTCTGAGATACCAGCATAACTGTAACTGAATATTATGTTCTTCTACTTTTTTTATTTATTCTCACTCAAATATTATAGAACTAAAAATGAACTATAAAATCATGTGGATATATTATTTTGAATTTTTTATTAGCCCAAAAATGGACAAAGCCGAAAATTTTATTTATTAAATAATTTATTATAAAGTCAATTAAAGAGACAAAATCACGAATGTACCGGTCTGACGATGGCTGAAGAAGACTCTCGTCGATCCTAAGAACGATCTGGTTCACAGAGGCTCTTTTGCTGATCATGAGTTGTCAGCATTTTGAATTTTTTAATCTCAATGCTAAGCCAATAGCACGAAAGCAATCATTAAGTGCTTGCTGCCGTTTGGATCTTCGTATCTCTGTGAAAAAAACGAGAGCGACTACAGATCGATGGTGGATGATGAAATGCGTGTCTGCTTGTCGGCTAACGATCCGCGTCTATTGTAGTCAATTTGCTCTCATAAACAAGTTCATTCATAGCATTTAATAGTGATGATTAGTCAATTAACAATCTGCTTTGGTTTCGCTATTAGCCTACTGGACTAAAATGACAAGCTTTAAAATATGACAAACTGAGAGTATTGCTGTTGGTTTTTTTAATTTTCATAAATTTTAATTGGTGTGCCACGATAAAAATTAGCTCTGCTGAGTGTGCCGGGAGTTAAAAAGTTTGCGAGACACTGCCTTAGTTCAAACTAAATCCAACAAGTGATCTTAAAGTTAAAGAACTTTTTAAGTTTGCGAGACACTGCCTTAGTTCAAACTAAATCCAACAAGTGATCTTAAAGTTAAAGAACTTTTTACCTGGGGTTAAAAAATTAGGGATAGTCTACGACGTAGACTATACGTCATGGGTGTATTTAAGGGGTGGTTTTACAGGTTCAAACCCCTCCGATATAAATGCATTACTGTTGTTAAAAACCAAAAATATAGAAACATACGACCATATCCAATGGAAAACCCTCCCAAAAACTTAAAACCTCCTCTAAAATATTTTCATGGCTATGCCCTTGTCTAATTTGATGCCATGCTTGGTGGCAAAGCTATGTGAAAAGCATTTTCTTCAATGATCAATCACAGTTTTTTAAGGTTGGGAGTGACTATGATGAGTCTCCCTTGTATGAATATTAGTACTAATCTAATTATTGTTATTTATGCATCCAGGTCATGACTCATGACAAAAACATCTGTTTTATAAAATGAACCATTTGCTTACAGTCCTCTGTTCAAACTAAATCCAACAAGTGATCTTAGAGTTAAAGAACTGTTGGGTGAAGTACAAAACACGAGCACAACAATCCAAAAAACAGGAATGCTTTTCAACCTCTCACTTCATTGCACTAATATACATGTACTAATCCTGAAAGGATGGAAGGTTTGATTGGCTCATATGGTACTCCACAGAGAATCATATGTCGAAATACATGTACTAACAAGGCTTGAGGTTGCTTAGCTTCACTGTACTTGTTACCCCTACAGGGATATCGCATGAAAGACATACGATGCCACTATAACACTTTTATACATGTATGGGCCTTATATGTCCTATATATGGACCCACATAAAGAACATAGTGGTTGAAGGTAGGAAGAAATGTTTGTTGCTAGGGTTTTATAGGTTAGACAAGCCAGTTTAAATCTAATTCTGAATTCAACAGAAAGCCAATGCAGCTGACCAAGTGAGTTAAAGCGTTTGAATGAGAAGATGCACAATGCACATATTATCACACAAGTCAGAACATTTTGGTACGTTGAAGCCTCATATATGGCTGCAAACACAAAGTTGGCATAATCGAGACGAGAGCAGGCTGTGGTCTATAGTGGTCAATTAGTCATATAGCTAAGCACTTTGGAATCCAATTGCAACAGTACGCGGATCTACATATTGCTCTGTCACACACTGACCAGTCTGGTAAACTAATACTTGAAGAGTGCCTCTCATCTATGTACGCATGGTTCTGTTTCAATGGTTTGGCCATAAACCCAAACAAGTCTGAGGCAATTCTGTTTGGTTCAGGCCAACGCCTGCGTTCTTTCCCTTCACTTTCTAGTGTCGACCTCGCAGGCACTGCTGTGCCTCTTTTAGATACTGTCAAAACACTTGGGGTAACCCTGGACAGTAAGCTCACATTCCGACCACACATAACAAACCTTTGTAAATCTTGTTTCTATCACATCAGGGCAATACATCACATCAGGTCGGCTCTAACTAAGAATATGTCTCAAACTATAGCCTGTTCACTTGTATCCTCTCGTCTTGATTATGCTAATTCCCTTTTTGTGGGTGTCTCAAACCTTGAACTCAAAAGGCTGCAACGAATCCAAAACTCCTTAGCTCGTGTAGTGATGCGTGTCCCACTACGAACATGCTCCTCAGTCCTACTCCACGAGCTGCATTGGCTTCCTGTCGAATTCAGAATAAAATTTAAATTGGCCTGTTTGACCTACAAAGCCCTCAGCACCAGCACACCTACCTATATTCATGCACTACTAACTCCTTACATCCCTCCTCGTTGCCTGCGATCATCAAGTACAGGTCTTCTAGCTGAGCCACGATGCAGAACAGTTACGGGCTCCCGTGCATTCCACGCCTCTGCTCCAAAGGAATGGAATCGACTACCACTTTCTCTTCGTAGCTCAATTTCACTTCCTTCCTTCAAAAAGCGGCTCAAAACTCACTATTTCTCCTTGGCTTTCATGGATTTAGAAATCTAAATGCATCTTCACCTGGTGGCTGACTATCCGCGCCTCAGATTCACATTTCGGTGTGACCTTGCGCGCGTTACAAATTTATTTAATAATAATAATAATAATAATATACCAAGTCTTTGGTAAGAGAGTACCTTATGAGATGCATTGCACTGGTAAACATGATTTGCAAAGGTTTGCATATGCCTACAACTGATATTGCTGTTGGAGTCTTACTGCATCCATTAACAGCACCACATAATCCCCTTCCTCGTTACAAATAACAAATCACATACTCAGCCCAGTGTTAGCCAGTGTTTCCGCTACTAGAGTCCAAAAAGAGAACCTACTTAGTCCTAACCGAGAATTTTGTGCGTAGCTCATTTCTAACGCCGATCACACCGGGCACAGAAGATGGATAAATCTTCTGCGGCAGAAAATTCCGCCTCAGAAGTAATATTTTCGACACAATTCTGCGGCGGAAGCTCTTTGCGCATGCGTAACCTTCGGCGCATGCGCATTGTTCAGAATGCGTTTATTCCTATAAATTGGTGTCGTCACTGTCGTGAGGGTCGGTTACGGTCAGGTTTGGCCTCGTGAGTGTCGGTTAGGGTCAGGTTAAGCGCTGTGACGGTCGGTTAGGGTCAGTGTTAGGGTAAGAGTTGTTTTTATATAAAATGTCAAAAAAATTCCGCCGCAGAAGTAAATTTTCGTGGGTTGCGTGGCGGCATTTTCCGCCGCAGAAGCACCACGCTAACAGAATACACAATTTATACAGACTTCATTATCAATATTTAAGACAGCATTTTCAAGTTCCAACGAAAGTTTCTATACGACAAGAAACAATATGTTAGCCTAACTTGCTCTCATTTAACACCAACGTACACCTCTGATGATATAGGCCAGTATAAAATCCTTGAAATTCAATATCAACCCACAGATTTATTATGAAAAAGGTTTTTTTACATGAAAAGTTTTAAAATAGACTAGAGAATATTCACTAGAAATGCTAATAATTTGCGAATTGGGGAAATATGAAAATTTTGAATTTTTGTGCGAGCAGACGACAGTCAGCTGACGGGTTTGTTTACGTTCGAAGAAAACCGGTAAATACGAATTTCGTGTTCGAAAACGCAGTGAAACTAATAATTTTGGTGACATTTGGATGATATTTATTATCTGAGCTGTGTATATTGTTTGTTTAGACGAAAATGAAACTTTAATTTATAGAATTTAGACTTTATTTTTGAACTGACGACAGTCAGCTGACGGGTTTGTTTACGTTCGAAGAAAACCGGTAAATACGATTTTTCTGCTGGAAAACGCAGCTAAACTAATAATTTCGGTGAAATTTTGATTATATTTATTGTCTGAGCTGTGTATATTGATTGTTTAGACGAAAATGAAAGTAAATAATTATATTTCTGTAGTGTGTATGTGTTCTGGTCATTGCACCATGCTTCCTAAATAGATAAAATGCGTCCTACGTCCCAATCAACTGGTTAATTGCTTTTGCAGAGTATGCTCGGTAATGTTGTAATATATTTAAATATTATACAGCAAATAGGTTAAAATTAATGCAATAGGACGAAGGTTTTGGACGCATTTACTCTGAATAATATGGACGCACTGATGCATAGATGCATTTTACCCATCATGTGACCCATGCCCAATAAATTTCACGTTGGGCCATGCTTACATCATTATCTTCACCGTCATCATCTTCATCAGTTAAACCTGGTCAACTGGTGACCATAAACCAAAGGGGTCTTAAAATTATTTTCACTGAGTTGTATTTCTGTTTCAGTTCACTTTGAAACAACTGTAAATAATTCTGGATTCACTTTCTTCATATTTAAAAAAAGAAACACTATGAATTTTTGCATTGTGTGTCAGCGAGAAGGGAACGATATGCAGAAACTTGGTTTGAAAGGATTACAGTCTCTAATCCAAGTGTCACACAGAAGAGGAGATGGACTTTATAAGAAAATGAAAGGCGATTGTTTCCTGCATGATAATTGTCGAAAGCATTATTTATATGTTAAGAAAACAGATTTGCAATCCAAATATGAAACTCCAATCACCACCTGTCCAAGAAGAAGTTCATCCGAACCATTCAGCTTCCAAAGTCATTGTCTGATATGTGGAAAATGGATTGATTATGAGGAGATGAAACGTCATCCAGATCGAGTTTCAGCAGTTTCTAAAGTTGAACTCGTTTATGGGGGAAAGAGTGTTTTGCAACAAACTTTGATGGAAGCATGTAGTCTGCGTGCCGATAATCTAGCTTTGGAGGTTAAAGGAAGAATGATGATGGCTCAAGACCTACCAGCAGCTGATGCCATTTATCATCATAACTGTCTCAAGCTATTCACAAATAAAATAAACATAAAGTGTTGTGGATCAACTGTGAACTATCGAAATTTAAATCTGGACAATAACACCGCTTTCGAAAGACTCTGTAATTGGCTGCGGGAAGGAAAAAATATGCAACAACAGTATACATTTGCTGAACTTCGCAAGCAAATGGCAGCTTATCTACCAGAAGGAATGGAACCATACACCATGCATCATCTAAAGTGTAGACTTAAGGAAACCTTTGGGCAGCAACTTGTTTTTTCAGAACTTGAAGGCATGATCAATGTCATAACTTTCAGAGAAAAGGCTACAACACTATTACACGATTCATACACTACGACTTTTGAAGATGAATTCGATGAAAACTTAAGAAACATTCAAGATGTGGGTAGCAACATTTCTAAGATTTTGCAGAGTGGAAATTTCAGTGATGACTTCTATCCTTCATGTAATGAGACCAATATGGATACACTTGAATCTCAAATTCCGACTGATCTCTTCAACTTGATCAAAGAAATTATTTGTGGCCAAAAGAAAGAAAATATTTCATCAAAGAGATTAGTCATAATATCACTTTGCCATGCCATCATGCAGGCAGCTCGACCAAGAGCTTACATATCTCCTCTTCAGCTAACAGTTGGCCTGTTTGTGCATCAGACAACCAGATCAAAAGTTTTAATTGATGTTCTTTCATCTCTCGGGTTTGTTGCTCTTACAATCATGTTTTAAATTTCCAAAAATGTGCAACTGAAAAAGCAACGTTCGAAGGAATTCCAGCTGGCTTGACCACAGTTGGATCTGGAGGAGGATTTTGTCAATGGGTGGCAGACAATTTTGATTGGAATGAAGATACCATAAGTGGTCATGACACAACCCATGTTATGGGTATAATTGCATGCCAAGTAGGAACTTCCCATACAGCTGTTTCTGCTGAACTGCAGCAGTTGCCATGGCCAAAGGTAGGCACTGTGAAACACTCGTGCCTACATTATACTGAACACGTTATTTCAAACTATCGGAAATTCCTCGATCAACAGCCTTCCATAATTTTTGATAGCTATGAAAAATCCACAACAAAGGATCTGGAGCAGAAGAGAAGGCGATTGCATAATGCTCCAACTCCAGAAGTCATTGTCCATAAAGATTTTCCAATTCCAAGTAACAAAGCATTGCAAATGTGCAGGACAGTGCGAGAATGCTTGCAAATTATCTTTTAATTTAGATGAACAATAGAGGGTTTGCCATATAAGGTAATCCGCCATACTGGAGTACTAAGCAAATGCTTGTTGACATTGGATACATAAGTGAATGGTGCTTATTATAAACAGTAGAAATGGTTTTCTGTGTTGGGAAACCCTTTGTCTAGTCGGTAACAGTGTTGTAGTTTCACTGTAGTTGTTTATGTTGGTAGCAGGCCAGATATTACTGTTATCAGTCTGCATTGTGTTAACATTTTACTTCAACAATATTAATGTCATAGCAAGTTTGTTAATGCATTTAATTGCTAAACCTCACAACAAAACTGTAAAACATAAATGAATTCGAGTTTTAGCTCAACAATGATGTCACTCTATATGATTGAAACTATTAACATGCTCTCTAACTGGCAACTGCGTCTCGATGTTCATCAGTTATCTTTTCATTTCTTGTTCAATAATAACTCCATATGTGCTTCTTTGAAATATTAAGAGTTGACAGAGAAATGAGTTACACGCCTGTACTTTGAAGTCACCAATATAAAAGTAATATTTGTATGTAAAAAGCCTGCCACTAGTCTTATCAGTGAATTGTTTTCAGTCAGTTTCAGTTCTTTTCTCATGAAAAGGTTCTGTTGTTTGAGCTAATGTCTTTTTCCAGAATCGTTGAGTAGCCAAAAGTCATCGTGGAAAAGCTGCCTCTGAATGACAGACACTAGATTTACAAGTCAATCTGCAAGATGAGGAATGACCTGGAACTTTTTTGTGTGAAGCTTGGATTAAAGACTGCGATCCTTTCAAACCAATATTTCACATCATTCCCTTCTTGCCGACACATATTGCAAGAATTCATAGTGCTTCTTTTCTAAAAAATATTAAGAAAGTTATTTCCTGTAATATCAATCCTAAATTATTTACATTTGCTTCAAAGTGAACTGAAACAGAAATAAAACTCAATGGAAAGAATTTTAGCACCATTTCATTTATGGTTACCAGTTGACCAGGCATGCCTGATGATGATGATGATGATGATGATGATGATGATGATGATAATGATGATGAAGAAGAAGCCAATGATGCAAATATGACCCAGCGTGCTATTTATTGGGCATGGGTGAAATGCATCTATGCATCCGTGTGTCCATATCAAAGAGTAAATGCGTCCAAAAACTCCGTCCTATCGGATTAATTTTAACCATGTTACCTGTATAATATTTAGATATTATTATAGCATTCACGAACATAGCCTACTCTCCAAAGGCAGTTTACGCGGCCATATGGACGCATATAACCTGTGTCATATCTAGGATGCATGGTGCAATGCCCACCAGACACACACACACACTACTGTAACACTTGTACATTTAATTTCATTTCCGTCTAATCAATATACACAGCGCAGATAATAAGTATTATCCAAATTTAACCAAAATCATTAGTTTCACTGCGTTTTCGAAGACGAAATTCGTATTTCCGGTATTCGTCGAATGTAAACAAACCCGTCAAATGTCGGTCGCACAAAAATTCAAAATTTTCATATTTCCCCAATTCGCAAATTATTAGCATTTCTAGTGAATATTCTCTGGTCTATTTTAAAACTTTTCATGTAAAAAAACCTTTTTCATAATAAATCTGTGGGTTTAAGACTTAATTAATCGGCCTAATACACGAACTTTTGTGACTTAACTGGTACGTACTTGAAATAATTCCAGACAGCGTTCCTACCAGTGCGACCACTCTCCATTCAATCCCAAGTTCTTGCTAGAAAAATTCCAAGATCGGCCAAAAGTATAACAAAATTCCCAAGTTAGGCCTACTAAAAATTAAAAGTTGTGCCTGAGATGATAATAGTCCCAGCTTGTGCTGAAAAATATTAAATGCTTTTTAGCAATCACAATTATTTACAAAACTTCCGAGCTAAGAACTGGCAAAGAAAAAGATCGGCGCATTATTGTATTGTATTTGAACACTGTCTTGTTATAGCGCCCTACCAGATTTCCCATTCAGAGGCGCTCCCGACTCCTGCGCAGAATCCATATGTCGATGGCAGAATCGGAGTTTCACGCCGAAGCGCATGAGCAATTGCGAGTGAAGGACTTGCCTATAGGGTCCCTACGCGGCGACTTTTTGAGGTGGATTCGAACCCGCAACCCTTCAGCTGCAAGGCACCGAACATACCCCTATAAAACCACCGCGCCTCAGTTGTATTGTGATGTGTTGTATTGTGTGTTGTATTGTACTCCACGTTTATAATGCGACCGAGCCACCCGCAGTAAAGATCCGAGAAATTAATTCTGATAAACCGATCGACTCGGAATCGAACCCGGGGCGCATATCATGATATTATCACTGAATTGGGGAGGAGGCCCGTGGCGCATTGGATAACATCTGGCACAGAGACCGAGAGGTACTGAGTTCGAGCCCCCGTTGGGCGGATATGCTTTGTAGGCTGCTATTAGCGCCGTTGTATTGCAGGCTGTCTGTTCTGTTAGTAGTTAAGATTTAAATTGCATAACATGTAAATGTACAGCGCAGTGCGTTTGTCAAGCGCTTCAATAAAGAAAAGATATTTATTATTGTTATTATTATTATTATTATTATATTATTAACAATTTGTTACGATGTTTAAATCTCGGTCCGTGCACAGGAACCCTTAAGTAGCGTGGCGCCCAATCAAACGGGCAAGTGCGTCTGAATTGTGGCTTTGAGTAATCGACTACCTACGAATTACAGCACTCTAGTAATTATCCACTATTTAATTATTATGGAGTTAAAACTTTTACTTTTATTGTGGATACTGCATTTAAAGGGACGATGGTTTAAAATACGTCAAGTGCGGAAGTGCGGACTCTATGTAAAAATATGTAGCTCTGATGTAACCTTGCTTAGCAGAGAAGATGGCGTTATTTCGGAATCTGATGTCAGGTAATTTTAAAGCTGGTCGTTAGATTTTGAATTTGAGTAGTTAAAATTACTTAATAATTTATTTCACTTTTTCTAGGAACTGAGCTTTTTAAAGTAACCTCGCTGTACGCGTCACTTGTTGAATCCTTTATTATCGCCCGTGTGCCGCCTCTCCTTGATTGATACTGCGCTGAAAAGGAAAGTGCTTCAGTCGTTGTAAAGTCCAGAAAATTCACAGGACCTCAGTTACAGCAGAATCGCCAAATCAGAAATCTAGCCAGACTTGACTGTTGGACAGGATGCTATCAATATAAGAGACCGTGTTCGCAATTTTGTCCAGAGCAGCTACAACTATTGCATTTATAATACGCACTGGCTACGGAACCGTCCGGACGGTGCCGTAATTTCTTTTCTATGGAACCGTCGAGCGATGGCAAGCATTTAGTATCGTGGTGCTTGTATTTTATCTCCCGTAATTTTAGGCGTCGTGAGAGTCGGTTAGGGTCAGGTTACGCGTCGTGAGGGTCGGTTGGGGTCAGGGTTAGGGTTTATGTCGTCTTTAGAATACATCCTACCTTCCGCGCAGCATGCAGAAAAAACGAAAAGGTGGAGTTTGATGTAGTCGATGTTTTCTAAAGACGACATAAACCCTAACCCTGACCCTAATCGACCCTCACGACAGGCTTTGCGTAACCTGACCCAACCGACTTCACGACGCCTAAAATTACAGGAGAAAATACACGCGCACTCCATACTAAATGCTTGCCATCGCTCGACGGTTCCATAGAAAAGAAATTACGGCACCGTCCGGACGGTTCCGTAGCCAGTGCGCTTATAATAATAATAATAATAATAATAATATTTATTCTTTAATGAAGCGCCTGACAAACGCACTGCGCTGTACATGTTACGTATAGTATACACGGAATTATAGACCATTGACATGTGTATACAACAATTCACAAAACACAAATTGCAGAAGACATAAATCAACCAAGTTGCAGCCATGCAAGGCACAACCTCATTGTACTTTTGCTGCCACCTAGGCAATGAAGGTATGAGCTAAACCCAGTTTATGAAAATATGAAATATCGTCAGAAACTGTCAGCCATCACTGTCCTGTATTTCTTAAGTTACCACACTTCAATGAAACTTATAATTCTGATTAGGTGTATTTAATGCTAAATGCAGCCTGCATGACTTTGTGATGCAGTTTAACTTAACATTCTGTCGATTAAGCTATAAGCTTTCTTGGTTGGACTTCAGGGAAATTCTGGTTTGAGTGACAATGTAACAGAAGTCAATAATTGGAAGATTACATTACATAGTTAAGGTTCACTTTGACATGTAATATGTAATATCAGTTTTCAAGTCAATGTGTGGCAGTTTACATCTTTATAAGTTAGGCTGACCAGACGTCCCGGTTTTCCCGGGACAGTCCCGATTTTCTGCTAGCTGTCCCGGCTGCCGGGAAAGGTAGGCCAAACTCTAAATATGTCCCGGTTTTTAAAACTGACCTGACTTTCCGATCTTATATATGACTAGATGTTTGCCCGTCCTAAGACGGTTAAGTTTAGGGAGTTCGCACGCTCCACTTAAAATCGCATGATTGGCGGCCCGCGAGGGAGTTCGCACGCTCCACTTAAAATCGCATGATCGGCAGCCCGCGAGCCCATACAGGGCAATTATAGACTATTATGCAGCGCAAATTTTATCACACGGCAAAACCTACACGACGGTTTAAAGTTGATAGCAGCGCCGCCTACCGACTTTAACTACACGCAAATGTGACTCTATGCGGCGGTTTAAATTTCAATCTCCCCTCCCTCCCCATCTCCTGTCTATCTTCTTCTAACTGTGCTTTCTTTGAAACGGAGCGCCACCTGGCGACGGATTTAATATACTGAGGAACAAAAGAAAACCCTCCCTTCCCCTCCCCTTCCCTCTGTCCCCTCCATCCCTCTCCTCCTTTCCGCCTCCATCTCCCCTCCTCATTTCCGCTCCTCTCCCTGCCCTCCCCATTCCATCCCTCCTCCAAACTGCTCACTCCCTTACCCTCCCCTTCCCTCTGCCCCTCCTTCCCTCCCCGCCCATAAAACTCCCTTCCTTCCCTAACCCTCCCCATCCCTCTGTCCCTCCATTCCTTACCCTTCCTCTTCCTCTCCCCTCCCTCTTTTCCGGTCTCCGTTTAGGGCGCAGAGAGATTTCTATTCTGTCTTTTTGTATACTACCGAATTGGATTTTACTTACCAGCTTCGCTGGATTCGCTAGGGGCGGCACGAGTCGTGTAGGGCGCTAGCGCGCCCCCTACCGATGCGTGTGGTTGTCGGCGGCTTCGCCGCGAGATAAAAAACGTGTGCTGCCATCTGGTGAATGACTCTTGCGACACTGCGTAACACGACCCATGCACTCAGGCACGCATGCAGAGAGATTTCTGTGCGTTTATTATATTAATGTATTTCGTGTGCGTTTGTCATGTGATCAATCATCAAATAAAGGATATACTTACTTACTTTATCAACGTCTCCTTGATTTACTACTGGCATCTGGCGAGTAAATTCATTTTTAATCTTTTATTTATTACCATGCATAATACCTCTTCCGGTTCTAAAGTCATATTGTCGTAGTGATGATATTCTGATAAAACACATTTCCATAAAACAGTTCAATCGTTTTATGCAACTTCGTTGGAATATTTTGACATGTGGAAAGTTAGTTATGCACCATTCAAGCTGTTCAGTTGGATGAATTTGATAGGAACAATTACTTGGGATATGTTTGAAAGAAACCTTGAGGATCTTATCGAAATTTGTAAGCCAGTTGGGTATGACATTGATGACAATGCACTGTTTGATGAAATGACATGCGTTTGTAATTTTGCAAGTCGAGAAAAAGAGGAACAATGGAATGAAAACAATGTTGCGGTGGATAGCAGATGGGTGCAGATTTTCAATGAACTACAAGAAAGAGAGATGATTATTCCAAATTTGAAAATGATTCTACAAGTCTTGCTGGCAATTCCTGGAACTAATTGCTCCAGTTGAGCGAGTTTTCTCACTGATGAACTCTTATTGGTCAGATCAAAAAAGTCGATTATCAGCAGAAACTCTTGAAGCTGTTATGATAGTCAATCAATCAATCAATCAGCCGTTTATTGAATCAACAACAGCACAATTAATTAACAATCAGTCATTAAAAAATGTTAATCTGCTGATGCCGTCAACAGGACAGCCCTAAAGGATAAAATAATCCGCTATTGCAGGGCTGCCCCTTTTCCACATTACATTTAGTGATGGCAAGACGATTTTTATGATCATATAGTTTTAGAAAATTCTATTTAAATAACAATGTTATTGCAGGGCTGCCCCTTTTCCACATTACATTTAGTGATGGCAAGACGATTTTTATGATCATATAGTTTTAGAAAATTCTATTTAAATAACAATGTTAGGGCTAAATCATAGCCAAATAACTAAATAACAAAACATTGCAGTACAAGATTTAAAACAAACAAATAAAATCAAAACAAAACAGATTATAATGTTCACAGTTGTACATTATAAACAATCTTAACTAAGGTACAATCTATCGAGTTATATTCTTTTTATTTGTGAAAGTGAATATGGAAGAAACATGTGTTGAATTTTATGACAGAATATTAGCAGATAAAAAACTTTTAAGAAGCATACATTCAAGCACCAAATATGAGTGACTGATTTGATAAATTTAGAATAATTAAATTTAAATTCAAGATTTGTTATTATAGAATGTTAGCAGACTAAAAAACTTTTAAGAAGCATACATTCAGGTTCCAAATTTGAGTAACTGATTTGAGAAATTTAGAATTTAATTTTAAATTTAAAAGAATGATTTGAATAAAACCTTTCACTTAGTCTTCTTATACCAATTTAATAAGCATAAAATAATTATTTGTGCAAGTTATATTATATTAATTATTGACAACATCAGAAATTTATTTTGTGATTGAAGTGTCCCGGTTTTTAGTTTCCAATATCTGGTCAGCCTATTATAAGTATGATCCACCTTTAATAGCTTGACTTGATGTAGTCTTACTATACAAGTTTCGTACCAAACTACTGACTCTTCTGCGAAGATGATTTCATTTGTTTGTTTGCAACTAACAGGGGTCTTGAGAACGTGCAGAATTTCTTCATCACTTGCTCCTGCACAAACAGGAATTGTCGCTTGTGTGCCAAAATTTGGCTTTCAGCCATTAGCTGGCCACGAAATTCAACCTAGCCTTGGAGGATACTTTCTAAGTGGTGTGAGACCTCTGTCAACACTGCTGGTTGCAAGTGCCACCAAGTGAGTGAAACTTTGGATTCCTGAACTTTCAAAATGGACCTTATCTTAGCTTCAAATGAAAATCCAAAATGCATCATCAGCCCAAAATTAAGATTTGCCTTAGAAACAAATAACAGGTGCATTAGCATTGGTCAGGAGGGCACATATGCTGTAGTTAATATGGTAGTGGCTCAACAATCCTCCTCTTCATCATAATACCGTAATTTAACTTTCTAATTTTAGTACTCTTCTGTTACTAATAATTTATGCCACATGACCTACATGTATTACTAGATTGTTTGGTCTTGCATAAATTATTTACTCACCAGAACCCTTGTAAACTTGGTTGAGGTGTGCCCCTTATACTGCACAGTTACAAACATCAATTGATACTTGTGTGTACTGCAAGATATGGACACTACCATGTTTTGTTTAAATGGTTTTCTGTGATTAATAACAAAATGAATCATACACTTGTATCACATCTGTTGATGAATGCACCTCAACATTATGGTACCTGGAAAATGTCATATATAATGTCTAATACCCAGACACTACAATTCACTAATAACTGCTGAATGTTTCAATTGTAGCTCTAATTAGTTGTCATGTATACAGGAAGCCAAACTTTCTTTGTAGGCTGTTAAATCCGGCTCCAATTTTGGTTCAGCCAGTCCGTACCCGTATCTTATTCAGCTACCGTGGTGGCAATCCACGCACAGTTAGACCGGTTGTCCACCGTTTTTTCCGTCTTTACAATGGTCTCTGGATACGCACACGTGCTGGGCGCCACAAGAAACGCTGGATGAAGCCTCTGCGACGAGTTCAACGACTCAAACAACACGTATTTGTCAACAAGACACAGTGTCGGCTGCTAGATCGCATGGTCAACAAATATTTCAAAACGCCAAAGTATTACGTCGATGATCCCTATGCACCGTATCATCGCAAGTCAAACCTTCCTGACTATCGCTACGAACCACCAAAGTTTTATCCATGATTTTGACCTTTTAGTACAGGCATGTTTTTGGAATGAAGAACTGAAATAAAGGCATAGAATTTTTGCTGTAAAACATTTATTAGCGTTAAAAAGACTAGTACAAGGAAATTAGTTGTTTTAAAGTGGAACATAGTGTCAAAGCCTTCAAACGTTACACAAATAAATTATACTTGAAACAGACTAGGTATAGAGGTCCATCTGGTTTAATCTGATGCATATAAATGAGTATGATGATCAGAGTTTAACAGCAGCATGAGAAATAAAAGCCAAATGAACACATCCAGAAACAAACTGACAGTTCTTGTACATGTGTACTTTGCTAGGAGATATAAAAGCAGAACAAAATGGTGCACCAGCACGTGGCAATTTGTACGGTCATAAAACAACTTGGGGTCAGTAAAACTGGCTTAAATGTCGTATTATTGACTATCTTCAGCCAACTTATTCGTGATAACTTTATTTGCATATCGTGGGGTGTCCTCGGGAGGCCTGGGCTCATTTCTGCATGTAATCCTGTGCCATCATCCCACTCGTGACTTTGAGCATATAATCGTAGAACTGCAATATCCACGTCCTTTGATAAAACATACTGTTTGACAATAATAATACAAAATAGGTCATAATAAATATTGGAAATTTTACAATAATACTCAAAAGTGAGTCATAATTACTATTGTTCATATGATCAACCATCTGCAAGAACCATAACAAGCCTGTGCACATTTACAGTTAAATTAAAAAAATCTTTTAAACAGAAAATATGATAATGCTATTCACACAATATTTACAATTATTAAGGATACATGCAATTCAACAGCACACAATACTATGAGGTTCTTTAGTAATAAATAACATGTACAGCAGCAGAAAAAAACTTACACTGGCACCTTGTTATAATGCTATCTTTGGAGTCATAGTAGTTTCTGTGAGGTTTTGTCTATAACAAAATTATCATTCTGATGTTTGGTTAAATTTGTCCTTCACATACCCAGCTGTATTGTGCATCAGGATGTTATAGTGAAGGATGTTATAATAAGGCTCCAGTGTATGCAGGGGCGTCTATCCCCCAAGTTATTGGAGCAACTACCCCCTCCACCCCCCTTCCCATGGTACGGTATTTTAAAAAATTGAATTTCCCCTAATTTCGCAACGAGGTCTTCCCCCTATTTCTGGGATGGAGCATTTTCTCCAAGGTTTACATGGTGTAGACGCCCCTGAGTGTATGAGCAAATACTTGTCGAATCATATTTGCATTATTGTTACTGTATAAAATGTCCATCTGGAAAACATCTGTGAGACTAGACATTAATGTAAGTATAAAGTCAGCACTAGTAAAAGACTAGGAGAAAACTGTTCTGTGATGTCACATTTTCCTACAGCAACTTCAAAAGTTCATGTGGCTGAAACACTTTCCATCAGTGCTGTCCAAGGAGAATAAACTAGGCATAAATTAACTGCAGAGTTTCACACGATGGTAGTTTCAGATTCTGAGCCTGTTCGTACATCTGTTGATCCTGATAACTTCTTGCTTGCCAAAGTAAACTTTCTTCTGTTGAAACAAGTATCAAAGATGTTCAAGTACCATCATCATATATTCGTTTATTGTGTTAACATCAGACAAAACGCTGTAGGTGTACAATAGAAAAAACCTAGATAGTATACTGTGAAGTAATAGCTTAGTAAGAGTTCAGGAATAACATACGAGATGTAAAATTTCGTGAGTCTGTACACAAAGTAGCCAAACAACTTTTTAATGCCGATTCAAATGCTAAAATATCTGTTACAACATTTGATACGATATCCAAATGACGTCTTATGGCAGCCATGTTACTGAAGGAAATGTTTCTCATACTGCATCATAAACTCGATTGTTTTCCAAAATTTCCCATTCATATTTACGAAATGAGGGCACCGACACAGTGGATTGTTTTCCTTACAGACGCTTCTCACACATGAACATAGACCTTTGAAAAGTTCTTACAAGATGCAGTTCAGGCCATGGAAAACTGTAGCATACACAGAAACTGCCTATGCCAGAAAAAGCTCCTAAAATACCATCTGACAACATAATAACAACACTGCTTTTAAGCAACTATAAAATTCTGTGTTCAGTGTTATATTTACGGTAATCTGCAGAGTAATGTTTCATTACTTCCACACGTATCAGTACAGAAATGCCACAAAAAAAACAAAACAATGGCTTACTGTATGAACGTTCCTTGTAACAGTTTGACCGCAGGTTTGCAACATGATCTTCTTCAATCTGGCGCTCCAACTTACGCAAGTCACCTTTGTATGTAGTTGCAAAATCAATCTTTACATAATAAGGAACATTCAGGTTGAGTGTCTTTCGTTGCACACTGTACTTTCTACAACAATAAGTAGCAGGCAACTTTGCAGATAAATGCATTGTTCTACTAAGGTCTGTTTCTCAGTTACATTATGGGTTTCAACATACATGCATACCTTTGTTTACAGATATAAGATAGTGGCGGAGAAAAGGAACCATTTCGAGGGCTAACAGCACAAACCTCGTATGTGCAAAAACGAAAACTTTTCAGGAGAGAGAAAAAACGTTTTTACAGGAAACGTGTATCTGTTCTAGAGAAAGTGAGATAGCCAAAATATTTATTTTGAATCAACAAAGGACACTGACACTGCATTTCGAGCAGCAGCTTAATGCAAGTAATTAAAAAGATAATTAAAAGTCATATAATACATCTGTGCAGTAGATTATTTTGAGGGTCAACAGCACAAACCTAGTATGTGCAAACACAAGGACATTTCAGAAGATAGAAAAAAACGGTTTCTAACAAGCATGTCACTGTTTCTTAAAAAGTTAATTAGCCAGAATGTATTGTATTGTTTGTATTGTATCTATCAATTTATATAGCGCCTCTCACAGTGCACACCAATCAGAGGCGCTTCCAGTGCGAGGGACCCAGAGAAAAGAAAGAAGTCTTGAGACAACGAAAAGATGCACTTGGCCCACCAGTTAATAAACAGGAACGTGTCAAAGGAGTGTGGCGTTTCTGCCTTGGCCCCCTACTTTGGCCTCATTTCCCTCCCCGGTTGCCCCTGCATTTGGGCTGTGGTCTCCTGCCTTGGTTCCTAGGCTTAGTTTCTAGGCTTGGTTCCTAGGTAGGCTTGGTTCCTAGGCTTGGCTCCTAGGTAGGCTAGGCTCCTAGGTAGGTTGGTTCCTAGGCTTGGCTCCTAGGTAGGCTTGGCTCCTAGGTAGGCTTGGCTCCTAGGTAGGCTTGGTTCCTAGGCTTGGTTCCTAGGCTGGGCTTGGTTCCTAGGCTTGGCTCCTAGGTAGGCTTGGCTCCTAGGTAGGCTTGGTTCCTAGGCTTGGTTCCTGGCTGGGCTTGGTCTGGCCGTGGTTCTGGTGTCCTACTCCCACCCCGGCTGTGTATAAATAGAGGGCGCTCTTGTGTAGAGTTATGATGCTGGTTACTCATCTTTTCGTGATTGAATAAAGATCGTGATTGAACTTTGGTGTTGAATCCTATCGGGGGTTGACTTTGATGAGCTCGGGAGTCGACTGGTGGATGCTGAAGCCCTTCGAAATACAACGGAGGCCCTACCTACAGGTGCCTACATCCTGAGCGACACGCGCCTACACTCGGGCACCTGAAGACGAGAAAGGGTTGTTCTCGCTCGCGGGACAAAAAGATCCTGGCGGTTTAATGAGCTTAGCGGGCGGAGAGAAGTAGCCGAGGCCGGCAGCCGGATAAGGTAACATAGATACTTGGGAGCTCGGCCACCTTGAGCTGAACCCGAGCAGTAGGAGTATCAGCCAATGAAGGTGGTCAAACATGAAATCAGAGATGTGAGGTGAGCGAGGAAGTCGGGCTATTAGTCTGGGCGCAGCATTTAGAACAGGCTGAAGAGGAGAGAGACGAACCTTTAGGTGACCAACCAAAAGAGAATTACAGTAGAGCAGATGAAGGCGTGGGCAATAGAGGTAAATACAGAAGAGGAGACTGAGCCTCGGATTTATCTAATACGCCTCAGGTGGAAGTAAGAAGAACGTGTAAGATTGGCAATATGTTCGGAAAAGGTCAGGTTGTTGTCCACGACTACGTCAAGATCTCGTACACTGGAGTGGAAAGTGAATGTATAATGATTCAGTAAACAATACTGTCACAGCAGATTACTACATGAAATTAAGATTTGATTAGAGTCTTACATAACAATTGTAAAATGAAATTTGAAGATTAATGTCTTAACTCGTACAGAACTGTACAATCTGCATCAAAAGAACTGAAATCTATAGGCTGGTTTCTAACAGAAATTATCAAGCATTCATTTACTTAAGCTACCACATCTAACGGATGCCCTTTAACTGGACGATGTTAAACAAACCGTAAGCACAAATGTTCTTCTATTATTATTATCCATTCAAGGCAAGTTATAGTATGTAACATGTTTTTACTTCTACGTTGAACTTGCTAGAAATAACATGCCAGAACAAATAGTCTGCAACCATCTTTGTTCTACCGTCCAAGGTTTTCATAAGCTCCTGCATGTTCCTTAGGAACTATGGAACGGCAGAGCAGCAATCTTGGCACGATTAATTGGTATGGAACACTGATATTTTTGCTTTGGAGTACTTCTGTCAGTGGAAATTCGTGTAGCAAATGGTTGAAGTTCTGTCCCATGAGTCAGAGTGTACTCCATCCTATGTTTAGAGTATTTAAAATGTTTCACATCAGTCACCATGGCATCTCCAGAAGTTCTCCTTGGACGGATAGATTTGAGAAGCACAGGAAAGGTTGTCCAGAATACATGATCCAGCGAATGTACATTTTGTATGGCTTGGTATGTCTAGCAGTTTTAATAATAGTCTCTCATTCCATTGGTGTGTATACTTCAACATGTTCTCTGAGGTAATCGTTCAGAAGTGTAGCAAATTCTGGTGCTTCTAAGCCACCTTCTCCCCATGCCACAGTAACAGTCCACACTTGATGTACCCAAATTGTACACAGTTAAATTGTGTACAGCTAGTTTCCTTTTGTCATATGTGGGTTTTCTATGGCAAGCTTCTTATCAGCTTCTTTGTAGTTTCTAGCTAAATCATTTTCGCGTAGCCTACATGATTCAACCCAATTGTTTCCTCTATTAAACCGTTTTTGTGACCTAAGCAACGATCACACTGATCCTTGCGTGGTGTAAAAAAATTAATAATTCATTGAATGAAAAACTTGTAGAGAAAACTTGGAAAATACTGGTGACAAATGTTTAACTTCTTTCCAGTTTTTATCGTAATTTTAAGAGATTACGATTAACCAACTATATGCCTAACCACATCATATTATCGCCCACCGTACCTAATATCATCATAATACCTCATTTTAAAACAGAATCAAAACAAAAAAATAACCAGCAACTTCCTTAGCGCTGAAATGACACCTTATTCGTCGTTTTCTATCCATTTCATCAGATTACAGCTGCTATTTATCGTAAAAAATACTGCATTCGTTATCTCTCTTTATTACACGAAACACGCTACAAGCCGTAGATACGATAAATGTGCTCACGTGTATAACGTTTGCTTATGCACGCCGTGTAAACTGCACAGATCTCGTATGTACATACGAGGTTTGTGACTAGCTTCGAAAGATACGATATTTAGTTTCTAACCGATATCTGACTGCTTATTCATCGTATGTACATACAACCTTTGTCAGGTTATGCAGAATAACTTTACGCATCGAACTGCGTCAAAAAGTGAATTTCGGAAAAAACTGTAGATACGAGGTTTGTGCTGTTGGCACTCGATTTGTCTGCCAAAAAGGTTACCATAAGCTTACCACTATACCTTAAGGACAAATTCAGGACATTTGGTCCAAAACCTGTGCACTTTTTCATGACATTACAAAATATTTATGGGAAACATAAAAATTCACCGTCTCAAACTGATACAGTTTGTAGAACACTGAGCCAGAGATACATGTATTAATGGATAGAAGAATCAACGATCGTGGGGTTAGGCAAAAGCCCACTTTCCAGTTCATATTTATGAAACAAGGGCACCGACACAATGGGTTGTTTTCCTTGAAGACGCTTTCAGGTAACTTACAGTTACAGGTAACTGAGTCAATTTGAAATGCACACATGAAAACCAATTCAACAATTGGACACCATTTGCTACTGCACAATGAATCAGTTTTACACACATCAGGCATTCAAGCCTCGGATGGAAAGCTGAAAGGCCGATGCACTAATAGACAACTAGCCCCAACAACAATGAACCCAAAACTAATCTAAACTGGTGAATGGTTTAATAACACCTGGAAATAAACCGCCTTCTTACTGTGAAGCACGGAGGCTGTACGTAGGATCTCCTGCCATAAATACTGTCAGTATCGATAAGATGAGAAGGAACATGATAGGTCCCAACTGCACAAGAATGGCATAATTGGACTGTAACAGAAAATAAAACAATATAAACAAAGACACGCAAATAGCATATTTGACTCTACTCCATAATTACATTGATTAAATTAAGTAAATACATGTCAGTCACGAATTGTACATATGATATCCATCAATACTTACAACACTGCAGCTTATGTATGTACAGAATCAACATGTACTAGGTAAGCAACATGTCCATTGAATTCATTCATTCATTTCAGATATTTATATAGCGCCCCTTCAAGATTTCTACTCAGAGGCGCTCCCGACTACAGCGCGGACACTGAATCGGAGTTTCACGCCAGCGCATGAGCAATTGTAGTGAAGGACTTGCCCAGGGTCCCTACGTGGCGGCTTGAGGTAGATTCGAACCTGCAACCCTCCGGCTGCAAGGCACCAAATACCCCCTTGAGGTGGATTCGAACCCGCAACCCTCCGGTTGCACCGAACATACCTCTACACCACCTCGCCCCACAATGTTCAATGAATGTTCACCAATGTGTAAGACTTGCTCTGTTTGGGCTTAGTTTTGGCATGTCTTTGGTTTCTGCTTGTGCACTAGACACTGGTACTATGGAAGTTGCTAATTAACAATCTGTTACATATTGGTCATATGTCATAACGTTAATTATTCAGAGGTCTCTAACCTTTGTTATCATTCCTTAAACAGGAATGATCCTCAAACAACTGGAACTGAGTAATCTGAGGCATGCATGCTATAATACACTTGGCCACTTGAAATGAAACCACAGTCAGAAATTGTAATTGCTTGGATAGGTCAAGTACAGATATGTATACCGGGTATTTTGTAATTAGTAGATCTGATGTAATAGATAGTGCTTAAACTTATGTATTTGAGTATGACACAGAGGAGATACATACCTCAAATGGCTGAGAGTGGCGTTGAGGAGAAGGATGGTGGTGATGATGATGATGGTACATGCGTCGTGATGCCCCAGCTGAAAGACAGTCACCAGGTCACTCACGTAAACAAGAGAGAGAGAGAGAAAAACACACACCGAGGAACACTGAGAAAGGGACACAAGAGCAATTCATCAACGGTCAAATTAGCATGACCGATAAACAGGAGAAACACGTAAACACTAGCATAAAGCTTAAACAAAGTAATGCAACTTAGAGCATGAAAGGTATGGCAGGGCAATGAGTTTAGTATTAATGCTCAAACTTAGAAATTTTACCAACAATCCCACAATTTGATTTTCTGCACATGGCCATTTAACTCAACAACAAACTGAAGCAACATACTGAGATGTAATCCCTAGATTGTAATGATAATCTGATATTTATAAAGCACTGCTTCAAGAAAGAACTCATTAGTGATGCTCCTGGCCTGAACCAGTGAAATTACCGTCAAATTAGACCATAAGTTCATGGATGCCAATTCTCCCTCATGGCCACAAGCGGCCATACAGCAGCAGGTTGTGCACCGCTGCACTATGGCATGCATTTTAGTACTATAGGGTAACAGACCAACCAGATCTCTGGTTTACCTCAGCACATTACAGAATTTGTCTTTCTTACAACTAGCCCAATTCAAACCAATTTGAAGCTGAAAGATTGCTGCTACATAACTGCCACTTTGAATCTGAATCTCTGTCATCTTTGAATTACAAGTCTTACCTGCTTGGAAGCCTCCAAAAAACATGTTGAATACCTCATCAGCTGAAATGTCCCCTAAACAAAAACATACTTTATTTCATTTTAAAGCAGAACAGAAAACATGTATGCAAGACCACTATGAAAGCAAAAAATACACAATACACTACATAGCATGACTGAACAACAACTCAAACTAATGGTCCACTGGAGGTACACACCTCTGAATGGGAAATCTGTGAGGGGCGCTATAACAAGTGTTCAAATACAATACAATACAATACAAGTGTTCTAAACCCGCTATCTGACATATGACAAGTTCTCCTTTACTAACAAACTGAGTCCATTAACCAAAGAGTTTAACAGAATGTCAGTGAAAGCATGTTATGTGTACTATTAGCAGTACTTAACATGTCTTTAAGAAGTTTACACATGGCAATAACTTTCATAGATTTAAAGTACAAACTGTCTAGACCTACAACAAATACTCTTACTCATTTCCAAATGTGAAGACCAAAGACCAAACACTTTACAATACACAATACACAAGCGTCTAGTTTACTCAGCTGAGACTGAGTGAACATCAATGCTACTGAGCCATATCTTAAAACTGATAAGCTATATGTCTGCTGTAAGTGAAGCTGCATTAGCCTGACAAACCCAAAGAATTATTGAAAATATGACTAGCTCGCAAAAATTAAAAATATTCTATGAATATAAGAATGATAAGAGGCTACAGCTTAAATCTGAACTCCAGTGAACTTGAATTTAATCAACGAATGTTTCTTATGCAACAAACTTATGCAATCAATAAATTCAGGATGGTAGCAAATGAGGAGCTCTTTGAAACTATGTTACAGTAGTACAATATACACTTCTAGGCAGTCACCATAAATTATTACCATTTCACTACCATGACAATAAACGCAAGGTAACATAAGGCATGACATTCGATGACTGGTTATTACCAGGAAATATCCCACTAGAAACAGAACATGCAAATCAAGCGGATCTAAATTACATGGATGGAAATACACAACTATGTTGTTAGAATAGGTCTGATGACAAGAACTATCTCAACAGATAACAGGTAATCAATATCAAACAAAAATATAAAATATAATACAAAATCCAGTCAGATAATCCTATATAAACAATCAGATGAAACAGCATCAGCTGGGACTTAAGTGAAGCCTAAAGTATAGACAGACGGCTCAACAATTACTGGTATTCACTTCAGCAATTCATTCCTCCATGCTGAAATAACTGTCAGGCAGCAAATCCACATAAATTGCGTATTTCAAGTGCAGGCATTCTGAATTTATACTGGGTCTGATGACAGTAACTATCAGAAAAGATAAAAGAAACTTAGAATTATATAAAATCCAGTGAGGTAATACAATATAAACTACAGTTCCGATAAAACAGAATCAGTATCACAACCTTTGGTAACTCAGCCAAATCAAACTAGACAAAATCAAAACTCATGAATCGTCACATCTCCTTAATTCATACCTTCAAATCCACGAGTGTAATCAAAATGGTATCCCTTATTTCGATGGTTGGAATGTGCCACCTCTGCCCTCTCTTCCTCACTTCCAAATTGATCGTAACGCTTTCTCTTCACCGGGTCGCTCAGCACTGCAAATGCGTTACCAATGGCTGCAACGAAATAAGTAAGTATATCAGCAAACGAGAATAAATTTGTGCTCTTACAGGTAAGTACAGTAGCCACCCAATGCCTGCAATACAACTTACAAGTCATTATAATACAAAAGTGGCACTCTGCCAACTAAAAAGTTCTTTGTCCAGCATAAGCAGTTCATGCCCAGCCAGTTGCCAGCACCATCACCAGCCAATTGATGAGCCATTAGATGGTCACTAAAACATGCTTGTGAACATACAACGACAACGCGTCAAAGCAGGTCCACAAAGCTTGCACTGCACCACAGCGGCATGAAAGATCAGTTGCTTGTTCCCATTTGTTTTAAATCGATGCACCGCAGCCCAGAATCATTGGGGCAAATTGCAGTATGGAAGATAAGCAGATGGCTCAGTGATGAGGGAATGGTTAGTGACATCCATTGCAATCAAGTCATCCCACCAAGCAAAAATAACTGTCATGGCCCCAAATGACACACATGTCTAACCACACTTTTGAGGGCAGGTGTGACATGAAGTCTTTATGAAGTGTAACTTCTTGCTTGTTCACTTTGATCTTTTCAGTAGCCTTCTTTTGAAGACAAAGTGGTGCAAGTTGAAAGTCTTGAGTCAAAATTGTGCTGACTTATTTCAAGATACTTACGATCCTTCAGAATTGAAAACGCCTTTGCAGATCAAGAAGTAAATGGCAACAACATGAGTTTATCATCATCATCATTATTGTTATTATTGCATTACTATTATTATTACCATTGTTACAATAAATTACAATAAAATCAGCATAACTATACTGTAAATATAAATTCAATCCAGTCCCATTTAATTTTCGTCATTGGGAAGCAAATTTACTAAGACTGCATGTTAATGGACTGTGAGTGAAAAGGGCCTTGCTGAAATATGGTAGCATTTACGCAAATCTTAGTATGGCTAGTAAGCTCAGACACAAGCTGTATGATGCAAGGGCATTAGTACTGTAGCCTCCAATCAGCTGATTATGTCCACATACTTTCAATGGTCACATTGCTGTCTGGATATGGGTAATAGCGCCTGATTTAATCAGACAAGTTATTTTTTTGGCTACACTATAATATACCATTTCCGGATATTATTTTAAAGCATGAAGTGCCTGGATTGGACTGCCAAGTGCCAGTGATGTAGTCGAGTCCACCTAAGCCGAGTCCGAGTCAAGTCCGAGTCCACCTAAGCCGAATCCGAGTCGAGTCCGAGTCCAGAGCTGCTCGAGTCCGAGTCCGAGTCACAAGAGATCGAGTCCGAGTCCAAGTCCTTTAAAACCAAAATACACTGAAACACGCAATATAAATGGCGGCATAGAAAAGTAGCAGCACAATTTATGCTGAAAGAATTAATGGAGTTTTACCAATGCTTAATCAACGTCATTAATAATTTGTCATCTGCACGATAACAGTAAAAAGTACAACTCACTATGTTGTGTGCATTCGGTGTAGATTGTCTTGTAAAGTTTGACGTTGTGTCAACTTTTCAACTATAGTTGGAGTCGTACAGCAATGACTGCAAGTTGCCTTATGCTGCTTAACACTGGTTTTCGGATGGTTGAAAATAACGTAGATTTTATAATAGGCATAGCCTACGCCACAATTTTTAACTTGGAGACCTCAGCCATAATTTTAGTTACAAGAATAATTGAAGAATTACGCTTTCAGAAACTGTTATCAGATAGGCCTGATGCATGAGTAGCCTAATTGAGTATGTCGATCATCAGTCGATGCCAACTTTATTCCATGGGCAGGATGGGGCCGGGTCGGTCAGGGTATCCGTTTGATAGCGAGCGCAGATGTTGCAGCGTGAGACCAGCTCCTTAACGGCCGCAGTGATGTCGAAGTAATACACGGGGAAGTGGGGGGTTATGACGGCCTCTTGGGCCCGTCTGTTGCACCCATTAACTCCGATGTCCGAAGAATAGCCTATCGTCCCTGGCTGGGTGGGGTATGATCACCCGATGCCCGTTCAAAGCTCTTTGATATCTAATGCGCTCTTTAGCTTAGAACACCCATTTTGAAAGTGTAAGTAAGCAAGTAGCCTATAGGCCTAGAAGTTATATTTTATCGTGAGACAAAATTGTGACTCGGAAACCGAGTCAGCGAGTCAAATTCGAGTCCAGGGCCTTCGAGTCCGAGTCCAAGTCCGAGTCATGACCATCCGAGTCCAAGTCCGAGTCCACAAAAAATCGGTCTCGAGTCGGACTCGAGTCCTTGACCGGACTCGAGTCCTACATCACTGCCAAGTGCATTAATAAACTGCTGTTGTAACCTTGGCCGAGACAGCAGCTAAGCTCCCACTAGTGATAGAGACAATGGTTGTGGCAGGCAAGAGCACAACTTATCTTGGCTATGGCTGCTACTAGATATGGGGAGTGGAGACATGTGCATTGTCCAGTTATATCAAGTTCACCTGCATGGGAGCAGTACTGCCCCCTGCAGGGCCTGAGGTTTGATATGTTAGTCTCCAATTACAGATATTTGTACAAATGATAAATCGGCAATATGTAAATGGCTTTTCTGCAACATGCTTTTTTCTCATAAAGCTGTTTTGTCCCTATTTGCTCTAAATATCACATTGTCACTTGCTCTTTGTCATATATACTATTTTACCACAGGTCTCCATTTTGTCCGGTTACCCAGCACTCCAGACTGTTCTGTTAATTGACCTTGGTCTGTGCCTGACCTTTGAAGGCTTCAGTTGCTCCTGGAGCACGATTCTTATCTGGGTGGAACTTGAGCGCCAGTTTCTTGTATGCCTTCTTCAGTTCATCCTCTGTGCAGTCCTGAGTGACACCAAGGATTTCATAGTAATTCTTACACTTTCGGATCCTAGAATGAAACATAAAAACCATAATTAATCCAAATTGCCAGCAGTTTGGCTTCGTTTATTGTAATGTAACAACTGTTGTTCTGTAGCACATGAACTGCCACAACATCAGTGTTTTCATGGTTGGTCCACCATTCTACAACAGAATCACAGCAGCTTCTGTCTTTTTTGGCCACTCTTTGAGTCAGTGTAAGTAAGCCTCAAATAAGCCATTTATTGACAGTGGTGAAATACCAAACTATTTGATCAGTTCCTTGAAGAGATGTCATTTAACTCTGGATTATAATTGCAAATTTAACATTTATGTAGCTTCTTTCAATGCCTTTCATAGATATTGTGTATGTTGCCATAAGGTGTATGCATTTATGCACCTTAAAATTTGTATCAAGCCTTTTAACACTTTAATGATGAGAGTGTACTAAAAGTATCTGGGAAATCAATGCAGCTCGTCGTTAAACTGTTAAAGACAAATTGACATGCTAAGAACAAAGCCATCAAACAGATCTAAAAAGATTTGTCTTAGGTAACATGCAAATAAACACGTGTGTAACTTAGCCTACAGAGGTTTTAAACTGCTATATTTGAGCTCCAAATCAAAGGTTACTTTCTCTTAGAATATAATGTACATCACCAGTACTTAGATTGATTCAATGATTTTGCAATATTGCGATGTACAGATACAGAGTACTACATAAGTCTTTAGCATTTTAGCAGTTCAACATGTGGCTTGATTCTTAGTTAATGTGAGGGCATATGACATAATGATGCAACTGTTTGATGGTTTTTATGTAGCATGGATATAAACCAAATTCCACATATTAACAGAGTAGCAAAAAGTGGAACTGTCTAACCTGAGGTCCCTAGTTGAAGCAGAAGTAGTTCTAACTAGTAAAAATTTAACTGTAAAACTGCAGATTATGAAGCAATTACATTCTAACAGCATCGATTTGCTCCTCTGAGTACTGAGGAACCGAATCTGTTTCCCTGTCCGAGTGTTTCCTCCGTCTTGCTTTGCCTTCTGTTCCATGAGCTCCAGGAGCCGATGAACCAAACTCCGAGTTGTCTTGTTGTTCCTGGTTCTCACCAGCATTCGAGACAATCGTTGCAATTAGGTCTGTAAAAGACAAGTCATCACATGATCAAAACAGTTCTGACAGCAAAATTTCTTTGGCTTAACTTTATTATTTTTTGCCTACAGTTGATTCATGAAATTAGAATGTAGTCAGTAGTTAAAACAGGCAGCTACAATTACACAACTCAGAAGCCAGATGCATTGTATAGGGAAGATGGAATTTCCCCAAAGAATTTTCAGGTTGTTTCTCAATGAGGACACATTTTCTTAATACATTTTACGTCTGCCCATACAGCAGTGAATAGCTACACAAAACCGTTCATCTGTCCCTGACATTAGTCTATTTCTTGTATTACTTACTTACTGCCTATTGGTCTTCTCTGTCAACCACTAATGACTCTATTGCGATTTAACTTGAAGTGATTGTCGATTGATGCCTATTGCATTATGATAACGATCTAATTGAGGTGCTTTTAAGTACGATGGAACTAGTAATTTATTAATGATGTTATTCACACTGTTGACATTTATTGTTCTTCTGCATAGAATGCATGCGTCCACAAAAGGGGTGGGTAATGCCAAATGCGGATAATGCTGACAAGGGGTAGGATTCCAAAGTAGGCCATTTTTGCGGACGTCCTTTGTAAACGCCCCTTATAATTCGATAGTCCTGCCGGTACCTTGCAGCACTCTAATTTCGCTCGCAGTCTATGGTGGACACATTGTAAACAAGTAGGCCTATGGCAACCGCAAGCTACCACTTCCTGAGGATTACCGAAGCCTCAGTATCAGAAAATACATTCCTAAATACGCCGATAATTGAAAACTATCCAGCTAGAACCTGTAGTGTGAGGTAAATAGTAATAAAGACCCATTCTATAAATTCCTGTGTTTAGATTTCTACCGCATCGACACCAGACAACTTTGCTTTAAGACTACGTCTAAACTAGCTCTTTTAAATCTTTACCTTTTGCCCTCTCAGTTGGATATAATTTCTCGGCTTTAAACAGAAATCGCAGGGCTAATTTATGATCGCCATGCATGAGGTAAATCAACGCTTTTTCGATGCATCTCTCACAGTCGCCTCTGTTGCTCTCCATCTTAAACATCGTCTACATTTAATGTAGATTCTGGATTCTGCCTAGATTCCACACTTTTTCAATTACGTCACTATACAGCTCGCCATTAACTTCAGTAATTTATATAGCACAACTCGTTTGCACATTATCGACATGCTTCACTTTTATTGCTATATCCATATTCTTTCAGTTTAGTAATCTGGCAATCCTACACGAACCTGTGTGTGTGTGTGTGCAGTGTTTTAGTTGTCAAAAACAACTGGGGGGGTCAAAAATTTTGTCGAGTACCAAAGTACACGAACACAGGTCTAAATTAAATTTTAATGTTGTTAATATTATACATCTGATGACTCATGAGATATCTTAGTTTATTCTATAAATCTATCTAGGCGACAAAACAAACAAATTACATAATCACGGACCAAACACCAGGTTTTTGTAAAGACCTAACCCCCAACATATTTTCAGTTACTTAGCTGAGGGGGTTGGAAAGAGAACTAGGGGGGTTGAACCCCCCCAACAACTAAAACACTGTGTGTGTGTGTGTGTGAGGATCCCCTCTGATCCACTGTAAACCGGACTCGGACTTACTTCGGACCTTCTCTCTCGGACAACCCTTCTGACTAGACGCAGCGCTCGTGAATAAGCTGGTGTCCTGCGCTTGGCTTTCGAGTGGCGCTATAGAAATTTGGAGATTACAATTACGATCGCTGTTAGCCTCCGACGGTGGATTATTTGAAAGAATGTTGCAGTGGCTTTACTTTTAACACAGACTAAACGTCTTCTGAACCATTTTAAACCCTTGTTATGTTATTGTCCTCTGTCATTGTCAACCCCACTACGGCCATATGTCCTCTGACCGTCAGGCAAAGCTAAAAACCAGGAAAATGTCCGCCTTTTTGTATGTTTGTTGTATATTGGACTATTGGCTATTATTTCGTATAAGTTTTTAGCACTTTACACATGCATAATATTGTCCCTAAGTTCCCCTCGGGTCCTACCAGGCTAACAGTTCACTCTACTTACTTATTTATTTTGTCTTTCAGCTCCTGAGATACTGCTGTGCAATCAAGAAGGTGCAATTGATTGCTTAAATACAAACTTTGCAACATTATGATAAAACTTAAAGCCTCAATTGATTTCATACAGCTTTCCAATGTGATTTAGTACACTTCAGAGTGAAACATTCAATGCGTCGTCCTTTGTACACCTTTCAGGCTCGCTGTGTCCTCCATGTATCTGGCAACCCTAACCAGAAGTGTTGGATCGTACAGGGGTATACACCTGGCTGTCTATGGATAGCATTTGTGAAATAGAAGCATTCTCAGTTTTGAGTGAGAGATCTGTAGACAGTACCATTCATCTAAGCTCCTATACAGTAAAATGAACTCTCACTCGATCTATCCTCTACTGTGCAGGATCTAGTAGTAATGCTCAAATAAATGCCCTATATAACCCAAAAACCAGGAGATATTCATAATGGGAATTTTGTCCAGGTAGAATACGTGCAATTAGTTAGGGGCATTTTGGAACATACCAATCTCACTCTACAGAACTCATCCGAACCCTATCCCACCATACAATAGCTGCCTACCCCATAATTGTATTGCCTTGACCCATGAAGACAAATGAAATGAAAAATTGCATAGATAAACAACAGCGTTTTCAAATTATGTGAACTAATGATTCAATAGCGCTTAAAATAGAATGTATTCAAAATACCTGCACTTGCAGACATTAAATTGAAATGTTATAACTAACAGCAAAATATTTGCAAGCATGCACATTTTATTGAATATACAGAAATCAATTAATGGTCACTGACTTGCTAAGTCAAACAATGAGAACAGAATCACTGAAATCAAAAACAGAAATCAAAAACTGAAATCAAACACAGAAATCAAAAACTGAAATCAAAAACTGAAATCAAACACAGAAATCTTTGTCACACCTTCACATACAAAGAGTCGTCTACTATCAGCATCAACGCACATGCAGTTTGGCCCTACTAAAGGCAGAGTGGGCTTTATGGAACTCACAAGTTCTAAATTTGAGTTCAAGACCACAATCTGGTTATTACCACAATCAGCGACTAGAATGTTCTCAAAACCATCTACTGCCAAATAGGCCGGTTCATTCAGCACTTTTGGCTCATAAACTTGTGGCACTTCTTTCACTCCAGAGGAGCGTACACCTGACACTGGGACCTCTCCAAACGACTTTGTAATTTGTCCATTTTCAGACAATAATAGAACTCTGTGCAAACTATCTTTGCCACGACCGTGACTGACCACAAAGTTACCATTGGCCAGCTTTAATGCATGCAACGGGTATTGAATACCCAAACTCGTTTCCAGCTTCACTTCGTGGACCAGTTCTCCATCTCTCGAGTACTCGATTAATGATCTCATTCCAATAATTACAATAACATTCCCTTCTTCGGTAACTGATAAAGGTGAAACACGACTGGCACCAGAAATTTTCCACTCCTTTGCATTTGATCCATTCACATCTGTTCTGAGTATTACCGATACATTATACCCTACAGGACCAGGCACAGTAGAGACACTAAAATACAGACATTTATGTCTGGTGCAGGACGCTATCGAACTGATACGAACAAAAGCCGTATTACTTCCAGATAACTGTTTGATCTGCCATGGATGTTTAAAATTGAATGTTTTAAAGTCATAAGCTTCTACAACAGAACTACCAATACGAACAATGAAACATCCCAGGAACAGTTGATCGTCCACAACTGTGAAGCCAATGATGTCTCCTCTGTTAAATGATCCGTCACCACTTTGCAGCGTTTTCACCAGACTTGGAGATCGTTTGTAATCGATAGGGATTCTTGGCGTAGGCACTTCTAAATAGTTAAGATAAGATCATCAATTATTACACATATATGTACAAATTACTGCATGCATGTCTGTATGTATGTCTGCATGTATGTATGTATGTATGTCTGTATGTATGTATGCATGCATGTGTAGTATATGAAGTGTTTTTGGTCAAGGCATGTAGTGTAGACTAGTAATGAGGTAGTTTATGCAGTCAGACGGGTTCGTGTCATAGTCGGCGCAACTTAAGAACTAAGACCTGTGTCCCGTGACAGAGTCCCCCTAAAAGTCTTACTCTGGACTCTGGAGACTCTATTTCGAAACATATTCTCCCCCAGAGACTCAGATGTGGTGGAGTGCATTGTCTGCATCTGGGTGACTCTTCTGCTTGCGGATGTCCTGAAAGGACAGTAGCCAATAATGTCCAGTTGACCAATGCGGACAAGAGGCGGGGTTATGCCCATTGTGGACAAGGGGATTGGGTTATGACCAATGCGGACAAGAGGCGGGGTTATGCCCAATGTGGACAAGGGGATTGGGTTATGACCAATGTGGACAAGGGGATTGGGTTATGCCCAATGTGGACAAGGGGATTGGGTTATGACCAATGTGGACAAGGGGATTGGGTTATGCCCAATGTGGACAAGGGGATTGGGTTATGACCAATGTGGACAAGGGGATTGGGTTATGACCAATGTGGACAAGGGGATTGGGTTATGCCCAATGTGGACAAGGGGATTGGGTTATGACCAATGTGGACAAGGGGATTGGGTTATGACCAATGTGGACAAGGGGATTGGGTTATGACCAATGTGGACAAGGGGATTGGGTTATGACCAATGTGGACAAGGGGATTGGGTTATGACCAACAAGGACAAGGGATTGGGTTATGACCATTGCAGACAAGGGGTGGGGGTCATGATCAATGCAGACAAGGGGATTGGGTTATGACCAATGCAGACAAGGGGATGGGTTATGACCAACAAGGACAAGGGATTGGGTTATGACCATTGCAGACAAGGAGTGGGGGTCATGATCAATGCAGACAAGGGGATTGGGTTATGACCAATGCAGACAAGGGGATTGGGTTATGACCAATGTGGACAAGGGGATTGGGTTGTGACCCATGCAGACAAGGGGATTGGGTTATGACCAATGCAGAAAAGGGGATTGGGTTATGACCAACGAGGACAAGGGATTGGGTTATGACCATTGCAGACAAGGGGATTGGGTTATGCCCAATGTGGACAAGGGGATTGGGTTATGACCAATGCAGACAAGGGGCGTGGTCAAGATTAATGCAGACAAGGGGACTGGGTTATGACCAATGCAGAAAAGGGGATTGGGTTATGACCAACGAGGACAAGGGATTGGGTTATGACCATTGCAGACAAGGGGATTGGGTTATGCCCAATGTGGACAAGGGGATTGGGTTGTGACCAATGCAGACAAGGGGCGTGGTCAAGATTAATGCAGACAAGGGGACTGGGTTATGACCAATGCAGACAAGGGGATTGGGTTGTGACAAATGCAGACAAGGGAATTAGGTTATGACCAATGCAGACAAGGGATTGGGTTATGACCAATGCAGACAAGGGGATTGGGTTATGGCCAATGCAGACAAGGGGATTGGGTTATGACCAATGCAGACAAGGGGATTGGGTTATGACCAACAAGGACAAGGGATTGGGTTATGACCATTGCAGACAAGGGGTGGGGGTCATGATCAATGCAGACAAGGGGATTGGGTTATGACCAATGCAGACAAGGGGATTGGGTTGTGACAAATGCAGACAAGGGAATTAGGTTATGACCAATGCAGACAAGGGGCGGGGTCATGATCAATGCAAACAAGGGGACGAAATTATGACCAATGCACACAAGGGGACGTGATTATGAGCAATGCAGACAAGGGGACGTGATTATGAGCAATGCAGACAAGGGGATTGTGATTATGACCAATGCAGACAAGGGGATGTGATTATGAGCAATGCAGACAAGGGGACGAGATTATGACGTGATTATGAGCAATGCAGACAAGGGGACGTGATTATGACCAATGCAGACAAGGGGACGTGATTATGACCAATGCAGACAAGGGGACGTGATTATGAGCAATGCAGACAAGGGGACGTGATTATGACCAATGCAGACAAGGGGACGTGATTATGAGCAATGCAGACAAGGGGACGTGATTATGAGCAATGCAGACAAGGGGACGAGATTATGACCAATGCAGACAAAGGGACGTGATTATGAGCAATGCAGAAAAGGGGACGTGATTATGGCCAATGCAGACAAGGGGACGTGATTATGAGCAATGCAGACAAGGGGACGTGATTATGAGCAATGCAGACAAGGGGACGAGATTATGACCAATGCAGATAAGGGGATGTGATTATGAGCAATGCAGACAAGGGGACGTGATTATGACCAATGCAGACAAGGGGACGTGATTATGAGCAATGCAGACAAGGGGACGAGATTATGACCAATGCAGACAAAGGGACGTGATTATGAGCAATGCAGAAAAGGGGACGTGATTATGGCCAATGCAGACAAGGGGACGTGATTATGACCAATGCAGACAAACGGACGTGATTATGAGCAATGCAGACAAGGGGACGTGATTATGGCCAATGCAGACAAGGGGACGTGATTCTGACCAATGCAGACAAGGGGACGTGATTATGGCCAATGCAGACAAGGGGACGGGTCATAACCAATGCGGACAAAGGGATCAGGTTGTGCCCCACGCGGCCGTCTGCATATAAATTTGGTGTATGCAGCATATCAGTACAGGCTGAGCCTTAAACACCAATCGGATAGCAGTTTTTGGTTGGATCTAATTAAATTCCCTTTGCTGAATGCTGCAGCAGCAAAGTACCCCACCCCATAGCAGAGTAAGCTTTCCAAGAGCAACATCATAGTCTAGTCTAGGGCCGTGCACTAGGCCTTATTAACTCTGTGTAATGGACTATCGTATACTTACGTCTGCATGATGACTGTGCAGCCCGTGCCATCGGCAATCTCGAGGTGGATTCCTTGGGTTTCTTTCGGCCGAGTTCCAAATCGCACTCATTGATTCGTTTTTCCAAAGCTTTCTTCTCCCTTTCTAATTCATGAAATCGATGTCGCTCACTCTCCAGTTCTTGCTTCAAGTGGTTGATTTTTGCTAGAATGCCATTGGTACTAGAGATGGGCATTCTGCAATCGTCTTCCATTTCTATGTGGCCATCAGATGAGATACTGTCAGAGGTAGTTTTTGTTTCACCTGCAACCTTTACTTCCGTTTGGCATTCTACATTTAATGACATGACCAGTAATTTTTTAAGTCGTTAATTTTACTATAACAATGTGTCCATGCACACTTATGTTTGTTTGTATTTTATTATTATTATTGTTATAAATAAATTTGTAACGCATGGTCACACCGAAATGTGAATCTGAGGCATGGATAGTAGCCCTCAAGGAGAAGATGCAGTTTGAAGGAAGGAAGTGAATTTGAGCTACGAAGAGAGAGTCGCAGTTGATTCCATTCCTTTGGAGCAGAGGCTTGGAATGCACCAGAGCCCACAACTGTTCTGCATCAAGGCTCAGCTAAAAGACTGGTACTTGATGAATGCAGGCAACGAGGAGGGATGCAAGGAGTCAGTAGTGAATGAAGGTAGGGAGGTGTGCTGGTGCTGAGGGCTTTGTAGGTCAGACAGGCCAATTTAATTTTTATTCTGAATTCAACAGGAAGCCAATAGAGTTGATGGAGTAAAACTGAGGAACTTCGTAGTGGAACACGCAGCACAACGCGAGCCAAGGAGTTTTGGATGCGTTGCAGCCTGTTGAGATCAAGGTCTGAGAGACCCACAAAAACTGAATTAGCATAATCAAGGCGAGAGGAGAAATGGTTTGTGACATATTCTTAGTCAGAGCCGACCTGATGTGACGTATTGCCCTTATGTGATAGTAACAAGATTTACAAAGGTTTGCTATGTGCTGTCGGAATGTGAGCTTACTGTCCAGGGTTCCCCAAGTGTTTTGACAGTATCTGAAAGTGGGACAGCAGTGCCTGCAAGGTCGATGCTAGCAAGTAAAGGAAGAGAACGCAGTTGTTGGCTTCGCAAAGGTGCAATACAAGATGGCGGTACTTGTCATGATTTTGTAGTAAACTGTTCAAAAAGCGTGGAAACTGTTACGATGCGTGTATATATGTATGTACATGACACATGTATGTATAAGTGCACATGTATAAATGTATGTCTGCAAGTGTTTATACATGCGTATGTATTCGAGTAAGCATGTATTTAGGCATATCTATATGTAATTATGCATGTGTCAAGGCACTTAAGACACTGCCTTTTAATTACCATATCAAGGCATTGCAATAAGATCTATGCCTATGTTCAGTAATATTCACCTACTTTGATTCAACAACTGTAATGCCAAGTGTAAATTCTGGATAGGACTCCACTGCTAGGGTTCTGTTTGTGCACATGAATCCACACATACCAGGCATCAGAGTGTCATTTGTTTGCAGATGAATTTATGTTGCTAATGAAGCTTATCTTAGGCTGGCAAGCACAACACTTTTGAAACGTAACTAAGTCACTATATAAGTATACAGTAGGTGTCAACAGATAAACATACCGTAAGGCTTACATAATCACAAAACAGCAGTATACCACAGTCATGGGACATAAGAATTTGTGGCCAACTGACAGATAAACATACCGTAAGGCTTACATAATCACAAAACAGCAGTATACCACAGTCATGGGACATAAGAATTTAGGGTGCCACAGTTTCTGTAAGTGACTAGGAGCCTAGATGAACAGATATCTTCAGGATCAAATTGCAGCTCTGAGGTCAACCTCTGCATTGTACATCAAAGCAAGATCACTCACACTTTTTACATCACTTACAATTTATGATAATTTAAAGTAGTAAAAGTAATCAGCAAACCCTGAATGGTTCCAATTATGTTGACATCAACTGTCTTCACAAATTCTTCCATGTCAGACATCTGAAAAGATTTTTTGCGGAAATAAGTTTTTACTTCAATGCCCGATTCATGTATCTTCTTGATATCTTCAAATCTTGCTTTTAATTCATCGATGATGCAACATATGTCACTGGCTGATCCCTTTGTCATGACCTTGGTGCATTCGACTTTAAAAGATTCTAGGCAAGTCAAATCTACATCTCTGTCTTCGAATTCAGCCTCAACTTCTTTCCGTTTCTGCACTTTTAACTGGTCAATATCTTGCATTATGAGGTCAGCATGTTCACTGACAAGCTTTATAGTTGCATCAATCTGTGCACGAACTTCAAGTTTTAACCTTTCCAAGCTTTTACAATACTCCTCCACCTTAGAGTTCAGCATTTCTTTCTTTTCAAAATCTTCAGATACGCAAACTTCTAAACCAGAAAGGATGTCTCTTATCTCATTTTTAAAGCCTTCAACGACATTTCCAACATCCTGCAGTCTGTGATTTTGATGCCCTTCACTAAAGCAATGCTTGCAGAGCGGCTTCTTGCAGTCTGAACAATACAGATCAAGCTCCCTCTTGTGTTTTATGCAATTGCTCGGCACTAGAGGAACTTCTGAAGTTGACGTTGACTCGCTCTCTCCTTCCACGCAAGCCTCACAAAGATCAGAACCTTCAGACGGACTTGTGATCTTAGCCATCTCTATTAGCTTTTCCATGAAGAAATTTGTCTGTAAGGCTGCATATCCCTCCTCCGGGATTGTGAACTCCTTTCTACAAATTGGACATGACATTTGGTCACCAGGGCTTTTGCTAGCATTACATCCTATCTCTTCCAGACATGTCCTGCAGAATGTATGAATGCAAGGCAACATCTTTGGATCCTTGCAGGTCTCATTGCAAACACAGCATTTCATGATGTCTTTCAGTTGTTCCAAAACTTCCATTTCACTCATTTTCGCACCAGCCATAGCTTGATCTTGTCACTCTCAATCTCAATAAAACCTGCCAACAACAAAATATAGATATCAAATTGGAGTAATCTAACGTTTTAGCATTCACAATTATTCCACAAAAGACTACCATTATGGCCTGACATTTCAAAGTCCTAAATTAAAAATACAAACATACCTTACCGGTAAGGGTACCAGCAGTTATATAATGTGCTAAAAATGACAAAATCGCAAGATACATTATTCTTTAGGGTTAGACTGTTAAAAATGCTATTCTACTCAAGAAGGGAACTAACCAAAGATCTCCAATACCAGCTTTAGATTATTATATGTTCTTCATGTTTCTTTCGAATAAATTTTGTTTCTGGCTGTTTTATGCTTACTTTAAAAACTTATAGCCTATTCTGGTGCGTGAGAAAGGTTATCTCGTAGTTTAGGTTGCTAAATTATTCTAATGTCTTCAATGCCGTATTTGACGTTGGTAAGTAAGTTAATTCTACCTATGTCTATCATAACTATAATCAATCCCTGCTTTCCTCATTTCATCAAGAATTTTTGAGTTTCCACATCCATAGTATTTAAAAAATTATTATATTAGATAAAAAGATAGTAGTGGCTTAATTGAACTTGGGTCCGAAAACTTAGAATGAAAATACCACGTAGTATACAGAATGCACCTACGCACACCCAGTTTAAGAAGTTGTGGAGGATTTATTTAAATCAAGTTTGAAATATTGACGATGTCTTACTTGGAATTGTTTGATTGTGAAGCTTACATTTTATTCTTCTGTTTCTGACAGTTCAATGTTATCGGCTAGTTAACAACTGACTAATCAGCCATCATCGAATCTAAAGTTAAATGGGGTGTCCCTAATTAAGCGGCAGGGCTACTGCCCCTTTTGGGTCTCCCCTATTCCCTTAGACAGTGCAATGCCAGTGTCCTGATTTGCCTTATGGGGTCAGGGGTTGGACCCCCCCTGCTTGTCATTTTGACCCCCATGCTTCTGGCCTTTGGCCGACCCCCGGGGGGTCGGCTGGACCCCCTCACTTCATTACCCACAGTCCTACTCCAAATGACTCCATAATAAAAAATATAGTCTTCGTTATGACCAATCGGCCTGATGTAGGTTGATATTGGGATATACTTTTTAAGGAATAGGGTTATCCTTTCAGATAATACAACAACCTGGTCCATTTCGGCCACCGTACTTTCATCTGCGTTGTCACTTTGTTAGTATGACTGGCAGGGCCTATGAGAGGGCGCAGCCGGTTCATTGCTACTGGGTCCAGAGGGCTGGGAGTGGGAGTGTAGTTTCTGGCTGAGCCGGAGGAGTTACCGATCAAGGTCCAGCAAGTGTATGATTGATAGTGCCCTGCTAGCCTACAGTGCCCTTTACATCGTGTAGGTCAATGCTAAAGCTTCCTCCTAAGTCTTCTATAGGCCCCAGCCTCCATTCATTACAGGCACCCCAATTGAAATGAGTCATAGGATCAAGTTTCCAACATCGCCAGCCTCATCATCAGGAAGGTTAGCTATTCTGCTGTTCATCTGTCTCTCTGTCTTCTGCTCTCCGCTCTTTCTTCATCTTTTTTTTCTCGTTCACACGCCTGCCATTTATTTTTGCATTAGTTTCTCCTATCTATATCGTCAAGAATTTATACTAGAGAAGAGCGAAAGATTGTGTGAGAATGAGAGAGGAAGGGAGAGAGTAAGTAAGAAACGATAAAACGACAAATAGACCGAAGGACGGAGGAATAACGAGACAAGCGTGATGTCGCCAAAGACAACAGCCGTGTCTTTGGTTATTGTCTCTGAATATATGTCTTTCTAACAGCTATTCACAGACAATCCCTTAGAATATTGTAGTGGCTGCGGGTGAAGATTGCTAGAAAAACACGAGACTCGCAGTCATAAAGAAGACGGTCATGCAGACAAAACAGACAGGCAGACGAAACATACAGGCAGACATACAGACAGGAACAGACAGAGAGAGGCAAGGCCGTCTATAGACAGGACGAGAAGACAGATGGCGAGAACGAACCGTTCCAGAGGTGACATAACAAGCGTCGCCTTTGAATCTTTGATGGACATCCCGAAAGCTGAATCATTCATCGCAAGACCGATAGATCCCCCATGGACGTCCCTTTTCACCTCAAGTGCCCTCTCACTCTCTGTCTCCTGCCTAACTGACTGTCTGCCTGCCCGCCCGCCTGGCTATCTGTCTGTCTGCCTGCCTGCCTGCCTATCTGTCTGTCAGACTGCCTGCCTGCCTGCCTGGCTATCTGTCTGCATGCCTGGCTATCTATCTGCCTGGCTATCTGTCTGCCTGGCTATCTGTCTGCCTGGCTATCTGTCTGCCTGGCTATCTGTCTGCCTGGCTATCTGTCTGCCTGGCTATCTGTCTGCCTGTCTGCCTGTGTAGCCCTAATGTGGATTAGTCGCCTTTTTGCTGCGTCCGTAATGGCAGAGTAGAACATTACATTACTTCAAATAAGGTTATAGGAAACACTAGGCATCTTTTGTAGAAAAGTCTTGTATTGTGTTAATTAGAAAGACAATCAATTGACATACAATTCAAATAAATACCTATCTACCTATGAGTGGCATTATTTATTAAATAATATAATTATGTTTTATGAGCTTATCTGATCCTTCAGACAACTTCAGTCTCGCTTCGATGACATCGCAGTAGAGTCCGTAGAAACTGTTTCAATGTAGGAGTAGGTTTCGTCGAAGGATATGTATTTCAACGGAGGTGAATCTTCTTCTGAAGAGTCGCGGCGAAGACATGTAATCGTAACGATGCTTCGTCTTCCAATCAGTTCTTCCAACGTCGAAGTAGTTGTTGAAAAGGATCGTCACAACAACAGACAAACCGGAATTAGATAAATCCGTATCGCTTGCTTTAAAGTTGCTGTACGAAGACTAATCAATCCTTCGTAAACATCCGCAGTTCAAATCATCCACACGCAGAAACGACGACAACTCAACCGTTCTACGCTTCCAAGTAGACTTATCGAAAGGATCACTCGTCGGCCCTTTTATGCTCAACGGTTACTCCTAAATTCGATTAAAAGTCCGCCACAACGATGCTATCATCTATTACAAGATGCATAGTCATCTAGAACCTCGAAACTGACGATTCATTCACCGAAAACGTCCTTCCAATCGCAGGAACGTCTCTAATCGTCCAACTCGCTTGAACTCCAAATTTCAAGTTCTCTCTCAACGCATTTCTATTCGTTCCTTCATTACGTCGTCACGGTAACGCTTGGATAAATCGTATTACGTCATGGAGCCGTTAACGCTGTTTTAACGGTTCGCTAGGCAGTTAATTACGTATTAATGAAAGCCACTCATGAATTAACTAAATGCCACTCGTAATTGACTATCTTATCCTAACCTTAGAAATTAATTAATTAATTAAGTAAACTAACAATAGATTTGATAAGTTATATTTCGCTACAATAAGGCCCCTCTTTTTAAAGACTGTCTACAGGCTTTATCTACCTAACCTTCTTATCAAACTACTTGTTAATTACTTATATTATTATCTAAACTACATGTATAAAACAACAACAACAATGCTACATACCTATTCTATATAAATATTTATATTCCTACAGGTTTCTATTAAATTATCTACTTCCTATATCAGACCCCTACTGAGATAGTCGGATATTACATTATTACATCCTTTAATGTAATTCACCTTAAAGCTATAATTCTGCAGGGCAAGACTCCATCTCATCACCCTTGCGTTCTTCATTCGTCCTTCTCTCATATACTGCAATCCGCAGTGGTCCGTCTCGATCACAAACTGCTTTCCAAACAAATACCTGTCGAATTTCTCAATTCCCCACATAATAGCCAGACACTCTCTTTCCTCCACAGAGTATCGCCTTTCTCTTTCCAACAACTTCCTGCTTGCATAAGCGACTGGATGGTTAATACCATCATAGTTCTGCATTAGAACACACCCAAGTCCTACTCCTGAAGCATCTGTCTGAATAACAAACTCCTTGTTCAAATCAGGTAGCTTCAAAATTGGTGCCTTAGCTAATACTCCCTTTAACTCTTTAAAGGCCTTATCCAATTCTGGATTCCACTCTACTACATTCGGTGATAACTTCTTAGTTAGATCAGACAAAGGCGCCATAAGTTCAGCACAGTGTGGAATGAACTTTCGGTAGTAATTTACTGCCCCCAGAAAGCTTCTCACTTGCTTCTTAGTTTTCGGCCTCGGTCTATCCACAATCTTGTTAATCGATTCCACCTTAGGACTTACATTGTCGTCTCTAATCGTGTGTCCGCTAAAATCTATTTTCTCATACAGATTAGGATTTTTGTCTACATCCCTGTAATCTTTTGTTTGCTTACTATTGTATAGCTCTGGAATTTCTTCCTCTCTATTCATTCCTAAGTCTCCATCATGTATTACTGCTGTTACAAAGGCAACTGTCTCTGTATCATGTATTTCTTCATGATTGACATTTGACTTCTTGTCAACTTCATCTCCTCTGTCAAAATTCTTTTTACTTTTGACATTCACTTTGTTCGTCACCTTCAGTTCCTTTGCACACGTCTGATCAATGCGTTCTTTTAATTTTAATATGCAATCATATACATTCTTTATTTCCTCTCGCAATATGTCAATATCACTAGAAGTTTCTTTGACCTCTATCGTCTCAGCTGATTTAGTAACCTCACGCTTTTTATTCCTCTTCCTCGATGACCGTATTCCAGTAACGACCGTTGAATGTACGTCATTTCTTACAATCGGCTTATCTGTGACGTCATCTACACCCGTTGACCTATGCCTCTGTGTTTCTAAGTCCGTGTATATTTCACCCCTGTCTCTTTGTACATTCTTCGTTTCATTACAAATGTTGGGTAATGCATCACTCTTCTTATCTTTACTTAGCATGTACTTGATTCCACTGATTTTTCCAATAATCATAGGTTTCACTGGATTATCCATCACTAAGGCTTCCACCTTCCCAGTATAATATTCACTATCTACATCAACATTAGCTGTTGGATAGTAACGTGTACTTCCATCTATCAGTGTACACATTGCTTCCTTTCCTGTCAAATCTGACTTGTCTATAAGTGCTCTCTTCACAACACAGCATGTTGCTCCCGAATCATAAATACACTCAACTTCCTTTCCGTTAACTCTAACTGATTTTTCTTCTTCGTTCAGGTTCAATGGATTGCCATCAATTGCTACAATGGCACTCGCCACCCTGTTAATCGATACCGGTACCTCATCCCATATCGGAGTCGTTTGTATATCACTCACTTCTGGTCTCTGTCTTGTATCTTGTTTAAGTATTCCATTTTTCACTTTATACGCGCTATTCTGTACTACTTGTATGGCTGCTGTCGTGTGTTTGACAACACCTTTAAGCTTATTCGGGCAATGACTTGCCTTATGACCTTGACCTCCACACAAATAGCAAACAATCTTATGTTCAACAGATTGTCCTCTTTCTCTGCTATATGCTCTGTTTCCAAACTTATTGAAATTGGTCTCCTCATCAAATCTAGTTTCAGTTCTACTTCTATTTGTTGTGTTAACAACTTTGTCTTTAGTCTCTTCTTCGTATCCTCGATTTTGATTCCTGTCCTGAGAAAATCTTACTGTGGGTTTCATTGTCATGTCTCCATGTTTGTAACCATGAGCTTCTATGTAAGACTCAGCATGGGTTAGCATTTCCTTAAGGCTGATCTTTCCTTTCTCCGTGAGGAATGTCTTCAATTCCATGGAACACGTTGAGAAGAACTGATCCCTTAAAATCAAATTCTCCAATCCTTCGTAATCCTTCTCGAATCCTGCCATGGATAACCACTGTTGGATATACCTCCTTAGACGCTCTAAGAACTGGGAACAAGATTCCCCGACCTCGATACGGCTGTCCTTGAACCTCTGCCTATAGCCACCCTCAGTTAATCTGAATCTCCTTAACAGTTGTTCCTTAAGACAGTTGTAGTCTTGTGCTTGTGCAGAAGTCAACCTCTGGTATACTTCCAAAGCTTTTCCTTCGAGATGTCTAGCTAATGTCAGGGCCCAAATTTCTTGTGGTATCTCATAGGCTTCAACTGTCCTCTCGAATCTGAGCAAATACGCGTCAAGGCAATCCTTATTTTCATTAAAATTGGGAAACTTAATATCTCTAATTCCTCTTCCATAATTTCCACCGTTTCTCTCTTCCGTATCAGTTACAAACATACCGTTATGTTCTCCGTTTTGCCTACGATCAGAAACCGCCCTTGCTTCAATCTCTTTGACTTTAATCTCTGCCTCAAGCTTCTTTAACTCAAAATCCATCTGGCGCTTAGCTCTGTCTTCTTCTATTTCTGGCGCTTAGCTCGCTCTTCTTCTATTTCCATTTGACGCTTAGCACGCTCATCCTCTGCTTGTCTCTTAGCTCGCTCTTCTTCTATTTCCATTTGACGCTTAGCACGCTCATCCTCTGCTTGTCTCTTAGCTCGCTCTTCTTCTATTTCCATTTGACGCTTAGCACGCTCATCCTCTGCTTGTCTCTTACTACGAGCTTCCTCAACTTCCAATAATTCTCTCGCCTTTTTATCTTCCCTTTCTTTGGCTCTCTCTTCTCTCAGTTCAGCCTGTCGTTCTGTCACGAAGCTTTTCAGTTCGATTCCTTCCATCCCCATGTCTCGACCTACCTGAATTAACTGCTGATAATCAGTAGCCGACATCTTACTTGTTTACTTTATTTCAACCAAGTAATTAATCAAAAGCCTTGCGCTTTATAAAATTCTCAAATCTTACCTAAGATCTGTATGCAACCTCTTAGTTACAATATATAATCTATGTCTATGACGTAACGTTATGACGTAACGTTAAATGTTCAACTTCAATGGCTTATTGCACCGTTTAAAATGTCAAGTGTGCGTGCCGTTAAAATTCAAATTAATCGTCTCTAATTTTCACAGAAAGCACAAATCTACAGCGTTAGTGCAAGTTAACTAATAGTTTACTTGAGTTAGCAAAGTCTCTCAAAATCCTGGACGCTGAGCACCCATAATGTAGCCCTAATGTGGATTAGTCGCCTTTTTGCTGCGTCCGTAATGGCAGAGTAGAACATTACATTACTTCAAATAAGGTTATAGGAAACACTAGGCATCTTTTGTAGAAAAGTCTTGTATTGTGTTAATTAGAAAGACAATCAATTGACATACAATTCAAATAAATACCTATCTACCTATGAGTGGCATTATTTATTAAATAATATAATTATGTTTTATGAGCTTATCTGATCCTTCAGATAACTTCAGTCTCGCTTCGATGACATCGCAGTAGAGTCCGTAGAAACTGGTTTCAATGTAGGAGTAGGTTTCGTCGAAGGATATGTATTTCAACGGAGGTGAATCTTCTTCTGAAGAGTCGCGGCGAAGACATGTAATCGTAACGATGCTTCGTCTTCCAATCAGTTCTTCCAACGTCGAAGTAGTTGTTGAAAAGGATCGTCACAACAACAGACAAACCGGAATTAGATAAATCCGTATCGCTTGCTTTAAAGTTGCTGTACGAAGACTAATCAATCCTTCGTAAACATCCGCAGTTCAAATCATCCACACGCAGAAACGACGACAACTCAACCGTTCTACGCTTCCAAGTAGACTTATCGAAAGGATCACTCGTCGGCCCTTTTATGCTCAACGGTTACTCCTAAATTCGATTAAAAGTCCGCCACAACGATGCTATCATCTATTACAAGATGCATAGTCATCTAGAACCTCGAAACTGACGATTCATTCACCGAAAACGTCCTTCCAATCGCAGGAACGTCTCTAATCGTCCAACTCGCTTGAACTCCAAATTTCAAGTTCTCTCTCAACGCATTTCTATTCGTTCCTTCATTACGTCGTCACGGTAACGCTTGGATAAATCGTATTACGTCATGGAGCCGTTAACGCTGTTTTAACGGTTCGCTAGGCAGTTAATTACGTATTAATGAAAGCCACTCATGAATTAACTAAATGCCACTCGTAATTGACTATCTTATCCTAACCTTAGAAATTAATTAATTAATTAAGTAAACTAACAATAGATTTGATAAGTTATATTTCGCTACAGAGGCACCCGTCTTCGAGAAGACCTCTCTGCTCGTCGGACTGTCGAGCGGCCAGCACTGCGTCTCCTATCTGAGTCGGAAGGACACGGAAGAGGGAATTCCGTTCGCCCGTCGAGCGACCTTCATCCGAACCTTCGTCCAGAACCTCTTCCGCTTCCACCGCCAGAAGGTCTTCGATACTCTGGACTACCACTACACCAACTGGGAACGACGTCGAGACCCTCAGGTCATCAGGGACACACTCATAGAGCTTCTCTCCGATGGTCTGTACGTGGCTCCGGCCGTTGAACTGTCCCGCTACCATGCCACCCTACCTGAATCCGCCCCCTCCTATCTCTACACATTCCAGAGTCCTTTCGGGATGCTGAGCTGGGCGGCCGGCGGTTGGGCAAGGGGCAGCGAACTGGCCTTTCTGTTGGGAGCCCCGCTCGTCAACGGGGTCAGTCCGTTCTTCGCAGCCTATAGTCCTCAGGAGAAAGCGCTCGCCGAATTCGGACTCAAGTACTGGACGAATTTCATCAACTTCGGGTAAGACAATCATTTTAGGAATTCTACAAAAACCTAATTCGATCTATTCTGGTAGTCGTTCGTTGATACATCAGCTGCAGGCGACATATAAATGATTAGTATAGATTAAATCTATTCGACGTATTCGGAAATAATCCGTAGGAAAAAGACGGAGAGTTATTAAATTTCCTCGACGTATGCAGTATGATTATTATAGCCTACGTCTAATTTGTCAACTTTAACCACTAAGTGTACGCCCAGTAGACAACGCTGCGCTATTTGGAAACTGCGTCCGGATTTGAGCCATGCATTCAGTGCATCAGTTTGACTTTCAGTTCTAATTCCAGAATCAACCAACGCCCATAGGCCTTTTGTGTAGGCCTATGCGCTTCAGTTCAGACAGGCCTATCGCAAAGTCTTGACTTCATCTCGCGTTTACCCTGCGTTAATTATCTCATCTAACAGCCTACATCTAACTTCAGCTTAAAATCAGAAGGAAGGCGGCTTAATGTAGACAAACTGTCTAAATGTTATCAAACTATCGGCCCAATCTGTTCGATGAGAGCTTTCGACAAGAGATATAGACAGACGAAACGAGAGTAACAGAAGGAAGGACAGATGGATGGACAGATGGATGGAGGCATCGCCTTCTCTGGCTAAACGACAGACAGATGTTCATGGAAGACGCAGGGAAGAGATCACTAGATGGCCTCACAGAAAAATCGGATAAGACGGCTGGACACAACGATGGATAGCCATCGCCCAGGGAAAGATCGTCGAACGAGGGAGAGAGGGAGAGAGGCAGGGACACCCCGGGAGGCAGACGGAAAGACAAACAACTACAGAGAGACCGACATTAGGTAAAAAAGGCATGACCAAAGAGAAGGCAGATTTCGTCGGATGGATTGAAGAGCTCTTCTGAGATTACGTGCCTGCAGTGCATGCATCGATGTATATATATGTCGTCGTTGGTTCTGTGCTGCAGCTGCAGTTCGTATTAGCCATCTGCATGTATATCACTGCACACGGTGATGCCTACATGCGTAGCAGGTCAGACATCAAGAGACAGGAAAGATCGGATTGAAAGATTGAGAGGGAAGAAGGAAAGGGAGGAAAAGACGGAAGACTGGAGAGAGTCTGAAGCCGTCTTAAGTGTTTGACTGTCTATTGGAAAGCGATAATCCTATGAATCCAAACGGAATCTATATTTCTTTTGTATTGTCATATTGAACTGTCTTCCGTCTATGCCATGGTCTATCGTTTGAAAAACAAAGATTTTTATGATATTTGCACCGATAGAAAATCGAAATAAAGTAGAACTTGCTCTTTCCAATATCTGCTAGGTTAGTGTTAACCAGAAAGGCCGCTATTCTAAACTTCCGGTGTGTTTAGCACTTCCGACTTACTAATTATCACATCGGCAGAGGACAATTTTATAGCGCAAGAAGTTCAAAACTAAACACAGTTTGCGCGAGAACTATGGAGACCGCTTCTACAAGAGAACAAGACTTTCGCTTCAAGACAGTTTCCAAAAAGTCAAGAAATGACCGCGAGACCGAGACCGAGACAATAGGTTCCGAGACCGAGACCGAGACATCAAAAAACCTATCTCGAGACGTCTCGAGACCGAGACACTGTCTTGAGACCATACAACTCTGAATATTTTTGCTGCGATAGACACCTTTAAATCCCAGAATACGAGAGGAAAAGAAACGGCTTTAAAGAGCGACCGACCGATGAAGAAAACCAGTTTGGCCCCTATAGTGAGGGGGAAGATATTCCAAATGGAGGGACCCACCTCAGCAAACGCCATAATAAATATGATGAGGTATATGGGTTCGATCATTGTATCAGAACCCGTGTCGTTCGGTCAGTTAAAATCGTCAACTCTGAGCGACCATCGACCGATGCCGGAAACACTATTATAACGGCGCTATAGAAATCACTAGGTTAGATTATAATTATTAGAAAGATGAGACTCTGCATTCAGCGTGCATGTGAGCATTGTGCTCTCTGTAAATTAATACAGAGATCTAATTAATTCCGGCGGAACTATTTGTTTATTAATATGTTTTGTGAAGGATAAGTCTACTTTAATATCCTAATGTAGCCTAAGGTTTAGGATAATAGAGACCTCCTACCTATTTCAGCGCGTATCTTTGTTCATCCAGCGATTCAATGCATTGGCTTCCCGCGGTAGTTTTGCCACAATGGACCTCAACGACGAGTAGGTGTCGTTCCAGACGTTTTTCTACTATTCTTAATTAATGTTTAAGTCCCTGAGGGATCATATGTACCTTGGGGCATAAATAATAATAATAATAATAATAATAATAATAATAATAATAATAATAATAATAATAATAATAATAATAATAATAATAATAATAATAATAATAATAATAATAATAATAATAATAATAATAATAATAATAATGGTAATAATAATAATAATAATAACTTGGTCGCATTCAACGGCACTTTTCCTGCAAACCCTGAAGACGAGGCCTGACCCTCCAGACAAATTTCCTGCTCCTTATAGCAATTTTTCATAAATCCTATTATTATGTAGGCCTATTCGTTTAATATGAAAACCAGTTGACACACCGCAACTGGGAACAGTAAAGGGGAACACAACTGAACTGGGAATGTTTTTAAGCGTCATTTTTGGCTTAAAGATTGTGACAATATTATTATATAGTCTAGTAGTTACAGATGATAACAAGTTTAGCGAGTGTCGAACTTAACTGTATGGCAGCCTGTAAGGCGCCCATCTGTCCTACTGCTCATTTTGCAGTCGCCCCCTAAAGAGTTGAAGACTGAGTCAACCTTATGGAGCCAGCGGGTATTGACCCCGCGTTCTTTGATCTTCGTGCCAGCGTGTTACCCTTTAACCATATCCCGGTTCCAGGTCAGAATTTGTGGGCTTCACGCGGTCTAACCTTGGCAGTTACTTACAGAGTGTGGTACTTGAGAGCCTTCCGTCGGTTTCATCCATTAAACGCCTTCCCTGTCTTTAGTTTCGAGCTCAGGAGAATCTTTTCCAGGTCGCACATTCGATTTAGCTTCTGCCTCACCATAGACGACACTGAGAGTGAACTATGACCTATGCTAAGTATAACTTCTATAACTGGTGAGTGTCTTTGCGTGTTCGCTGTGGCATAGATACTTACGAGGCGTTCTATCTATGTAAATAACGGCGCTATAAAAGGTCTTTTCTGAGCGAATTGCAAACTCTATGGTTTGCACGATTCTCCGTTTCACAGTAATCCAATACGGCAATTTACTCGAGCTATTCGCCTATTCCGTTCGTCCTCACCCAAACCGTTTTAACTATTTACAGCTAAAGGCATTCAGCCATACTATAAGATACATATGCCCATATATACAACTATGCATCGGTCGATATATGACGCTTTCATATTAGCCGCGGTCGAGGTCAAGTCTCTGGTGAGTGTTAAACTAACGCGCCTCTGACTTTATTGGCCCACCCTGTAACAGTGCTTCGCCGTATATACACCGTAAAACACCACTGCGAAATTACTCGATGTCCGAAAAATTGAATCTGTTGTATAATGCGTGAATACGAAAACCTATTTCTGTACAGAGATTCAACCTCATTTATCACTGACCGTATAGACAGGGACCTTAAAAGGTGTGGCACCATTCCAACGGGCAATGGTGGCGAAAGATCTCACCCCATCAATTCACTGAAAACTGAGCAGGGTCGAGGCCAAATACGGTCGCTACAGAAAAAGTACTTACATTCATCAGACCAGTTCTGAAAAGAATCCATTTGAGATGGTTATGCATTTAATCTATTAACGCGATGTGCACAACTCTTTTGGGCAGCAATGTAATACAAAAACAAACATTCAGTGTTCAGAGATAGTGCGTGTGTAAAAGATGATTGTAAAAGCATAAATGGCCATTAGGCCTACGGGCATATAATGAAGGATTCATGCAGAATCGTTATATAATGTTCAATTAAATTACATTACATTATAACTCATCTCTTTCAGCTTGCTTGTTCTTTGTAGCTTGACTTCTAATTCTCTGATTTAATGGATTTCGATCCGTATTTAATGGATTATGATATTGACAACTGTGTCGCATGGAGCGACCATCAGCTGAAGCCGTATGCATTATATTAACGGCGCTATATAAGTCTCTATATTAGATTGGAACAGTGGGTGGGGGGTATACCTTTTCCAACAGAACCCTTTCTGTCGCCACTTTCACGCAATTATCTAGCTTTTAGCTTTTCTCGGAATACATCGACGTCGTCTTTATAGGTTGATCAGCAAATAACAGGCTCCGTGTGCACGGTATACTTAAGTTGAATCTAAATATACAAAGTGTAATATTGGTAAGTAGATCCTATCCTGCTCTGCCCGATATGATGGCCTGCTTTATTGCCTCTCCTTCTTATCCTTCCTCTCTTCGTCCTTCTCTCATACTCTCTTCGTATATAAATTATACATATATGTATTATATATATAGACCCTATGTATAGACATAAATACGTATAGAAATTAAATCTTCATGTACCGCCTCTCTCTGCCATGTCCTCTAATGTAACGAAAAAGTCATAAATTGCACCATCGTGGCCTCTGATCTGAACTTTAACACTCCTAATAAATCTTTCACCAGAGCTACCTTGGCCAGCTCGAGTATGATATTAAAGTACAATTACTATATACTGTAGGCGGAAGATCAGACGCCAAGGGAGAAGACTAGCCACCAGCCCTCATGTGACCACAAGGATACAAACAATTGAAGTCGCGAACATCTCGTAGACTCGTAGTCACCTATTGCCGCTATAGTCTAAAATGGACCACTCTTCTTTCTTCTATAGATTAAACTCCGCCACTGTTCGCTTTCTGACAGTGCCAGTCCCAAGCCAGGATAAAGGAGGAGGGCGACGTTAATGGTCTTTGTTACCGCACAGTGTCGTTAAACTGAAACTACTTGGCCTACTACTCTTCTAGATTATTGTTTTGGCGACATCTATCGAGTATCTTGTCTGTCTTCGTAGGAATCCGAATGGTCCATCAGAAGGAGATGGGTCCTCAGCAGCAGCAGCGGGGTCGGCGCTGTCCTCAGTGGGGGGTGCGGGACAGATGGCCTCTTACGGGACTGGCCTCCTCTGGCCTCAGTACGACACAGAAACACAACGATGCCTACGAATGAGTACGTACACATTCTACTCTCCTCAATCGACTGATCGAACTTGTTCACTTGTGTGGGTGTCTCTCCGTCTCTCTGTCTATCTGTCTGTCTCTCTGTATTGATCTGTATCTTTCTGTCTCTCTCTATGTCTCTCTGGCTGTCTCTGATCGAATTTGTTCATCTGTGTGTGTGTGTGTGTGTGTGTGTGTCTCTCTCTCTGCCTCTGTATTTATCTGAATCTCTCTGTCTCTCTCTCTGTCTCTCTCGCTGTCTCTCTCTAACTTTGCATTTTTCAATGTAACGTAATTGAACATTTATATAGCACCCTTCAAGGTATCGGCACAGCGATGCTGTCTGCGCTAGCCATTATTATGCCATATGTCATTACGAACGAATATAGATCCTGAGTGGCCGAGTGGGTTGGTAGCCCGCTCGTCACGTCGGCGACCCGGGTTCGATTCCGGGTCGGTCAGAGATTAATTTCTCGGATCTTTACTGCGGGTGGCTCGGTCGCAATATAAACGTGGAGTACGAGGTTGCTTTCTGCCTCCGACACTAATCATCTTCGATATGAAAAAGTGTCGTTAAGCCGAAACAATTATTACGAACGAATATAATTATTACATCAGTTAGCAGAACAATGCACAGTAATCTGAAAGTGTCACCAGTACCTGAATGGTTGAAATGCTAATAGCTCGTCTATCATGATCAACTGTAATTTACGACGAATATAACGAAAACATTGCTTGGCATGATAATGACAACGATAACATTGTAGGTGATTAAGATTAAAATGATTAAGATTAAAACGATGATGATGATGATGATGATGATGATGATGATGATGATGTTGCTGTTGTTGATGATGATGATGATGATGACGATGACGATGACGACGACGACGACGGCGACGGCGACGGCGACGGCGACGACGACGACGACGGCGACGGCCACAACGACGACGACGACGACGATGATGACGACGACGACGATGATGATGATGACGACGACTATGATGACGTGGAAGGTTGGATACCCACAGTAAAGATGGATTGATGGTTTCCTATAGACAGCATATTATAGACTTAGTTAAGGCTTTGTGTGTTGTTGTTGAGGTGTGAATCCAGTGGTTGAGCATCACTTTCGCGGATCGAAGATGGCTCTCTGGATCGACCTGATTCCGAAGATCCATCGCCCGGAGAACCTCAGCGAAGCCTACCACCTGCTCGACAGCTACGACAACCTGACGTCATACGACAGCGACGGCCTCGACCTTGACACCCTGCGTGACCTCATCCGCCTCTACTCGCCGCTCCATCAACGACCCACGGGCACCGACCCATCCAGCAGAGCCAGTCCCAACGCCCGCCTCGTTCCGTCATCCTATGCTCCGCCAATCCAACCACCGAGGCGTGTCCCAACGGCAGCCAGTCGTACAAAATCCACCGCCCGCACCCCCATCAAACCAGGGCTTCTGTCTGCCTCAGGGACAAGCCTCACCCCGACGACCCCCGACACACGAGGCTCCGCTGGCGGGGCAGCAGGGCGCCGCAGAGCCCCACTGTCACTGAGCGTCACCGTTGGCGTCGGATGTTCCCTCCTCTCGCTTAACGTCCTCGTCTTTGCCGCCATTTTCTTCCAGCGCCGGAGAAACACCGGAAGAATGGAGAAACGTCGGAGGGACCATTTCGATAAGGAAATGTCCTTCTATCTACGTCCCCCATCGGAAGTTGCAGAAGGTCGCGAAGTGGCAAGGGTTCTTCGAACACCTCCACCGCCTCCGCTACCACTTGAAACGCCGAGCAACGGTGCCAGCACGAGCGAAGGCAGTCTGCCCCTCAGCGCCAATGCCACTCCGTCCCATAACTCCTTCCAAGACAGGTCGAGAAGTATACCCACGCGACCCAATCAATCGCTGCATCACACGACGCCTCGCCCATCGCCCGAGACCGAGCAAACAGAGGCGCTGCAAAAGATAGCCACCAATTCACCGACGACTTCGACGGCAGAGTCGGAGATGAGTCCCAAAACATCAGGATCGAATTCCCTGCCTCCGCCGCATCCAGGTCCTCTCTTGCATCTCGGTTCCAGCTGCAATGAAGAGGACAACACCCGAACTATTAGGCCGATCTTACGAACTTCTTTAAGCCACGAGAAAACCCCGAACAACAACAGACAGGGCGCAACAGGCGTCGAACCCCAATCGACCAGAAACCTCGTTCACTACGCCCTTAACTCATCGACTGCCGTATGATTTCTTTCATCGAATTAAAAGACTCTAGGCAAAAAAGACGAAAACGGTGTTCAAGCATTTATCTTTTTCGTACCAATCGTCAAGAAAAACATCTGTAAATGGTCTTCCAAATGCATGTTCGTTCATCATTTCAGTCCGATAATTTTCTCCCCCTCATTCAGTCATTCATTTAGCAATCCATCCATCCAACTATACCCTAAAATGCACACTTGTGCACACTGCACACGTAACATACAATACATATGCCTAGCTAAGTGTGTGTATGTATGTATAATATATATTGTATATATGTATATTGTATATATTGTATTTATATATCTATAAATATATATGGTTACGTAGATACGCGGTACTCAGACACATAGAATGCAGATGCACAGTATACTATAGATAGATACATAATTATATAAATATAATATATATATATATTATATTTTATATATAAATGTATATGTATATAGTTGCATAGAAACATAGTGATAGAGAGACAGACAGACAGGTAGACGGATGAACAGATACACAGATATACGAATATAGAAGATATAGCCACATCTATAGGGACCGTTTTTCATACATTCATTTAATGATATCAGACTATAATAATGACCAACCTTCACCCTTGTCTAAGGCTGCCGTAAGAAAATCGTGCTGCATGTGCCGAAGACAGCCGAACATACCCGAGGGTTTTCCTAAAAACTTTAAGTGGATCTTGACGCATTTCAGTCTGACGTGGTCTCGAGTATCGTGTAATACTGAGCAGATGCCTTTCAGATTAAAGTTTTCGTATGTTGTCAAGGCGATTTCTTAGAAACGATTACCTCTGCGGCCAGCCGGGCCAGTCAGTAATTATAGCCCAGCTTCGTAAACAGACGCTCATTGGCTGTGGACATGAAATACATCGGGTCTACTACCTCTGTCTACTAATTGAAGCTCTGAGTGTCGTCACGTGACCAGGTATAGTGCTACCTTGGGGACCAATTAATGCCATGCAGCTGAGTACCATGTTAAACTTCTTGCATACGTAGAAACGTGTATTTAGCGAGGAAGCTGAAGTTTCTCTGGAGACCCAGATCGAGAATAATAAGAGACGTTGGCCTTTCTGTCCGAGTTTACGTCTCGAGACCATCACGTCGACATCAAGGCTACATCCGTGATATCGACATCGGTGACGCTATTCGACCTTTGCGGACTACTAAGAATGTCGTCCTCTGCAGATAAAGTGCCGGAGGGATGCCCGGACGCAACGTCTTCTACCGTCTGAGAGGAACTGCCATGGTGTGGGTGCGTGTTTTCCGAACCACGTCGTCTGTCGTCATTCCTCTTCTTCGATGCTACTGCAACCAGGAACTTCGAATAACGTCCCAACCATCAGCTCCGGATGAGAATCCGTTGACTGGGTTCTTCGTGTTTGCGGGGCCTTGCCAGTGGTGACTCTTCTAGTCATCTGCTATTCGAGCTGTGTTCGGTTTCGACTGACTGTCTGGTCATATTGACCCTAACATCATTTAGAATAGCGCAGGAGCGCCTCTGAGTAGGAATCTTGAAGGGGCGTATATAAATTTTTTGGAATGAATGACTATTTAAACGATGGAACTACAATGCCTATCTTTCGCAAATAGTTTTGCATCCAACTAATTGTCTTGGAATTAAACATGAGTCCTGGTTTCGTAACTTGATACGACCTCATAGCCAAACCCAATTTAATTTGTTGGAAGAGGTTCTGGCCACGCTTATAATTTTATTTTAAACTGATTTATTTTGTTCCTTGGAAAGAAAACGAATGCCAAAATCCAATACAGTGAAGAATCGACATCTCATCTAATATGTTAACGGAAATTTCCAAATATCCGGTTTCCATAAATGGTTTAAATGGACAGTTATTATTATTATGAAATTGCGCTGCATGACTTTAAAAATTATTAGATTGTATTGTATTGTATTTGAACACTTGTTATAGCGCCCCTACCAGATTTCCCATTCAGAGGCGCTCCCGACTACTGCTGTAGTCGGAGTTTCACGCCGAAGCGCATGAGCAATTGCGAGTGAAGGACTTGCCCAGGGTCCTATATAGATCTACAAGTTTTAAAACGCACGACTAACCAGTTCAGTGTTTGTTATAAAAACTGTTACGAAAAGTGTTAGATATAGGCTACGGCTTAGAGAAGACATTAAGATATAGGATTACTATACTACACAACTATTCAGTAAGCCAAAGCTCATCACGTTTTTAAAAACAGTTTAACTTAGCACTTGCGTTAACAGTTAACAGTGTACAGCATCCTAGAAGTAGCTTGCTACTGCCGATTGCCGATGCTATCATCATCATCATCATGATCCATGGGCCGAAGGCCCGTAGGTGTCCAACGCTTGCCTCGGATCCCTGGGCCGAGGCCCTTTTGGGGTCCAATGCTTGCATTGGATTTCATTCGTATTTTTTCGTTACGAACGGAGCATCTGCACCCATCCGTTCGACCTTCGCGCTTCTCCCCTTAAAGAGAGTTCCAGGCTTAGGACTGGCTCTGATATCCACATGTGGTATCAAAGGCGGCGATGCCGCCCACGTTTGCCAGCTTTTTCAGGGTTCCTGCTGAGCCTGTCCACCTCGCGTAGCGCCCTAAGGTGGTACTTCGGCCAAGACCTTCACCACTGATGGCATAGCCTCAGCAGGCACTCCCCTACTGACTGTTGCCACCCCCTCACCACGTTGAGGTGTGAGTCGGACTTTGAGGGGGAGGGCCGATGCTATAGGATTGTCGTAATTACAATTACAATATACTGCATAGCCTACTTGTCAGTTTGAAAATATTAAACGAAGATTATTTTTTTTACCCGATATATCTATAATCCCTTAGGTGTCAGATATTAATAGGCAATGCTAACTCTGGAGTGGCTATCCTTGTCAAGATCTGGAAGAACAAAAGTGTTGTGGAACGCAACAGCGTTGAAACGTTGGATTACAACTTACTGACAGCCGCTGGAACAAGTAACTGGTTTCTCTTGGGTCGCCCGAAATTTATATTATTATTATTTTTTAATATTTTTTTCGCCCGAGGTAGAAAAGATCCCTCAGGCTCTAAGAAACTAAACTACTTTGTCAAAGGTTCTCGTCCCCATCGTGCTGGTCAAAAGTGCCTCTGAATGCCACTGCATTAAAGCGCTGTGCGCAAACGGACAGACGCTGAGAAAGGTGACTTGTCTCGCGCGGGTCTCCTGTTGCCTCAGTGATACGGCGACCCAGCTCCTGTAAAAATTCTAGTCCAGTGCGGTTTATGGGGCCCAATGATTCGATGGCCACTGGGACGAACTCATGCGTAGCAGGGAGGGTTGAGTATTTGGCAATCTTGCGTTCTGCTGCTTGTTCTGCTGCTCCTCCGGTGGTTGATGCCGTCAGGTTAATATATATGATGATGCGCATGTGTGGATGGCTGTTGCGTCCCATGCTAAATATCTGCCTCGCTTCCATGGAACCAATGTGGCGCCATCGGCAGTAGCATTATTATTATTATTATTATTATTATTATTATTATTATTATTATTATTATTATTATTATTATCGTCATCATTATTTAGGTCTAAAGAGACTGGCGCCTGGGTCAATGACCTTTTGTCCTATACTGTATGACTGAGCTTGCATTGCTGATGTTCAAAACAGTTTCGTCTTTGTCTTCCCCCTCGCAGGTGTTTGTGGCAGCGACGGACGAAGTCTTACATCGACAAAGACCGAGAGAGATCCGACGCCTAATCTTGTGAAGACTAACAAATGTTAATTGAAGATGTGCCTTCAATTTCATCCTCAAGACTGTCACTCCGTCGTCGTCGAAAAGCATGACTATACAAATGTATAATAGCAATTGTTTAGACTCATGTCTGCAGGGCGTCCACGATTCAAAGGAATCAAAGCGTTATCTTTCTCATTGAATCAGATATTTGGATGTCTTATATAACTGAGTCAATTGCCGGAGATGCAGCCTAAACTAAAGACTAATTTAAACAAGGATGGATGATGCACGCGAAAATGCAATGCTAGTGCAGAACACCGTGAAAGAGAATTCTTACTGATTTATTTCACTGCCCCTTGAATTTCCAGCGTTAATGCCCAAGTTGCATGACCTCTGAATTGCGAACGCTGACGCCTCGTTAACCTTACGACTGGCAATGATGAGGCTCCCTGTAGCGGGGGTCATGACCTTTAGTCTTCGATCGTTCGATAAATCTACGGACTCAATAATTAACTGTCTAGCGGCGTTCTCGGTAATCTAGTGGTTAGCATGCAGCACTCTCAATTCAATGGTCTCGAGTTTAAATTCGGGTTCTAGCCCAGTAGAGCTTGGGACAGTCTATAATTTAGTCAGTTGTACATTGACTTATAGCTTATCAGTTTGAAGTTTAATAATAATAATAATAATAATAATAATCTTTTCGCCTGCGTTTGTCAGCGCCTGACAAACGCACTGCGCTGTACATTTACATGTTATGCAATTTAAATCTTAACTACTAACAGAACAGACAGCCTGCAATACACGGCGCTAATAGCAGCCTACAAAGCATATCCGCCCAACGGGGGCTCGAACTCGGTACCTCTCGCTCTCTGTGCCAGATGTTATCCAATGCGCTATCGGGCCCCCATTAATTAGTGGTTTCAGAAATATCAGCTTTCTCAGTTTCAGTCTAAGTGAAATTTTTCATGCTAATGCAACGTTTATTTTGGTTAAATAATTTGTAAGAATGTTTACATGAAGCGTTTATAGCATGATGGTCTTTCTGCGAAGTGTAGTTTGAAACGGGCTTTGTTGACAAGTCCAAGAGTCCAAGACGAAGAGTAATTTAGGCCCACGTCTTTTCCTCGGACTAGAAAACTCCCTGTGGAGCGCCACTTTAACGCGTCAGTCCTTAAGATCGGAGTCATCGGACTGGCCAAGAGTATGAAGCGCCCCTGGCGAATGAATGTATAAATAAAATGCGATTTTTTTACTAAAGAGTGTCTACAAACTTTTATGTCTTCATATAATTTGCCGAGAATGAATCCCTGAAAATCGCAGTTCATTTGGCTTGTTCTTAAATAGGTTGGGTCGTAGTCAGTCTCTTGAAATATTATTCTCCTACTGTATGTTTCAAAAACTATACGCAAAACATAGCCTACTGCACGGGATCGCGACTGGTGATGGAATTTCGCTGTGAAAAAAGGATTCATAAGAAAAAGTATCATCAATGGGGCTCAACTTATTTTCTGTTTTTGTAGCCATCTCTTTGTTGCAGGGTGTCGATTTAACAGCACAGAACAAAGTAAGCTGATTTGAAATATTAAATAGTTTATTATTTTTCAGTAAAGTAATTTGTTTTAGAGTCTTGCATGTAGACTTATTGGCACAGTATAGGCCCTATAATTATGGTGGTTAATGTTAGTAACGGTATATGCGTAAATTGCAGTGAAAAATTACTTCAATCTGCTCTATTTTATGCCTGTGTTATGCATGAATGTATTTATGTATCTAAACATTTCCTATAGCGCCTTTTTGGAGCCTAACAAAAGCGCTGTCTGCGCCAACCTAAATCCAGAAGAAAAGTTAATCAATGAGCGAACAGTGCTGGGATAATTAGAAGAGTCGCCACTGGTAGTGCCAAACCGATGAATTCGCACTCAGAGCTGATAGTAGACATTGTATTCCTCGACATCGTGACGTCGAAGGAACTCCGACGTGCTGCTATAGCCTCATCACGACAGGCGATGAGGCTAACAACACATGAATCCTAACATCAAGCAATTCCTCACAGTCGATGCTGTCTCCGAGCATCCCTCGGCCACCTCTTCTGTGGAGGGCGACATTCTTCGCAGACGACGATAATTATTCAGAGAGGAGCTTCACCGCAGTAGAATGGTCAGAACGATTCAAGGATTAGCAATTGACAGAAGACAGCAGTGATTGGCAACTTACGGTGGTTGATGCTGATACATTAGGAGCACAGAAAGCGAGTGAACTTTTGATTTTGAGAATTCTTTGGTCAGTCTCTATGTTTGCGTGTGACTGCCGCTATCGCCTATCGGAGAGCATCTATCGTTCTGTTAGAACTTCAGTCTTAGTTATGCTATCCACAAGTTCTTTTACGGCGATTTACTATTAGAAGGTTATAGGAAAATATCCCGATATATATAGGCCTATACGTGCATAAATACACTGTGTCCACGATAAAGTAGATCACTAGACTTTGTTAAATATCTTGGTCAATTGTAGTACTATAGGTACTAAATTTGGTGCACATGAACTTCATTCTATTCTATCTGAACCCTGCAAATTCTATTACAATTGATGCAACGGTTACGAGGATATACCCTTGTGAAATTGGGTGGTTCAGGAACCAAGTTACCAACACGTAAAACGCATCGACAGATGCGTGCGCGGCTGATCATCCTAACTCAGCACCAGTTCTCCGACAGCATTGATATTTGTTTGCGTCCGTGGTTTTGTTTGCGTCTCGTGGTTTCCTTGCAACTGATCCGGTTGTGGCAATCTTTTTTAACAGCTTGCTGACACCAGCTAGGGACCAATTTTTCATTGGAAATTCTGTAATGAGTCTCCTACGCCATACCCCTTCGTCTCTCTCAACTCCTTGATTAAAATCTTGTCCTCTGCACTGAAAACCATTTCTTTACAACCAACTACTGTTACGTAAAACAGGTCTCGTAGTGTAATTGTTTCCGAAAATGACGCTTATAAACAACAGCCTATCCCTGCGGTAGCCAGAAAAATGACGTAATTCTATGCGTTTTACGTGTTGGTAACTTGGTTCCTGAACCACCCAATTTCATAAGGGTATATCCTCGTAACATTTGCATCAAATGTAATAAAATTTGCAGGGTTTATATAGAATAGACTAAAGTTCATGTGCACCAAATTTAGTACCTATAGTAGTACAATTGACCAAGATATTTAACAAAGTCTAGTGATCTACTTTATCGTGGACACAGTGTATATTCGTACATTACATTACACATATACTTTCAAAAC